>WUAM01000099.1:1008753-1035416 GCA_024336885.1 Actenoides hombroni | reverse complement strand
AACTGGTTGAAGGAAAGAAGTCAGAGTTGTGGTCAATGGGGCAGAGTCTAGTTGGAGGCCTGTATCTAGTGGAGTCCCTCAGGGGTCATTACTGGGACCAGTACTATTCAATATATTCATCAATGACCTGGATGAGGGAACAGAGTGCACTGTCAGCAAGTTTCTGATGATACAATACTGGGAGGAGTGGCTGACACATCAGCAGGCTGTGCTGCCATTCAGCAAGACCTAGACAGGCTGGAGAGCTGGAAAAATATTGATCTGTATGCACCCGCCACCGAAGAACTGGAGGTCTGGACTGATCCTGTGAGATGTTGCTGAATCCAAGGGTGGTGATAGCTTGCATTCTACCTTACTCTATCTCTCTCCCCCTGTCTTTTCCTCTTTCTACTCACTTTTCTGTGATGCTTAGTTGTGCTGTAAAGTAATTGATAAGAAAATAATGTTTATGCTAAAACATGTTTGTCGGTGCTGTTTACTGATTGTTGCTAGGGAGAACCAATACTTTGGTTTATAGTGTTGCTCTGAGCCATTGTCGTGACTCTGCCGCCTCTGCGGCCCTGCCGTGCAGGGACAGCCTCCATCAGGGCAGCAGAACCATTCACCTCCCTCATTGTCCATGGAGTGGGACGAGGCACAGGGGAACAGCTTCTCTTTTAAAGAATCTTCCCAGAGCCATTTCACTTTCATGGAAATGTTGATACCAGCATGTTCAGAAGATCCTTTCTCTAGCAGCGAAATCTAAAACACAAAGGACAGCTCTTGTTACTCTTTTTATATAAAGTTTGTTACCATGGGATACAAGTTCATCTCCTGGAAAACATTCGTTCTTAAATCCATCGTAAGTCTAGATATTATTCCCAGTGAATCCTTTCCTTGTTATGTGTTTCAAGTTTGCTCTGATTTGCTCAAGGTTTATCTGATCTGTGCTGATACATTCTGAGTTCCAGTAGGAACAGAAACATGTCTTTTCCACACCACAAGCTACAAGAAAACTAACATCAACCTCTTGAGCGTTCCCTGTTCCCACTAATGATATTCTGTATTGTGTTACTGGTTTTTAAGTAATTTCCTACACTGAACATATACTGTAATTCCTTGTCCTATTACCCAAATAAGTATATGTAGATGAGCTTGCTTGTGAAAAAGGAAATAGAGTGCTTTCAAAGATAAATTGAAAATTTAGGTAACCTTTGATTCTGGCCAGAAATATGACTAAAAGATAAAATAATTTTCTTTTTAATTGTTTTTCGTTGCTAAAGCTGAAAGAAATAGGGTGGAAAATGTGATATTTGGAAAGAGGTTAGGTTTTAAAATAGACATGAGACCTTAAGGAAAGGGGAGTGCTTGCTCTGTAACCTAGAAACTGAAATCCCTAAAGAAGTATCCACTACAGCAAGACCTGAAAAAAACCCAGAATTTTAAAAATCCGATGAAATAAGCAGGAAAAAAAAATTATATATATTAAAAAAAATCCTTACAAATGAAGCAGTAATCCCACATAGTGACTTTGGTCTGTAGCGCTTACTTATGTGGTTCTTTGTAGTGAGATGTTCTGTTTGGAGATAAAGTTTTCATAACTGAAAATAACTATCTCTAGAAAATGTAGGAAACAGGATTTATAAATGCTTAACGTACAACTAAATTGCTTGTGTATGAGAATTTTGTGGTAAGAATTCTAAATGTATGGTTCTGGGGCTTTCTATCTGTTAGAAAATAGGTCATCTTGCTCCCATTCTTTATTTAAAATGTTACAGAGGGCATACAATTTTAGTTAGCAATGTAAAAATCAGTTCGTACCTTCCTATGCTTCCAGTAATGCCAAAGGGAGCTTGGTATGTAGAATTTGTCAGTAAAATTTGGCTGGAGTATCTGGCACTTTGAAGGTTATACAGCAGTGTAACAAAGTGAAGACACTCTCCCTTGCACAGAGTGTGTAGTGGCCAACTCAAAACTTGCAATTTGTGCACTTGTCTCTGAGGGAATGAAGGCTTTTGACAGATAATGCTAAGAAAGTAAAAGCATGCAGTGCATTTTTTATTTTTTTTTTTTTGCATCAGCCTTTACTAAAAAGTAAACTGAATAGGAGAAAGTAGAGAAGGGGAAAAACAACAAGTAAAAACCTTTCCATCTTAATCAAGAACACAAAACAGAGTACGTAACTGCTCTTAAATCAGACGAGCCTGATGAACTTCATCTGTGGATACTCCAGATTGCAGTTGTGGTTTTCAAGAACACGTGGAGGATTGGCAAAGAATCAGAAAATGAAAAATACATCTGTGATGTCTGTCTCTAAATAGGAGGAAAAGGAAGAAGTGAGCAGCTGTGTACTGCTCAGTTTAATTTCAGACTGTACAGTTCAGGAAAGGACTGGGCTATTGGATTAAAGCAAACCTGAAGGGAGAGACTGGCTTTGTAAAGACACAAAGGACTTATGAGAGATTTGTTTCAAGCTGCTTCTTCTAAGTTATCTCTGTCTCAAGGGTTATGTTGTCCCAGGCAATAATTGTAACAAAAAAAACCTCTTGGGGTAGAAATTGGAAATAATTTTCTGGATGGCATGCTCTCCTTAATGAAAAGCAAGACAATCTGACCTGAAGACTCTAATTTTGGCTTGGGGCCACCTCACATCAATACTAGAGGTCTTTACAGGCAGGTAGAATAAAGGTCTACCTGTAACACTATAAATATAGTTAATCTTGTGCCAGGACGGGGAAAGGGCCAACAAGACTCCTTAATATCCATTCAAACTCTCTTGTCAGTGGTGCTGTGCTAAAATAGGTCTTGAGTTCCTTCAAAAGTATATTGATTTAGTATAAATTTCAGATAGTGTACACTGTAAATTGATCTCACAAACAAAGGAATAATTGTTCATATTCACTAGCAAATAACACAATTCTAAATATATGTGAGATTGTGGAAATATGCATGGGTTATCATTTGATCAGTGTCACAGAATGTGCATATATATGCTGAATGTGCAATCTCATGATGAATAAATGTTCTAAGTAACTCTGCTGTGCTGCTAAAACAAGAAGTTATTACACGTCTTTATTTACAGTTAAGCAGTATTCCAGCTGACTTGCATTCAGCAACCAAATTACAGGAAGGAGGTAATAGTTAAACCTGTGTGTATGGTCTTTAATAGGAAGTGAAGAAATTACTTAGATCAAAAATTCATCTTACAATAGTTGGCATCATTGTTGTGCATAAGGTTTTCTGTAAAGCATTATAGTATTAGTTGTTTTTCCGTATTGGTCCAATATAGGGAGTTACTTTGAAGTGAAAATGGAAAACAAAGTGGGTTTTTTTTTCCTTTATATTTTCTGTGAGGTTGTAGTAGTCACACTGACAATCTGTTACATTCAAGCAAAATAGCCCCAGAGGCAGTCAATAATTAATATGGATCAGTCCATATCTAGAATGGTCTATTGCTAAAAATTCTCTTCATGTTCTGATTTTTCAGCACTAAATGAGTGAAACCTTCTTCATAATAGATAGTAATTGGGGTAAGCTTTGTTTCCATTGAGAAAATGCATCTCCTGCTTTTTAAAATTGGTGCTCTGATTTGAAGAATATTGTGGTGTGTTTTATCTGATCATGGCTGGTGGTACGGCTTGACTTTCATGATGAAATATTTCTGAAGATTTGATCATAACTGAAAGTCTTATTTTGTTTATTCTTTTGAAAAGATATTCCTTAGTATCTTCTTTCCTCTAAGTTTATTGAAGTTCTGCAGCGGTTAAGAGTAGGGAAACTACTTGGACTTGTACTGGGCAGAAGCAGGAATATGATGCAGTTGAGTTGTAGACATTCAACTTTTATTTCCTTACATTTTCACTCCTCCTTGTATGCAAATAAAGTGTCTCAGAATCCTGTAGTTGCTACAGTTAACTGACAAGTACAATAAAATTAATTTTCTCTACTATCACATCTTTTCCTAAAGAACTCATTATATACTTCATGTTGTGCACAATTTCCAAATTGTTTAACGTTCTTTTTCCATGTCAGGCTGTTTATTGACATTTCAAACTTACAAAACCAAGTCAAATCCTTACATGGTTTTACCTTTCCTTGCAAGATGGGCTCTAGGTATTTATTTTAACAGTCTACAAAGGGTTCTGTTCTTACTGGTTTTTTTCTGGGCTTTTTTGTTTATCTTCATTTCCACCAGGAAATATTCAATCGTTATAAAAATCAAGAAATTAAATTGCACTGTTCACATGAACTGACTGCACAATTCTATGCCACAGTAATTGAGCAATTCCTCCGGTCCAGGTTTTCCTTGTACGGGATAAGAAAACTTTTGCATTATGTCAGACTTCACAGATCATAAAATGCATTAAAAAAAAACCACACCAAAAAAACACACACAAAAAAGAACCCCAAACCACACAATGTTTTCCTTTCATGTAAGTTTGGCACTGAGAGTTCAGTTACCAACACAAAAATCATTTCTCTTGAACAGGTTGCCAGGTGGGTGCCTTTTTTTTTTTTTTTTTTTTTTTTTGCAGTGAACAAAAATGCAGGGTCAGGACACACTGAAGCTGATTCTGGTTGTTTACCCGAGTAGCAGTTGTTCAAACTTGCGCATTGGTTATCCACAAAACACAACTGCAAGGCACCAAAAATAGATATCAATAGTAAGAGGTACTGCTTGCTAACATTTTTTCCTGAACTTGAGCATGCTTACATTTGCTTCCCTTGTTGAATTAAGCGTGGGGGAAATGTAGAACCTTTGTCAAACACAACCCAGCTCTGCAGGTCAATAGAAATAAATAAATAAATGCAGGTAAATAGAAGATCTTTATTTTTATATCAAGGTAGCAGAAGTCTGGATTCAGGTTCTGTTTAAATGACATTTATCCAATAATGAAGACCAGGCAGAATGATGAATGTGCTTCAGCATGTCTGTGCTGAAATAGGTTTATAAACAAGTACCTGCCATAAATCACAAAAACGGCTTTGTCAAAAGTAACTAGGGACCAGATGCATCTTTATAATTACCTGTGACACCCATTGTCCTGCTTTCATATCCTCTCTTCCTCGCTTAGATAATCTGTTTTATTTTACTTGTGGTTTCAGTGATTTGCATTCTACTTTGAAACACGGGTTTATGTCTGGGAAGCTTCTCAAGAAAGTCTCTAGCAATTGCATTAGGCACAGTAAAATGTGTGAGGTTCACTGGCTAAATGCTACAAATCATTTATTCAGGGGAGAAGATGAACCTACTCACTAGTCAAAGTTCTTGTGAAAGCACAACTATTTTTCCACTTTAAGGATTTTTATTTGATTGGTTTCTGGAGTTTGTTCACCATGTAGGGGAAACTTCATATTTGTTTTCCTTGGCTACATCTTATACTCATATTCAGTTTTATGATGCTGGTCTCGACTGACAGTGCTAATTTTCCTCTAATCAATAACAAATTGCAGCGCTCATGAAGATTTTTGTTCCTTGCTTTTCCTTTTGAGTTCATCGTGCAGTTTAAGACTAATCAGCTGTTTGTGGTTACAGCTAAATGTTTATTTCTGGTTTAGCTTAGAGGGCTAGAATAAAGAGTTCTGTCTCCCTTAGTCTTTCCTAATTTTATATTGTGATATCAGGCATCTAGAAATAACATTAATGCAAACAGTGTTAGGCTTAAAGCAGGCATCATGCAGGAAAAGAGATTAGAAGAAAAGGGAATGTAAAAGCTTGGAGGTAAAAGCTGATTGAATTTGATTTTTTTTAAATGTTTTTATATTTCCTACTGCGGCTACCACGCTTAGCTGATGCACAATCACAGTAATGTGTTCCTTCATACTGGTTTACAAAAGAGCTTTGGAGTAATCATGGAATAGAAGGCACAGAGCTAGACAATAAATGCCTCTGCTCTTAGGTCAGCCTATTTAATTTCCCTTTCAAATCCAATTGTTCACCTGCCGTGCTTATTAAATATAAGCATGCTGTCTGTATTTGAATACATTGTCTGTGCCACTTCAGCACTCTGTACCCATTACTGATGCAAGTTGCCTTTGAGGATGATTTTAAGGATGGTCTTTTGCTTACACTACTGCCCACAGATATTTTCTGTTTCTCTTTTTATTTTGGTAGTGCTGTGTCTGCACCAGGCCATTTAATCTGATGGCTTTACATTTTAACTGTAGGTTGAACCTCACAGAGCCTACCACCCATCATATATATTAAAACATTTTCAATAATTCTGTAACTTCTGGTCACCGTAAGAGTGACACAGAGGAGTTCATTATCCTCTCTGACCCTGGTGATGGCAATATGGCTATTTCCTTCATTCCTGTTGTGAAGAGAAAGAATGAATCGTGAGTACTGATAATTATAAGCATGATCATGTGTAAACTAACAGTGTTGCTGCCATGAAAGAGGCTGACCAAATCCTGTATCTCATCTGTAATGGAAGTAGCACTCACATAGACAGCCACTTCACATGACAGATTATTCCTGCCCAGTTATTTCTTTCTGTTAAAAAAATTGTCTCGGTTCCCTAAAAAGATAATTTATCTCCGAGGAATTTGTATGAGACCCCATAGAACAAAGCACACAGGGAAGGAATAGAGCACTTTCTGCTACAAAATCAGTCAGATTCCATGAGACAGAGCCCAAACAGGCACAGTTAGGAAAGAATCATGGCTGTGGTCTGGCCAGGCTGGAAGGATTCACCCCAGCTGTGAGTGTGAGTCCACCTTTACAGATCCAATACAGGGAAAGAATTGCTTAGTTCCATGTCTTTTGTGTTAGTTCCTCTCAGATGCCTCCCTACCAATAACAAAATACAGTCAATTTGATTTCCCTCTAAAGAAATCATCTTTAAATACAGAAGATAAATAGCAGTTAATCCAATCAACAATCAGCATTAATTCACTTTCAGGATGGGCCTCTTGCTGACGTAGTAAAAACCACAAGGACTTTTTGTTTCCGTCCTTCCTAACTTAATGTTCATTTGAAATTGACCTTAACTGAGTCTCGATCATAGATATACATCCAAAGCTTAAAGTTACATTGCATTGCCTTCTTCTTGCTTCAAAATTTCCAGGAGGGAATGCAGAATAGGAATAGATTAACAAAAAGAACGCTGCCTGATCATTAGCTACAACTCATTCTTGAGTGCGTCTCAGAAACAGTATTAACACGTCATTTTAAAGGTTGGACAGTGAGTAGCATTACATTTTGAATTTGGCTTATTCAAATGCAGGTTTCTTCTACAATTTGCATATGCTTCTATTTATGGTTCTGAAATCTGACTATAACTATCCAATTTAACATGCAGCATGCATACCCTGAACTTTAATTTCCACCACAATGAACACGATGATCTCACTCGTAACTGCTATTTAGAGCAAGAGATGAGCTGCTTAGTGAAAAATCCTCTGTTGCCTTTCCCTAATATCATGATAGTATTTTATTCAGTGCTGTCACCAGTCTTGTCGTATCAGTTCCAATGCTACACCAAAGTGGCTCTAAAATTGTTCACAGAATGTTTATGTGACTACACATAAGCTGGTATCTTCCATGTATCTTCATATGCCACGGTGTAGTATATGTTATTCTCTGTAACCTTCTTTTGGCAAGAGACTAAGATTCTTTGGAAACAGTACATTTTCATACCATGCAGATGAGACCACTCTGGTCTTTATGTGATTAACATACAAATGTGTCTCTTTTTTTTCTAGAGCTTTACATTGGATCTTTTGAGCTGTAGTGCAGCCAAACTAATTGTAGCTGAGACCTAGTATTAAAGACTTAGGGATATGGGAAGTGTAGGTAAGCTCCTGCTTTTGACTGATGCATTCCTAAAGCAAATATGTAAAATTACATTAATTAAAATGAGGCATTTTTTAGTTTAAGCAGAAGATATTGAAAGATAAGAGTGCACTATGCTACTCCTGAGTGATGAATTCAACTAAAAACATCTGTGGAAAAGATAGGTTAGTAAGCTTTATGTCTCTTTCTGCACTTACTTTGGTTTGATTTACTACAAAGTTATTTTATCCAAAGCACTCCTTATTCTATTCCTGAGCTGCCTTCCCAGGCTTGTTTCTCCTGGAAGTAGATCTCCTTTAATCCATGAAGGCAAAATACTTAAATTTCCTGAACATAATTATATATTCATGTGTGCATATGTACATACGTATATAAATATTTGTGTATATACTGCATCTATTAAGTCCTTGTTAGTCTTTATGACAAAGCTTCAGCTTCTATTGCATGGCCATAAGGACTTTTGGTAACTAAAACTTTATCTGGTATTTGTGACACTGTAGCTGAACATGGAATATGGCCATGTTTTTCATGGGTTTCTTTAGACTGTGCATTTCTGTTGTTTTAAAAGGAATTATTTCTTTCTTGGAGATGAAGAACTAATACTTAATATCTTTAAAATATGTACCCATTAGGGACATGATATAGCAGTATTGATGAAGTCATTCGACTGCAACTGTCTGTGCATAAAAAATTGTTTCCTATTGTCCAAGTATACACTGATAAAATAATACCACAGAAAAGAATTTATACATATATTTTTAACTCTGCCTTTGCTATTCTCTGATTATCTGCATTATTTAAGGTCCCTTCCAACTCAAACCGTTCTATGATTCTATGTATTTACACTAACATTCATTGCAGTTTATTCCTGGTAATAAATCAAATCTATTCTCTGTAGATAGTTACTGCAAAATGATTTGTTTTTCTGTTAACTGTCTGCTGTGAGTGTGTAGAAATAACAAGCTTATGTAGATCTGGTGCACTTGCAGGCAATTTCTATAATGTTGTTGAGAGAAGTTTGTACAGAAGTTTCTGGAAAAGGTAGGACATTTATCTGAGAGAGCTCTTTGTGGGTTGGTCTTTAAACACAACTGTTACTACAAAAGAAATGACAAACTATTCCTGACCAAAGATACTATTTGTTGCTAAAATTAAATCTTTAATGGACAATAGGATGAGACTTACCTTTTAATCAGCTCTTGCCTAAGAAAAAAAACCAAACCTGCTTAATCTTATACTTAATTTTGTACCCTGTTTAGCAAATTTTTATGAAAGTTCAGAACCATGCCTATACCAAATCAGTTGTTTTGACAAATCTTATCCATATAGGTGTCCTCATGGCATTGTCTATATGTAGCTGGTACTCCCATAACAAGGGTAGCATCTTGACCAGCTGGTAGTTCTGCCAGTTCCTAATGGAAGCATGGCTACAATATTTTAATTTTGTACTGCAAAACTGTGCATGTGCTATACCTGAGAAGTTTTTATGGCAATATGTGATACAATATTGAACTCAAACACATAAAATGAATTAAAAAAACATATAATTTGCAGATGAGGGCAAATAAAAAATCCAAGTCTCAGACAACCTTTGTCATTCTTGGAGACCATATTTACATAGTAAATATTTAGAACACAGGTTTTTCTTCATGGTTTTGCTGCTGTTGCAATGTGAGTTTCTGTTGAACACAGTTACTAGACCAGAAACATTTCTGGAAATTTTATACTTTGACCAAGTGTTTGTGAGGATCAGCAGACATTTTGTAAACTGAACTCTTTAAGCGAACTTATAAACTTACTACAGAAGCCACAGGAGCCTTGCATCAACTGTAGAAATTGATACTGGTACTTGCAGTATTTTTATGGAATGTAAAGAATAAAATAAAACTTAAAAAAAAAAACAAACGAAACAAACAAAAGTATCTTTAGGACTATTATGTCCTTTTGTATCATATATATTCACTAGGATAAATAATATTTTTGAATCCTTCTTTGTGTACTGGTTGCCAACAGCATCAAAATTCTCCGGAATAAACTACAGTAAATAAAAGCTTTCTAGTGCAAGTGAAAAATTAGGGCAGGTTTGTAACTAGCATTAGTTTTACTGGTGAAGTTGGAGTTTACAAAGGAATTTTAAATACTGATAAGTCTGAAAACAAATAATCCATATACAGTTTTTAATAAATATTTCAGCCTCACTAAATATGCAAAGCAGTGGGGAAAGGAACTGGCATAAATCTAATAGTGACTTTTAAGCAAGGCAATCCTGTGAACTTCCTGACTCTTTTGGAAAGGGAATACAGAAGGCATGGTGTTCTCCTTGCTGATGAGGTGAGTAGTGTATTGGTCTTATGAAAAATCTTACTGGGGGTACATGCTTTTCAAGGAAGATAATGTTTGTGCTAAGAGGGTATGACTTGTCAAATCAGGGATCAGTATTTTCTACCTGGAGAAACAGAGCTATTCTTTAAACTCTCCTTTTGCTGGCAAGAAAACATAGAGGCTTTGATTTGTTTTACATACACACTACAAAGTTAAAATGTCATAATAGGACACAGGCTTTCCTTTGAGTGGCACCTTTGTCATTACAGAAATCTGCATAGCACCACCTACATTCCAAGGATTTTCAGTTACAGCTTTCTGTAATAAGGGTATATGATGTGTGTATATATGCATATACATATATTTATATAGGACAACTGGTTGTGTTTGTAAAATTTTAGTTGTAATTCGTCATCACTGAATCCATAGATTTCCTCTAAAAAGTCTCTAACTGTTCTTTGTGCCCACACACCCTTGCACTGCTAACAAATTACTTAGTCGTTCTCTTTAACATTGTTCTATCTTACTTGGGGAAAGTAACCAGTACAAAGTTTTCTTGAGTTTTGCCTGAGCTGGCATTATCTCATTCAGCTGACCCTAACTGAGCTCAGAACAAGAGAGACCAATGCAGATATTTTTCCAAATTGTCAGGCTGGACTTTGTTCTTTGTAACATTTTGTTCATATGACAAGCTTAGTAAAGGTAAGTTTTATATAAAAAATGTTTGAAATATTCAAGGTGGAAAATTTCAGTTTATATATTTCATTGGCTATGCAGAACTCAGGGCAATAATTTCTCTCACAGAAAAGTTACTCTGAACCCTGCTGTACATAAGCTTTACTCTTTAGTGGATATTTTCTATGCATGGTGCTCTCACACTTCACAAAATTATCTCTATAGTTTAGTGTTAGGTCAGTAATATTTTTGTCAACCATTCATATTTACTAAATATTACTGTATTCTGAGCAAAAGATTTGACTACAGTTGCATTTTTTTCTCTTTGATCTTTCACATTTTAAACAAACACAGTTTGGTTTGGCTCTGGATTTTGTTACCACTTGCATATTTTTAACTTCTGTTTTAACTGTGCTTCAAAGCTTATTTTGAAGTGAGAAAGACTGCCAATTAAAATGTTCTTATTGGTCGGAAAGGAAGTAAGGGGTGTTTTTGCTAACTCAGTTGCAAACCTTCCACCAGAATTTTCAAGTAGCCTTGAAGCAACTGTCAGGTGCTTGCCTCTAAAGAAAGAGTTCAAGTTTTGTCATGCAATTAGTGAGTGTTCAAAAGGCCACAGCGTTCACAAGCTGAGCTCTGGCATGGAAGTCTCTGTACAGGCAATTCTCTTTCTTCTAAGCATACCTGCAAACAATCTACCAAAGGCAGAAAAACTCAGAATAAAATTAGAGAGGAGATACAATAACAAAAATGCTACTTGAAGGGGAATAGTCAATGCTTTGAATTAGGGACTCACTTAAATACCTGAATAAGGGACTTACTTTTGGAACACAACCTTACTTTTATGAGCATGTTCTCGAGCATATATACATACATACACACACAAACAACAGTACATTGGTACTATTCTTTCAGCCCTGCATAAATATACATCTGGTTTAACTCAGTTAATGAGGTAAGAATATCTTCAATGTCTTTTCTGAGTGTATACTGCTGTGGAAGATTCTTGTTCTAGTCTCATCCTATTCAAACTTAGTTTTCCAAGTTTTTGCCTAACAGAAACACTGTTCCGGAAGTGCTGAGTGACAGTTAGCAAGTACCTGGTAATTCATTAATCTAGCCTTTATGTGTTGCCTTAAAATTGTTCTTTAAAATTCAAGATGCTTGTTTAGTAGTGGTATGTCCATCAACTACTGTTAACTTACTGTTCCATGTTAAATAAATTTAGAGACAAATGGCAGAAAATTTGGTGAAGATTTTGATGACTACTGAATTCCTGAGCTTTTGTGTTCTGCTAAAATACTGTCTGTCCCTAGGCATAAGCAAATACTATCATAGGTTGCATCACAAGCATTTTAGATGGGAAAAAAACCTGCTGTAAAAAAAAGGCAATTAGGATTTTGGCCGAATCATGACAGTTGTCATATTTCCAGGCATGAAAACAATAGAAAGCTAAGGTTTCAAGCTTATATTCTGTATCAAGAGCTTTTCAAAATACTTCTATTTTGTTATTATTGTTTAATGTTTTAAGACATTTTTACATTAATATATGTTTTATCTAAAATTGGCATACGTATTTGGTACTGTAATATTTGTTTCTTAAAATGAGGCAATTTGTCCTCATTTTGGGGATCTTCGGAAGAAGCTTATTACCTTCCTGATAGGCATCAGAGCTCTGTGGTTTAAAATAAATTGGTCTCCTGTAAGGATCTCTTAATTAAGCCATTCAATTATCTTACATAACAGAGACACATACTAGAGAATTTGTTACTGTTTTCTATGCTGGTGTGTCTTTCAGGCATATTGTAGATATAACTTCCCTGCCCCTCTGACTTTTCTTTACGAGCCAAGTGCATTCATACACAGACAGATATGTACATGCACACGTGTCCATATCCATATCCCCATACAGTCCTACTCACCATTTTGGAAGCTTTTTTCTTTCTAATTTTTTTGTAAAGATGGAAAGGTATGATACAGAAATAACACTTTTTTTGTTTGTTTTAGTTTTTTACACTTTTTAAGAACTGAAGGCATTATATTCTCTTATAGAGTTGGTTATAATAAGGAAAAAACCCAACATAAATAGACTTTGAGATCTATTATGCCAAATAAATGAATAGGAGGATTTGTGTGAATAATTCCTGTTATCACTAATGGTCATTTTAATTATTATATGCCTCAAAGAGATAAAATGTCCCTATGAAGCTGAAGTATCTGTGATCTTTAGTGAGTTACCTATATGCAAACTTGCTAAATGATTTTTAATTGGTGCATCTCATCATTCAGTTATTTTAACAAGTCTGCTAGCTAATTTTCCTGAAGTCCTGCTGCTGCTATTTATCTCTCCCTTCAGCGAAGAGTAGTTCATTGACACCAGCATCCTAAATCCTATTTATCATAAATAGCTGCAAATCAAGATTAATTCCCCTGGTAACCTGCAATTTAATTTTACTGTTCAAATATGAATGCATCCATTTTGCATCTGTGAAGAACCCAACTCTGATTAGGAAGTCTTCACTGCACTTCTTCTATAGCATGCACTCTGTATCATTGTCCCTGTATATTAGGGAGACGTATGAACACCTACAAATTAATGAAAATGATGACAGGGTTGAGTCCCTATGGGTAAGAATCAGGGGGAAGGCCAACAAGGCTGGTATCGTGGTGGAAGTCTGTTATAGACCACCCAACCAGACTGAAGAGCTGGATGAAATATTCTATAAGCAGCTGGGAGAGGTCTCACGATCGCTACCCCTTGTTCTGATGGGAGACTTCAGCTTCTCAGACACCTGCTGGAAATGCAGTGCAGCAGAGAGAGAACAGTTCCAGAGGTTCCTGGAGTGTGTAGAAAATAACTTCCCTATGCAGCTGGTAAGGGAGCCAGTGAGGGAAGGTATCCCCCTGGACCTGCTGCTTATGAACAGAGCAGGACCTGCAGGGGAAGTATTGGTTGGAGCCTGCATAGGACAGAGTGGTCACAAAATGATAAAGAGTTTTCAATTCTTGGGGAAGTAAAACTATTTTGATGATTCTATGATTCTATGCTGAGGACTGAGATAATTTAACTATATTGTGGATTCCATATTATATTGAAAAACAATAATAACAACAGATGCTCTGAATTGAACACAATCTTTTTAAGCAGTGGGAGATAGATTAAAAATCCTCAGATCTCAAGTGAATTACATATATTGTCACTAAGCACCGTCTAGACTGATATTTCTTTATTTTCTACTATAAACAGTAGAAATTTAAGTAGTAATGAAAGTAGACATAAAAGAAAGATTTCACATTGTTCTTAATTTAAGGTTGCCACAAATTATTACAACTTTTTTTCCAGCCCTCTACTTACAGGATAGAGTATATTCTCTCTACAGAAACTGCTTTATGTAGTTCGAGTGGCAAGATCACATGGGCTTGACCTGACTATTTTAGCTGGGTTTGGGCTATGAAAACTGTCAGTATGCAGTGAGCTGCTCTGGTACAGGAAGGTGCAAAGGAAGCCTGCCCAACCATCACGATTGACTTTTGGGAATGGAATGGCTCTTATTTTCTCTTTAACTCTTCATCTCCTGTCGTAAAGAGTTGCTTGATGAATAAGATAAACACCTCCAGCATTTGAACTGTAATACATACTGGCCAGGGTTTTATGCAGATTTGAGGGTTTTTTTTCTGTTATATCAGTTCAGAATTGAGCTGATGATCCTTCGAATCCTGTAAGGGCAAAAGGGCTTAGTCTAGTTCATCACTATCAAACAAAGCAGAATATCAACTACTAATTATTAAGATTGATAGTAAAACATTTTCAAGCTGTAAGTTTACTTTGCAAGTTAAATTCTTTGCCTTTACAACTGTTGTTTCTTTTAATTCTTCGTGAAAACTGAAAGCCCTTTACTTGCTTTTTATTCAAGTCTCAATTTCTTCTTCTAAAGGCCTTGAAGACTCAATAGGCTAAAAGCCTAGGACCAGTATTTCAGGGTGATAATGAACCATCATTTATGGTCAGGCTGGACCTAGTTCAACTGCAAGCTATCTGGAATGTATTTTTTCACTTTCAGAAACAAAGTGCAGTTTCTCTTTTTTCGAAAATGCCTTTTCTGAATATATATAATACAGCATTTGGAGTAGTAGAAAGATGAGAAAGATAATCTAGGTCACAAGACAAAGACATTTTCTCTTTTTTCCCTTTATCATCCATGAAGTCTTGACATTTCTAACACAGACATTGCATGTTACAAGTCTCAAACTAAACAAACCAAAAAAAACCCACAAAAAAAAACCCAAATCAGAATGAACCATACAAAAAAACCCTCACCCAGGTCATTCATTACTCAGACTTTTGTCTGCAAATTAGAAAGATGACATTACATGAGATACATGCAGATAAATTTTTCAAGATTAGCTTCAGAAACATGAGGACAAGGGATATAATCAAGAAATATTTAAACTAAAAAAAAATATGACTTCAGTAATTTTCATACTAATGGTTGTACAGTTCTGAGTTTAGAACAACAACAAAGTATTTAGATTATGCTGGTTCTGCCCTTTAAATTCTGTCTTTCCTTCCAGACTATTGTTAAGCAATTAAAGACTTTTTGTTCCTTTCTAATTGGAAATGAAAATGAGCGTCTGGGCTCCAGGAGGCCCAACGTTGCTTAAGTACAGATATAGTTAGTTAATATTTTTTAAATTTCTTAAAGCTGTCATAATGACAGGAAAAATTACATGTTTTCTGTCACTTCTTCAGAGATAAAAATGCAGATGCCTTTATTAGTGTAGCTGCTCACCAGGGAGTTTGAGCATCACAAGAAAGGTTCGGATAAGGTGCCAGCAGTCTTATTTCTTGAATGGAAGTCTGTGTCAGGCCTGCCTGGTGGCACCGAGCAACATCTGGGTTGGTGAGTGCAGAATCTAGCAACTATGGATAAATGAATAACGTACTTCAGGGCTGCAGATCGTGTTACTGTGGAATTATAGGGAAAGGGGACATAACTGCTGCATCCTATGGGCTGCACTGGGTCATAGCAAAAGAGCAGATTTGTTTACTAAGAGACCTGAATGAAATTTGTTAGGGATAATCTTCTTCTACTGAGTCGGACTTTTTTGCAAGACTTTGGCCATAGAGGTCACAAACAACATCTATGATTGAGCCTAATAAGAAGAGATTTCAAATGTAATGGATTACATGGCTGCTTAGCATCCTGCCTTTGATTCAGGTCTTTCACATCTTCCTCTGCCTTTTTTTGACAGCATCATGACATGAAGTCTTAGAAGTAAAGCATTCTGTGTAAAACTGCTTTACATTAAATCAAAGCCCCTGATTCACGCTCTTTAGATGAGTTAAGGAACCAAGCTACCAAGTAAGTTGGTGTTGCATTTCATTACATACAGACATAGATGCATTCATCCACCCAACTTGCAAGTTGTCTGCTGCTGGCAATCAGAGATGATATTTGTCATTCTCTTTGTCATCTGGGACTAGATTAGATAAGCATGTAGTCTAGAAATGACAACTACATCCAAATATAGAAGATACCTACCTCTATTCTATCGGTTCCCCTACACATTCTTCATATAAAAGATTTTTTGTTTGTATATACATCCATCTGTGAATGCACAGAGGACTGGCAAAGGTGTATAAATTTAAGAAGCTCTAATTATTAAACTGTTATGTCATATTTTTTTTCTTGCTTCATCTTTAAAACTTTAGACATGTCTTGTTTTTAAAATATTTTACAAATATATTAACATAAGAATATGAAACGAATTAAGAATATTAACTTAATTAACATAAATATCAACTTTTTCATTATTAGTAGTATTGCTAGTATTTATATTATGATACTGGCTAGAAGTCCTGCATAGTATCCAAGCTATGAGGTTAGGCTAGGTGTTCTACAAACTCAGAAGGTAGTCCAGTTCAAACTAAATCAAAATAAAAACCATTTCATTTTTAGAAAATAGTCACCAATTTTTCCTGTCATATCCTAACATATCTTAGACCTCTTGTTGAAGCTTGAGCTATGTTGCTAAATGTACTTTATAAGCTATAAAATACAGGTTTGTTTCTCTCTCCTAGCAAGATCAATGCAAAAATTCTCAGAGGGCTTGACAAAATTTGAGGTATCTCCAAAAAGCAGCACATTTAAGTACACTGGAATACACCTGTAAGAAATATTGGGTTGAAGTACTTGAAATTTCTCCTTTTCTAGTACCACCGTATTCTGATCTAATTAATTCATCCTAAACAAAAACATTGTCATTTAGATATTTCCCAGTACAGACTTCCTGTATCCATATCATCCCACTGACACAAGGTGCAGTCACCCATTAATGATATTATATGTAAAGGGTTTTTTGACTTCCTAAATGCTGTCTCTCTGAAATTGCTAGAAATTGTCTCACTGTGTACTAATGGAATTGTAGTGGGAGGGCACAAATCAAGCTGAAAGGATCCAAAATACTTGTTACATATGGCCAGCAAGGAACTAAAAAGAACACCTTTTTGTTGAGAAGCAATGCAAAGGGGAGGTGAGCAGAAGTTCTTTAAAAAAAATTAAAAGTGGACTAAATACATACAGAAAGGTTTTTGTGGTATTCAGCCAGCTATGTGCTTGGAAGCCTTAAACCAAATTAAACAATTACCTTGAATTTGTTTAAACTAAGACCTAGATCAGTATCCAGCCAACACTGTAGCTGAATGAGGCAAAACATTCCTAACATAGAGTATTTTAGCAAAACTGTGCTTTATGGTATATAATTGATTCCAGCTGTTCCTTCCAACCTTCCAAGAGGTCTCTAAAGAAACAAGAAATGTAGCTAAAGGTTTTTTTCTGCCTGCAGAATAATATAATTCAGAGCATACCCTTTTCTAGCTCTAACTTGGATATCTAGACCGACAGAAGTTTTTATTGTAGACATTGTGTAAGAAAGAGCTTCCTAATAATTCTAACACTTAGGACTTTTCAACCCGTTCTCAGTAAAATATTGATTTCTTTTTAAAGTAACTTCAAAGGAATAGGTAATTTGTAACATTCAAAGGCAAAAGCTCATCCTTCCAAGAGTATATAAGATCTTCCTATTGACTTTTCTTCCTTTTGGTTACACTAAAACAGTCAGTCTTGTCTTCTGTGTCTTTGAAAGAGACCCTCACAGATTGCAGGGGAACCATACTGCCTACAGTTTGCCCAACAGGATCACAGCAAATAAAATGGTTACACCAAGCCCGTCTTAGCATACATCCAACAAGCCTTTTTCACAGTATTAAAGCCCTTGGATCCCTGGGTTTCTGCTCAAATCAGAGCTCCAAGAAGCTACTGCTTGTTCCATGTGGCAGGAGCTACGTGCATAAATCAGAGGAAAAAAAAAATCATGAGATACTCTGCCACGAAAGAGTATAGGGAACACTGTTACTTTGTTTTGCCTCTTCCCAAGTATATGGATAATTAGTACTCATAGATAATATTGAGTGGATGGAAGTAACAGTGTTTTTAAAAAGAAGAAACTCAAAACATGCTGAAGTGTGGTTTGCTCCGAAACAAAGCCCGTCTTTGTTTTTCTCCATGTTGCTCAGAAACTATATGATGTGAGATATAGGTAGCAATAGATAAGAGCCCTGAATGACTCTTTTCCTAGGTTAGGATCCTACCCAATAAAAAGGATTACACAGACTCTTTCTCCTATTTTCCCTCTTTTTTTCCCAAAGTATCTTTCATTCCGACTTGCATAGCTATTAAGGCTCAGCAATAGGAATGAAAAGAAGCTATGGTGTATATATAATATATATCTTTTTTGCTACCTTAGTGGACTTTAGTACTGTATGAGACTTCAGTGTATACTTCTCTGGGCTTGGAATATGTGTATAAATTGAGTTTTTCAAAGGTACATTAACAGAAACAATATATTCTCCCCAGAATAATATATAAGGTACTTATACAATGCATACAGAAATGCACGTGTTTTTGTGTATTTGAGTAAACATATACATTTGATAAAATGTACTGTGGCATACTTCTAACCATATCAGATACATATCAAAATATATATGCTTATTCTTAAATTAGTCTACTGTAATTCCTTGAAGACATACAGAAAACAACTTCAATTACTAATGCCATCTCTTATTTTATTTTTTTTTTGTTCATTAGTCATGAATAAAATTGAGTGAACCATAAAAATAAATGGCTTTTTAAAATCATGTAACTAGCCCTGCTTCGTTGGTAACTAAACACAACCTGGCACAGGAAAAACCACTTAAAGTAATGCATTTTGGAAATGTCTACAAATGACCTAAAACTAGTTTCTGAAACCAAAAGTATTTTATCTTCAACCTACCTATAAAATACTGGGCAAAAAAATGCCTGTTTTTACAGGTTTTCTAATGACATACATTTCCTTTTCCAGTAAGGGAATATGAGATTAATACTTAGAATCTCAGGGCTGTAAATAATATGTTTACAAGTAGAAGGGAGGGAACATTTATTTGTGGGGTTTTTTTTTTAGCTAGAAAATGGTGGATACTTAAAGGTTTGTAAAATTGAGATGTTGGACTGGTGACTAGAATTTACTTAGTGTATAGTAAAAGCACATTACTTTTCAAGGCTGAATGATAACTTCTAGATTGAGCTACTGTGCAAGATCATTAGTGCAAATATATTTTGTGATTTTGGCATAAGGAATTACCTTGGTGCCTTGCTACACTTGATTTGCATGAGAAAGATTGAGAAAATACTCTAAATGCTTAAGAAAACATAGCAAGAACAAACCAAAATATTCATTCCTTTAAACCTCCTATAAGGAATGGAAACATTATTGTGAAAGAAAGACTTGAAGCATCTACTAATTTAGCCCTTCCATTTTAAATTATGTTTGATGCTGTAGTTTCCAATAGTCATCTTGATAGTCCAAATAATCACTCGGATGAAAAAAGATAATGATAGCAACAGTAACTAATGCATAACTGGTGAGGTACATAATGGAATAATTAGGGATTAACAGATGATCCGTTAATATTTGCTGTCTAATCCTGCAGTAGCATGCCAAACTCACACTTTATCCCCATTTTCCTGGTATCACTCATTTTTACCCTTAGGCCTCCATCTTAATTTATTTCCTGTAGTTCTACTCCATTAAGTAGATCATCATGAAATAGCCAGTCCCATTTGTCAGTCTTTTGTTCTGGTCCCCAAGCTATCTGGTAGCAGGCTAATGCTTCTCATGCCCTTCTCTTTTGGTGTCTTCGGTGAAGTTTATCATTCAGTGTCTTACATACTGTTTTTAAATTTTTCACAGGCTGATGATAGGAAGGATTAGACCTAATAAGGGACCTAAACACTGCAATGTTTACTATAAAACTTTCAGGCTCCAAATAAAATTTATTCCAGGACTTTTAGGACTCTGGGAACATTGGGATTAGATTTTATTTTGAGAACAAAGCTGGGAGGGTACTCAAGAAATGGGAAGTTGCTGCTTTTTCCCCTCTGAAATGCAGCCAGAGGAAGCATCGCTGCTGCTGGGTTTTTTTTGTACAATAACTCATTGGTTAAGCACTTCCCCAGGATGTGTGGAATTTAATTCACACTTGTCTTTGAGGAGAATCACAGCCAGTTCCTCACCAAGACTTTTAACCTCCAGCTTATTCCAGCATCTGGGGAAAGGAGCTTTGTTGACCGAACCTTCAGGTGTCTTGGGAAAAACTCATGGAGAGCTTGTGAGAGACTTTCAATTTATTGCCTGGTGGTCTCGAGGCAAGAGGAATTCCTAGGTGCTGCTCCCCTACTCAGTGGACTGTTTTATGTGTTTTGAACACATGTAGTCACTAGATGAAATACATAAATCAATATCTCAGAGGACAGGTATCTATTGAGGAAGTTTCCAGATCTCTAATCTTTAGCTACCTTTTGGTAAGCTGAATTGTTTTATTTAGGATATAGATACTGGTCTATTACAAGACCGATAGGTTTTGACTTTTTTTTGTTGCCATTTAATTTGCCCTTCAGCCGACACGCTGAGGAGGCATGTACTGCTAATGAAATGCTTATGTGGAACTGTCTCCTCAAAAACAACTCCCTAGGCATCTTTGAGCTGGTAGACTGAAGAGTAGTCTGGTATGAGCACAATAAATTTGTGCTATACTGCTTCACTGATCTACCCTTTGTAGAACACTTCTCTAGGGCTCTCTTAAAAGCCATCACACATGTTTCTGCATCCCCATTACATTCTGAATAACAAGCCGCAGATCGGATATGCCTTAGCACATCCGATTAAAGGAGTAATTCAAAATGTGGGGACAGAAATGTGAATGCTTTGTATGAGTTTCGGGGAAGGCTGTGACACACCTGAAATGTATCATTCAATTACAATTACTTTATTAGTCACATTAGCTTTCATTAGAATTAGTTCTGGAAGTGGAAAGGGGGAATAATTATTCGTTAATGTAGTCTCTTCTTTTTTTCCTGAAGAATGAAAGGAGAGATTTCTAGGGGTATATTTCTTTTTTGATTCTGCATATACCTGTAGTCACACTGTAAGTCATAGAGATTATTCAAGTATTTAGGGACAGTAAAAATGTAAGTTCTTCAACTGTGTCAGTATTAACAATAACAATTCCCAGGAGTGTGAACATAATGTTAATTACTATAAATTCCTAGATCATTTATTATAAATCAGAACTAAGTCGGGGCATGGTCATGGCATGCTAGTGGTCTTAATGTGATTTTTCCAAATCGTGCTGACTGCTGAGACTTAAACTCGCAAGGAAACTCCTCAGAGCGATCAGTATTCCCAAGGCATATTTCTTTACACAGCTTCTCCTTCAAAGAGGTATGAGAGCACAAGCAGAATAATTTCCAGGGGACAAGCTGCTGATTCTGTGAGTGCTGCAAACGTCATCCCCCTGAGACCTGCTTCCACTGCTCTGGGTCATGGAGATGCAAGTGAGTCTGACTGCTCCTGTGATACCTGCTGTGGGAAGGAGCCTCCCCGCTGCCAGAGCAGAGCTTGGGCCAAACTGCTGGCTCGCACAAGAACACGCCTGGTCAATTTGGCAGGCAGTATGCATTCTTTTCAAACAAAACGTGTCCATTCAATCCAGCAGTTATTTCCACAATTAAACAACAGTTGCCTGGTGAGGTGATAGTCCAAAAAAACCCCACGGTACTCTTGGGAAACTATTTCCGAATTCAAGAGGCTCGTTGTCCTTCACCACGTAGTCCCCTAGCACCTGTGTAAAATACATAGTTGTGAGGTAAGGATTATGGGCATTTTCAAGTTCCTGATTTGAAATTAGTAATTAAAATGGTACGTCATCAGAAATTTATCAGAACATTTTAAATCCTTCCTTAAGGCCAGGATACAGGCGCACAATGAATGTATCACAAGAACAGAACACCAAGAAGAAAACGGTCCCATGGACACAAGGTTCTATGCTTTAATATAGGCCTCACTCTCTTAAGCTCCTTGCCTTCAGTTACATTTGCTGGGACTACATTAGATGAGCAAGCTGTTCTTTCACCTCAACTACGATCAGTGCGCGTTTGTAACCGGCTTTTGCCAGTATCAGTTTCATATTTTATGGGAAAAGACCACATTGAAGTATGACTGGGGTATTGGTTAAGCAATCTTGCATAAAATGCATAATTTACACTAGTTGCGCTCGCTCTCTCTTTTCTGTTCTGTAACGCAAAGTTATAAAATGCCAAAGGACTATTATTGTTTTGGTTTCACGATGGTGAAAGACATTAATCCTGCAATGACAATGAATGGTGCAGTCAATTTGCTTCATTCTAATTTAGACCAATTTAACTAAAATGAGAATTTAAAATATATATTATGGTTGTTGGTGTAATATTTGCAAGAAGCAAATGGTTTACAAGTGTATTCGTTCAGATGAGATGGCATACTGATGGCTGTAATAAAGATCTGTAATTCTGGCCAGGATAATATTTTAGTCTCAGATTAAATAATGAAAAAAGATTGATGAGGTTTATTGTTTCTTGAAGGATGAAATGGTATCTGGTAGCAACCTATTGGCAAGAGAAAGTTCTTAAAAATACTGAAGGGCTAGAAAAAGAATAGTAATGTGCACGTGTAAGGAAGGAATGTTATCCATTTTATAAGGAATGAGATCTCTTAATTATTTACCAAAACAGTCCGCAGTAGTTAAAATGCAGACCGAAAATGGAAGACAGGTGTGGAATGACATTTATATGTGAATGCCATATGTGCACTTAAGACTGTCAAACTATGAAATCACAAGGGCTGTCAGGGAGCATTTGAAAACATCTCAAAAATATTCACAGTTAAAAAAAAAATATTAAAGATCATCAGTTTTCTACTAAGATAGTGTCCATAATGAGCAAAATAATAATTAAAACAGTAACTTCACAGAAAATGTGATAACACTGCTTCAGCAAATATCATGTCTATCTAGGAGGTCACTGGCTTTTATGTCAGCTGAGGCAGAGAACTTAAATGGGTCAAAATGTTTATAAATGGAATCTTTTTTTTTTTGTTGTTGGAGAGTTCTGTTGATCTTCAACTTATTGGTAGCTAGTAAGTTGTTCAAGCTATGACCCAAATATGAACTTTTTGATTTCAGGGTTAAGAAAAGCAAAAGGCTGGGCTAGCTCTGGAGTTAGTGAACTATGTATGACAAGTAAGGATATTTCTGGCATGGTGTCTTAGACTTGTAAAAATGTCCTTGAAAAAAAATAGGGCTGCTGTTCGTGTTATCATTTTTCTTTGTGCAATCTGGCCACGTAAATCTCCTGAAACAGAATGCTTTTCTGGATTGGATCCCAGAGCATAAAAGACACTAAGGGAACAGTAATAATCACAGTGACGCCTCGCAGCAGTAGCAGAAACTTCTGTCAGCAGCTCACAGGGTGAGTTGGGAAAAAATGAGTTGTTATTAGTGCAATTGAGAGTATATATCATCAGAGCCATGCTTTATTCCTCTCAGCAACATCACTGCAGAAGAGAACATATTTTTCACTCTCTAACAGAACTGGATTCACATCCTGGAGAGGGGATAAAGGGAGGATACTCTTGTAATGGAAAACCCAAATGCATCAATGAAACATTGCTGATGTATTAGAAATAGTTAATGGTCCAGATTACAGTTCTCCTGAATTTCTTCATGCAGCTAATCTAGCTGCTTCCTTGTGCCCTTGAGAAACCTTGCAGTTCCTAG
The DNA here is from genome assembly GCA_024336885.1 of Actenoides hombroni. Taxonomy (NCBI): domain Eukaryota; kingdom Metazoa; phylum Chordata; class Aves; order Coraciiformes; family Alcedinidae; genus Actenoides; species Actenoides hombroni. The sequence goes on along the minus strand of WUAM01000099.1, from coordinate 1,011,447 downwards.
AGCATAGTGTTCTCTTAAAGATAAAAAGATCATGGTTGGAATACATGAGCAAAACTGTGGTTATATATAGCAGCAACACACTATTACAGGTTTTCTGAATTCTCTGTATCAGGTCTTAGTGGCCTTGAGTGCACTTAACCATTGTCCTCTTGGGCCTCCCGCCACTGCATGCCCATGGGCACAGGAGACCCTTTTCAGCTCAGCCTGGGTGGTCAGTCCCTGCCTGAGCAACACCCTAAGAGTGCCAGTCTCCTGCCCTGTCTTCTGCATGGACCAGTGCCAGAGCATGGTGTTCAACCTGTCTCTTGCCATTTTGCCCGCTGCCCCTGACTGAGCTGGAGGGACCCTGGACCTGTTTCATCACTTGCTGTGTCTATGTCCATTGCCTGTTCCTGTCTCTGCTCAGTGTGTTCAGACCCTGCAGGACTGTACGCAGTCCTTACCAAGCACAGCCTGCACTGGTGGCAGATTTGGCTTCTGGCTTCTCACCTGCTCACAGAGCAGGTCCACTCTTGCTCTGCTGTTATAATGTAGAACCTCAAATGGCATTGTAGGCAAACTAGGTTGCTTTTAAAAGACAGTATTATGAGAAGACTTTCCTTTTTTTCCTTTTCCTCCTTCTGTGGTGGCTTCAGTGGAAGCAAAAACATTCTGAACATTGTTGAAAAACCCATCCTAAATAACTATCTAACTTGTAGTTTGGGTGGAAGAAGGCTAATAGACTCTGAGTACTAAAGGATGATAATAATTGAATTAACTATTGTCAGTGGTTTGCCTTCTTTTGACTTTCAGCAGGACATACTGTAGTCTTTGAGGTATTCATTGTTGTAGTATTCCATACGGTGCACATACAATGTGGAAACTGATACGCATGTACAAGAAGTCATTTAATAAAGTCATTGAAAAGAGCAGGTTCATACCTAAAAATAAAAATTCCATAGTTTGCTCTTCTGAAAAGAAAATTTCATGACAGAAGTTACAGCAATTTTTGAAATCTTCAAAAGTTTTATGAAGAAAATGTTCCTTAGCAGGAAATGCACTCTTGATGTTACTAAAGCTTCCGGCAGGTTAAAGAAACCAACAAGACCTAAGCAAAACATTAGATAATTTCCTTATTAATTCTGTCCTTCTATTTCTTTTTTGTGTTCAGCTCTTGTTTTCACTCTGCTTTTGTACTGAATGACAAGAACATAAGGGCAAAGAAGCAATACATCATGCAGGCCTATATGTTTATTATTCGGTGCAGTACAAGAGTACTCTGTTGCTTTGCTACAGAATTACAAATTTCAGCATTCTTCTTCTACATGTTCTCAGAACAGAGTAAAAAATAGGGACATCCTCTTCCCTGAAGTCATGAATCTGAGTGTGGAATGATTAGCAGTACCATACTGCAAATGGTATCAAAAGTAACATTGAGAATCTCAGGAAAACAACTAGGAATCCTTTCCAAATTAATCTAAGGAAGGCAAATCCTGACAGGTTTAATTTGTAATTTGAAATTTCTATTTGCTGCTCAGATATCCTTACAAGAGAAAGCAGATTCCTAAAATCCAGTCTATACTTTTATTTTTTGCCTGACATGCTATGAAGAGTAGATTATCCCACTTGTTTTCTTAGCAGCAGCAGTTTACATATCTATTTCTTTCTTTATAAATATATATTGATCAGTCTCATGGCTTTTAATCTCCCTAAGTAAAAAATTCTAGGCTGCTGATCTGTTCTCATGACTCTTCTGAACTTTTGATCTAAATGTCTCCAAATTACAGTGTCCGAGATCAGCCACTGTATTCCAGCTGAGGTCTTCCTGGTGCTGTCTGATGCACTTAGATGTTTTTCATGGTATATTCTCCACAACCCTGCTGAAATCACATTGAGAGATTCTTTACAGATAAGCTGAAGATGGTGGCAGCTCACAAAACAACGTTGTTGAATGTATTACCAAACATTATGCCAAAACATAGAAGAAATCAAAGTTACCTGCTTCAGGCATGGTTCTGGAAGCTATCCCATCTCTATAATAGTTGTCGTGGTACCAGCAATGAAATAAAGGTCTCTGTCCAATTTTCTTACCGATGCTGATCCCATCCTTCCCAAACCTCTGCAGTCAGGCCTGTTCAAATCCAATTCTACTGTATCAATTACAAGTCTTAATGGACATGCCACTATGTCCCTTTGCACGGTTTGAATATCCATGGAGTTCTATGGCTGTGTGCAGATTTGTAGCGAAGGCCTACAAGTTATTATTAGCACTTAAATGTTTCTGGTAAAAAAATCATTAGGTTTATAAACATAAACCCCCCCTTGTGCTCAGAGAGCATAAGAACAAATGTCACACAGTTCTTTGGTAAGCTTCTGTTACAATAAAATAAAGGAGCTGATCTTACTTCACTTTTAGTAGAAACTTGTCATCTAAAGTGACAGCACAAATAGCTAGCAGTGAATGGTCAAAGAGAACAGCTCCCAGATGACTCATAGTATTTAGACAAACAGTTTTGCCGATTCTATAAGTAAAAAGGAAAACGAGAGCTAAGTCAGAGAGTTTTATAGGCAAAAGGACAAGCAGAATTTTAAAAGACTCTAAATGTATTGTTCAACCTTTTCTACTCAGTGAGATCCACTCTATCAAAGAAAGGGATAGCTGCCTTCATCTTTCAGAAATCTGAGAGTGGATATCGCAGAAAAAGAAACATCTTC
>WUAM01000099.1:967257-1008653 GCA_024336885.1 Actenoides hombroni | reverse complement strand
CTCTATCAAAGAAAGGGATAGCTGCCTTCATCTTTCAGAAATCTGAGAGTGGATATCGCAGAAAAAGAAACATCTTCAAAAAGTGTAGAATGCTTTCCAAATCATTAATGAGAATTTTGGAAGGAGGAATTTAGAAAATAAAAAATCACTTAGTAAGCTTGAGACAACATCTAGACCTATATGATAATATCAGCCTTACTGCAAGGGCATCCATAAAGCCTGTTGGATTTAGAGTTCTTCTGAACTCTAAGTAGAAATGGAAAGGAATGTGGTAAATGTGGCAAATTGAGCAACAAGCTCCTTCCAGTTAAGAAGCAGAGGTCTTTTTCTCTTTGGATTTAACCCTAAATAGGGCAAGAATTTGGCCAGGGAAATTTACAAGTTGTTCTAGTGGAAAAAGTCTTAATAGCTTTTTATTCCCTTTTATCTCAAGAGCTAAAAATAAGGCTGAAGTTACTATGTTACTCAGGTCACTACAAAGGTGTTAATTTAATCGGTGTTTTACTTTTTTCTTTATGATTAACCTGCTCCAGAGATCTTCTTATGTACAACTCCACCCTTCCCCACATAAGCCCTTGCTGCATTTTACTAAGTAGCATTTCCAGCTCTGTAAGTAGAGTGGTGAAGCAATTAATAAAACCAGAATTCTCTGAAAGCTCTGTTTAACTAGCTTTAAATGACTGGGGGGGGGGGGGAAGTGTTGAAAGCAAGATAGTGACTTCAAGCATGGTCTTCAGCAGGCTCTAATGATAAAGTCATACAGCTTCAGTATTGCTTTTGGTGGAATTTGTCAGTTTATACTTAAGTTCCTTCTCCATTTCTCTCTCATATCTTTAACCTGATCTGTATCAGTGAAAGGATGCAATGGTCTTTTGAACCATAAAGGTTATCATGTTACTGTCTTGCATGAGTGGTTGCTTCAGCATTAGCTGGAGGGGTAAATCCAACCCCTTCCCATGTAGTCCTTGGGACTGTGGTAGGTTTGGTATGTGGGGAAATGCAGCTGTGAAGGAGAATATAGATCAGATAAACTTATCAAGTGTTATGTCTGTTCTTAGGTGCTCTAACTCCTTTTGAAGAATGATATGGATTATTGAGCATTGAATAGATAAATGAAATGGCCATGTTATCTGTATCTGCATGAATTGTCCAGAGGTCACCCAGTAGTTTCACTGTTGAATGTATATGCTATACATAGATGGTAATCAAATTAATCTGCTTTGGTTTATATGGGGTTTTTTTCTGCAAATAAAGTCACATACAATTGGAAAGTCACCAAAATTCATATTCTTACCTAAAGCTACTAGAATACAATACCAGAAAACTCTTGGAGTTGTCAGAAATCTGCCTTTAAGGTACTGAAGAAATTAGCTTAACTTTAATTCCTTTTTTTTTTTCTTTTTTTTTTTTTTTCTTTTTCCCCCCCTCCCCTTTAATTTGTCAATACCAGCATAGAATGCCAGGTTGGAAGGGATCATCTTGAGGATCATCTGGTCCAAGCTTTTGTGGCAAAACCATAGTTTTGACAGGATGGCTCAGCACGCTGTCCGGCCAAACCTTGACAGTGTCCAATGCTGGGGACTCCACTACTTCCCTGGGGAGATTATTCCAATGGCTGCTTATCCTTGTTGTGAAAAAATTTCTTCTTGGGTCCAACTGGAATGAAAATGTGTATTTCTTTTCTTTCTGACTTTCCTATAAAGGACATACTCATACTCACCAGAAAACATTTTATTATTTTTCTATATTTGTGCTTCCCAGATATTAACATACTAATGTGCAAGATACTGATACGCTAGTTACAGGTTTCCTTTCTTAGGTACACGAAGAGCTGAAGTACTCGAAGAGTCTTAGGTAGTTTAAATCAACATAGCTCCACTGGTTTTAATGAAGTTACGTTAATTTACACTAGCAGAGGATGTACTAAACCTGTGAGAGCAAATGTTTCCTCTGATTACATTTTTCTGTTAGTTATAAGTATTGCTCTATGCCAACACAATCACTGCCTATTGTTCTTTCTATATACATATATTTCCTTTAAAGTAAGCAATCATTACATGGTTTTGAATGTTCCTTGCCTGTGTAAGTCCTTGTAAAGATAATTCTGAAATCACATACATTCAGTAGGGCTTAAAAAGAACATCTAAAGAAATTCCAAGGTTGCATTAAATTATTTCATATTTTTCAAATCTTATAGTTGAGCTGAGTCTGTATGAGGACATGTTAAGCTTGATAAGACCATGGAGACATGGTCCCATGATACTGGGAGTAAGAGCTGGACCTGAATGTTAAACACCAGAGTCCAATTACTACTTTTCAGTGCTGGTTAAAAATGTCTCAGCTAATAACAATGACAAAAATAAAGCTACAGTAAATTCCTCAGCAGAATCACAAATAAGTCTCTAGAAGCTCACATTTCTGTTCATTAGCTATGTTTGGCATCAGTTAGAGTAGCAAAAGCATTTAGCTGCGTGGTATGAAATGAAGTAAACAGCTTGAATACTGTTAAATAAAGACACGAGTACGGAAACAGTTGAGATAGAGAACTGCCAAAACTTAAGATAATACCATGCAGCAGCAGTGACCCAGTATATCACGCTCATTATTAAAGTACTGCTCTGTGGGTCAAGATCAGATTGAGAAAGACTGAGTTTACTTAGACAAAAATTTTATATTCCAAACTGACAACACAGAAGAGACATGTACTGAAAGAGAGGCAGCAGAAGTGCACTACTTCCTCCAGCTTGTAAACAGAGGAAAGCTGAGGCAGGAGTGCAGTGTGCTTAAAGTAGTCTAAAAGGTTTGTGGAAGAAATAGAAAACTGAACAAAATTTCAATGCCAGTTCCTCAGCAGAAAGCCGTACCTTGCTTTCTGATGTAATACTCAAGTCAGTCTCTGGTGTCCTTAAGTGCAACCTGAATTAATCTTTATTCTTCATTGATCCTGAAGCATCTAAAACCCTACCATTGATAGAATGTGCTGTAGCCTCAGGTTTGTTTCATAGTGTGTCTTGCTACAACCTAGATGGCAAGAAATCACTGACTGAAAGCAATATCTGGGGCATGCTCCCTTCCTCTATTTTTTTTTTGCTCATGGTATGCTCTCTAAAAAAGGGTTTGAATACTAGTTTTTAGCATGAGAATTCTGTCTGCTTACTTCGAAGTCTTTAAGCAAGGAATCGTCCATCCTGTCTGCCTGTATTCTCTGAGGAGTAGAAGAAAAGGAAAACACTATTCAATCACAAATATAACCAAGGTTTCAAAGTCAGGTTCAAAAAATGTCTGCAAGAAAAAGGGAAAAAAGGTGGAGTAAAGCTGTTGAGTGGTACTTGTATTGCATGTGTTTTTAGAGGATGAAGGAGTAAGAACCTGAAAAGCAGAGCAGACATTTTCCTGAAATATAAGAAGGTGTAATCCTATCATTTTCCAATTCAATAACTGGATGTAGAAGCTTATTTAGAATTTTTGTCTTCCTCCCAGAGTTATACTGCAAGCCTAGTTTGCTTCAGTAGCTTTTCAACTGTATTATACTGTGCAAAAAAAAAAAAAAAAAAATCTAATAAGAAATTAAGATGAAATAACCTAATAATGGAATATACTTCCACTTTCACAGATCTCTCTAACCTCTGTATGCAGGGATGGTTTCACTCACTACTGAAATGGACTGAAAGGAAGTGAGGCAGACCATATCAAATTGAAATCCCAAGGATTTTTAAGTAGCAAAGAGGCAATCACCTTCATTGGAATTAGGCCAGGACACGCAGGGTATTAGACCATCATTTCTCAACTGCTATGGGATTGTCAGGGACAAAAGAAACTCTTCTTTTTGTATCATCTGAAGGATGACACTGTTAGTAGAACAGTGACTCAAATCTGTCTTGTTCTTTTATTTAAGTAATGACCTGGCTTGACCTCTTTTAACACAGGAGGTCTAACAGGCTTGCAGCCTTAGGTGAACTAGTGTGTCTGTAGGCTTGCTGCCAGGCAAGAGATCCTGAACCTGGCAAAGAAATCTAGCTCGAGTAATTGAAAGCCACACTTCTCATGGAGAATTACTAAAGTGTAGTTTGGTCTGCATTTAAGCATTTTGATCAGATCAGCATTCCTAAAAGAGAAAAAGACGAAGGAACACAGTTATATATTTAACAGTTGTCGTTGAAAAAAGCCTTCAGAAACCAGGGCTTTGTCTTAAAAAAGTCAGTACTTCACATACAACTTACCACATAATGCCTACTGTGTAGTTATCTAGGTGACTAGTGGAATATTTTAATATATGCAGAACCCTGTGAAATTTACACTAAAGAGCCCAAACTTCCCATGGTATCTCTCCCTTTGTTTCAGAGTGTTTGAGTGCATGAGAAAATGCAAACAAGCTCATTCTGAATCATAGAAACTGAAGACTATTGATCTTACTGGCTTTCCTTTTGTCAACATGCCGCTGCATCTTACATTAGAATCCAAATCCTTTTTTGCTATTCCTCCTTTACATATCTGAAAAGTTTCTTACAGTAGCATATTCACAAAACAAGGGATTTGGCTGTCAGTGAACTTTTCTGATAGCCTTCTTTAATTTTCCTTTTTTAATTTCCAGCCTGCGTTTCCTAGTTGCAAGCCTCTAGACAATCCTAAGTAACGCCGCTCTTCTCTTTATTTTTCCATTTCCCAGAACATTTATAAACAATAATCAAATCCCCTTATTCAATTTCCTGTATAGCAGTTGGTAATATCAGATTCAAAACTTAACCTGTTAATGGATTCTGTTGGTCTTAGGATATATATGAGCTTTTTATCACTTCCTGAAACTGCAGAGATCAGATTGCATTCTTTCACACAGCCTCATCAGAGATGGCCATCTTCCTCAGTTTTGAAAGCTGGACCGTGACCTTGGCACCACTTACCTCCAGACAGTTGTAATTAGTGTAATTTATAGTTGGTCATTAACTGGATCCTATATCAGTGAGGAACCATTAGAAGCTGGCACAACCATGGCGTATCCCTTCTTCCTTTTCTTTACTGACGTGCCCTGAAATTTTTGGTGATGGTTTACACAGCAAAACCTGAAAGCTTCAACGAGCGGCGTTTCATTAAAATACTTTTAGTCCTCCCCATATCTGTTGCACCCAACCTTCCGAGCTATAGTTTAGATAGATAAAATAAACAGCCTGCTTTTCTCAGCGTAACACAGCGCTGTGAACAAGCAGGGAAAACACATGAAGGGGGAGGAAGTACGTGAGCCTAAGGAGAACATTCTAGGAAGCTGCAGGTGTGCACAGGTGATTTTTTTTTGCCCAGCGAAAACACAGTAGACCCTGACCGAGGGAATTAGAAAAATATGTTATATGTGTGAGGCCAAAGTAAAAACCAGAACAAAATTAAGAATGCGGCAGAATAGAGTCTGTTAGCAGAGTTAATTGGGGAAGAGCCTTTAAGATTCTATTAATATAATGATAAAGAAGATCTGCAAAGTGAGAAAACTGTGATAAAGCATCTTCTTTGGAATAATTTCCAAGCATTCACTGTCTTTTACTTTAGCTGATTGATTTCACTCATAAAATAAAACTGTCCAACTTCGAATATATTGCCCATTTTAAAACTGTACTGTGCATTGCAGTAAGCACACTAACAGGCTAGTTCTGCAGCAATTGACTTTCAGACAGCTAAAGATTTAAGTATGTGCTTAATTTTCAGCCGTTTAGAAATCCTGCTGCAGCTGAGGGGGATTATTCACCTACTTAAATTTTGTACAATATTATGTATTTTGCTGAATTAGAGCCGACAAGATATTAAATTCATCCCAAAACAGCCCGAAGTACTTTCAGGAAACATAAAGTATATGCATTCAATCCAATGTAACAAAGAAGAATTGGTGGTTGGAACGCATATTGCTAATCTAGCTGGCGTGACTGAGGCATTTATCACTGGTGTGATCCAGCACGATTCAAATCAGAATTTTTCTTACTAGCAAATTTAAGTGAGGCTTTACCTGGAGAAGGTAGTAATGCAGCATTCGATAAATGTAAATGGTTATTTACTGATCTTTGAAATCAAGGACTGCTTTTTATTACATGCATGTCAGTATAGTGACTGACACTATGAAACCTCATTTTCGGTAGCGGTTTCAGAATATTGCTAATGAAACGTGAATTATAGTGACATGAAATTATAATTTGTATGAGCAACACTGTCAGGTTTACAGCTCTCCCTAGGAAAATAAAAGGAATTTTGTCTAGCATCAGCTCTATAGAGAAACATGCTTTATTAAATGCATTTTTCCAGTATTTTGTTTCTCCTTATAAGCGATGTTAACCATGTCTTAGACTGCCAAGCTAAAGCCCAGTAGGCTGCAAATGATTCGGTACCAGTAGGTCTGTACAATAAAAATGAAGGTATAGTGGCCATTTAAATGTGTACTACAGCAGGGCTGGCTAGACTGTCTCTCAAAGAGAAAAATGTACAGTAACGTAAATGAAATATCATATTAAAGAATTTATGAGGAATAAACAGGGCAACATTTCCTTTTTGCTCTCCAGTGTGCACTCGGCATGCTCTTGTGAGCTGTAGCATAACATTTCATTTACAGAAAAATGAAGTGAAATATCAAAATAATTGTTTACATTCTTTGGATGGCCTCAAAGTATGCTGGATATATTTTCAAACCCCTGTACTTCCCAGGAGAAGAGATCAATTGAGTAAGAGGTTTCAAAAGAACATAAAGCAGAAAAATTTATATGTGCAATGTAGTACTTCGTTGCACTGCATATAATAATAATGCATCAGTGTCTGGGCAGCAATCCCATGTATTTCTCATGACTCCATTGTTTGTATATTTGATGAAGTCAACAGTCTGGTTTGATTCTGGTGAACTCGTGTGGCTGTGAGGTGTGATGTGCCTGATTCATTTTCTTATGTGAAAAATCAGGTAAATAAAGTCAGGTGCACAACCTTACAGGAAATAAAATAGGGATCTTTCTTGTCCTCACAATGAATCCCAACTAATCTTTCCAGTTATTATTTAATTATCTTTTCTCCTCCTTTCTCATCCATAACTCACCTCATTCTTCAGCCTTTCTGCTTCAAACTTTCTAAGAGTAGTGCTGGGGTTTGATGAGAAGCAGTTCTTGTGGTTCTCAAACTTCAGCAGAAGCAGTAAATACTGGAAATTTACCTCTCCTCCAAAAAAATGTAACACTGTTGAATCTTGTGTTGAAATGTAAGGTGCTAAAAGCTAAATCATGGAAAGGTTTACATAATAATGAGAAATTATGTTAATTATACACAGCAAATGATTACTGTACAACATGATAACTTCTACGCAGGCTTTGAAACTTAGTTTGTGGTAACCAAACTACAGAAATGTTGCATTGAAATGCAGAAGGTATCACTTTTTGCAGGCTTACACACATTACCCTTGTAAATTTATAGGCTGCAGTGGTCAGTATGTCTTAATCCTGCCAAAAGCAGGGTGTATGTTCCAGATTCTTTCTGCATGTAGAGATTGTAACTTAGTGAAACCATCAGTTGTCTCTAGGAAGAGAGGAGTTTGTGGGAATTCTTAACCTTTCATAAACCCTGGTGCCTGGCCATTCATTAAAGACTAAGTATATCACTTGACAAGCCTACTAGGTCAGGAGTCTAAAGCTGTACAATAGCTTTGCAAATGCAAGACACCACAGAGCATATTTTTCCTACAGATTTTGCTTTGTTAAGCAGAAAATCGGGCAAAAGAGAGGAAGCATGATTTTGTAGAGCTGTACTTATTGACAACAATTCTAGTAAGTATGTTATTTTTGTCACATAGCTGACCATGACTTCAGATATTCAGCTAACCTTTAGTTCTGAGTATAAAAACATAAATACGTGAATACTTCATGTGAAAGGTAATGCTCCCAAAGAATGAGATCATATTCTATTATTTAATTTTCCTTCAGTCAACAAATAATATCTCAGCCGTGCTCTCAATCTTCCTAACTTTAGGAAATTTCCATACTCAGAGAGCTTTTATTTGCAAGAGGGTAAACCTCAGTTGGTGTTAAAGTTACACTTACTTTAGGGCAAGTCTTATTTTTTAAAATAGTTCCATATTACTATCAAATATTCCTAAAGTATTACATGAAAGCAATAGTGTAGTTAATGGTTATTATCATACTGATAAGTCTTTGTTAGACAACTGAGTCTTCAGATCTCAGCAAGGCTGAGATACTTAACTTGTGGAAGGATTGTAATATATACTGTCTAAAGTTATAATGGGGAACTTCCAGTGACTTTCAGATTGATTTGTGACAAAATAATTTCATCTTTTTTCCTTCTGCTGATTAGCATACAAAGGGGTTTTATTCTTGACTGAAATAATTATGATGGAAGAAAGCCATAATAATGTCAGTTACACTGTTTTCAGCAGTTCAGTTTCCTTTGCTCCTGGGAAGTGATTCTATTATATTCACTGTTCATACTGCTATTTCCGAGCAAATATCATTCTTACCATGGAAAAAATGAGGAATAGGGAAAAGTGGAAGGACTGACAGAGTGAAAACCAGAGCTGCAAAAATGAAGGTACTTTAGGTACCACAACCAGATTTTAATTATTCTCTTATTTCAACCGGCACCAATATATGTAATGTATGAAAACGGCTAGGATCCAGTTCAAGAAAAAGAACAGTTTTAATTATTTGTCTTTATATTAATATTCAGTTCAATTCTTTTTAAAACAAAACCAAACCAAACCAAAACCAAACAGATTTTGAGGGATTTAAACTGATTTTGAAAATTAATGTGTTCTTTTAAAAAAAAAATCATATCCGTTTCTTAAATTGAAATAAACTTACAGGCTTATATTCAGACCATGAGGTCCTGGTCTAAAGAATCACACAGACCTTTAGAAAAAGTACAAATTATTCTGTAGACTTCAGTTCAAAGTTTTTTGTGAGCCTACAAACGCAAAAGGAAATTCTAGGCACATGATTCATTCTGTTTTCAAATGTACTGTCTTTGCATGAAAGCAATTTCACTGAAGTCATACATCAAAAGGAAAAAATACGTTCTTTTTTGCAGTGAAAAATTATTTACCCACAGTAACATAGCAAATCAGTAGCAAAACCAGTAGTAGGTGGAAGAGTTGTGAGCTTTTTATACTGAAAGACTCAATCACAAAATCAAGATCTAAAAACTTGGAACCTTTGATTTCAGTTACACTATTACCTTGTATTTCAGTGAACCCTGATGTCATTTCAAACTCTTAAGGCAGTATCTGTTTATTTCAGTATGATGATTTGCTCAGCTATTGGATCATTAACCTGTCAATGGGATCTCTAGTTATGGAATTTGATCTCAAAGTTATTAAGCACCCAAACAGGCACTTACTGTTGACTAAGTAAGATCCCCACAGTCAGAAACAGCCACTGTTTATTTTTAGTAGAGGAACCTTCATGGCAGCCTCAGTTTAAATTAATGCTGTGAAGTTACTGGTCCCCTGGATCAGAGGGGTGAAAGTAGTTCCATTCCTGTGCCTTTGGTTTGAGGTATCTTTGAAGAAACTGTCAATAAAAAGGGTCACTAATATGAACTGCTATTTTTCATGTTGGTGTTTGGTGAGGCATCCAGTAGCTATTGGCCTCAGGATAAACAGCTTGTTTTAGGAGTGGGATTCCTAAAGAAATGAGGATTTATAGGTGATGAACTGATACGGATTTCAGTCTGGGCAAAAGTTGTTAACAGCCCATCACTAAGTCTGATCAGGACTAGAGGTGGTTACATTTGTGAAATTAAACCGCGCTGAGATTTCAAGGACTGACAGTTGTGAAAATTTATAGCCAATAAACAGAATCTCTGAAAAAATCCTAGAACTGAGAGCGCCAGGCAGCTTCAGTTGTTACAAATACAGATGTACTTTGCCCATTCTGAAACATGTTTCTGTTTCCTCTTTTCATCAGGCTTGCACAGAGCGGTTGACTCTTTATGGAAGATAAATTGAGATAGAGCTATAAGGGATTCAAGCTTAGTAATGCCAAAGCTCAACAGTTAAGAGAAAGGGTAAATCTTAGGAAAATAACTGAAAGACTACAGTCTTCTCCACCCACTGCAGAAGTCCACCTGATATAAATAAGACTGTAGATGAGTCTTTTCTACTTTAGTAAAGAAAAAGTAGGGTAGGGTGTCTTTTTCAGGGCCTTTGAGCCCTCTGTGCAAGAGCTAACTCCAACCAGCTTTTATAATAAAAAGTTATTGCTTGACAAATTGGTCACAGAATACTTATTAATCCTTCCTGGTCAAGACTTTGGTTGTATAATTTATTCAAAAGATGGATTAATATAATACAAAAAGTGTGACTTCATTGTGTCTTCAATATTTTATGAATTGGGGCTTAGGATAACTCCTGAAAAAGTGTGCTCTTGTTTGCTTTCTCTCCATTATTCTATTTATTCATTATTTGTACACAGACTTCAAAATGTTACTTCTTTGTAGTACTTCTATCTTTTCCTGACTAGCACTTGCATGGAGTTACATACACTGCAATCAAAGCATTTTGTCAGGTTTTTCAATGGGAAATTACTGTCCAGTCATGCAAACTACCCAAATGAAGTAGATGAATTCAAGTGTGAACAAGGAAGAATTCTTTGGAACTCATTCGTATTCAGGTTACCATTCTCGTCGTGCTCACTGTTAGTCTGTGGTTCACTGGAGCTCCTAGTAGCATTTGTACTATTTCCTTTATTTTCTGTTTCTAGTTATTTATCTTTATTGGTTTATCTTTGTTACTGTCAGTCAGCCTGACAATAATATATATATACAAGCATTAAAGAAAGAAATAGCTGTAAGGGCATCTCTTGGCTGATAACTAGGAAAAGAGAGGTGGTATCTTTCTACAACAATTTATTGTTTTACTGACAGCATAATTCACTGTTAACTTCAGAGTTTCTAGCTGGGAGAGAAGAAATAATCTGGCTAACATTACTAGAAATTGAGAAAGAGACCAAAGCATTTAGGGAAAATCAGAAAAGGTGTAAGAATTGTAAATTTTATAAGGTTGCACATGGTGTGAGGTAGATCCTCAGTTTATGAAGTATGTCGATTTATATTAGGAAAGATGATGTCCTTGTCAATACAGCACCAATTATGGTAAATCAATACCAAGTTCTTTGCATTTACTATTGAAAGCATCTTCCCAAAAGATGAAAATTAGAGTTGGCTGATAGGATGTTAGTCTAGGATATTCAGACGGTATTCACAGAAAGCATGTCTGAACAAATGGTGCTGCCACTTCAGAGTCACTGATCTGCATGTCAAGTACTTCATACATAAGGGTTGGAAATACCCATTCTTGGAAAGATCTTTCAGCTATGTTCACCACAATAAAACACAAAGGAGCAATAAATTCTGCTGATGTTCAAGGGACCCTTTCAAGAACATTGCAATCCATTTTAGGATGAAAGCCAACATATCCAGCAGCTATGTCATTTCTTTCCATTACCCATGTTCTGAGATTGCTAATTCATGTGAAGAAGAAGGCTGAGCATTGTTAAGGTATCGGAGACCAGCGTCAGAAAATCCGTTTTCCACAAATCTTACTGCCACTGTTCTTGTGGTCCTCTCGAGACTCTCACCAGAGAACCCTGAGGGACAGAAGGCATGACTGAAACAGGGGAGGAGTTTATATGACAGACTGATGGCTTTTGGTTTTTGATGCCACTGTGGGACACACATCAGGGCCACCAGAAGTCAATGGCTGTCAAGATTCAGGTGTTTCTAGCGCAGTCATAGGACTGGTGGGGATTTTTTTTTGGTGAGAACACCAGTGGGGACCTAGTATATGATAATTCTTGATTTTGGAAATTAAAAATAAGCTTTTTATGAAAAAGTGCTGGCAGCATCATAACAGAAGTTGAAATTATCTCACCACTATGAGCTTCTGTCTGTGTACACATATTTTTAAGCAACTGAGAACAAAATCGATCGGATATCCTTATAGCTGCCACAGTGGAGATGCACGTTCCCATTCAGACATATGCAGCCGCTCCAAGGTCCATATGTCCTTAAAACTGACAAAAAAGGATCACAGGATGACAGGATGCTTTGGAAAAAAGCCACATTAACACTGTCACCTTTGTAACATTGTGCAATGTCTCCATACGCTGAGACATGTTAAAAAACCCAAGTTCGTGAAATGTCTGTAGAAATGGCTGCTTTGGATCATTGCGTTTGCTGTAGATGCTGAAGGTCTTAGTCGTGTTTAGAAACTCCCAAATGCGCATGAAACAAAATGGTAATGAGCTTGCCCAAGCTAGCCAATGAATTTCTCTTATAATGTGTCCTATTCTGCATTATCGTTTAGAGAGTTGCATGGGTCAGGTTGGAAAAAAGCTAATTATTGAGAATATGCAATTCATTTTGAACAACCGTGGAAAGAAACTGAATAGTCACAGCCACAATAGCCATCAAACTCTGAAATGTAATGTACTGGAGCTTCACGTGTCCAGACCTTAAGCTGTGAATGTGTGGGGCTTACTGATGTGTGCAAAATCTGTGCATACTTTCATGGAAGTATTATGCTAAAAAATTCAGCAGCAGTCAAAGGCACCCAGAAATACCTAAGAGAGAAGTCTTTAAGAGACAATATTTCCAGGTTTTACCTCACAAAGTTCTCTCTAAAAACATCGAAGCCACCTCAGATTCAGGAAGGAAATACCAGGTTTTATGCAATTTTAAATTATTCCTCCCCAGACCATCGGTCTGAGAGTCTCCAATGTGGAAATCAGGCCATGGGGGAAGGGAGCTGATCTGTGAAGGCACGTGGGGAGAAATGTGCCTGAACTTGAAATCTTAGAAGTCATCTTGGGTCACTCGAGCTTTCATGTAATTTAAGATCCTCTGAGGAAAAACTGAACAAGAAAGTCAGTTCAGTTACTAAACCTATCCTGGAAACCCTTCTCTTCACTTAAAATTCCCATCTTTTTTCTTTAGAATGTAAAAATGAAAAAAAGGCGAATTCAGTCTCTTTTTTAGCAATTCTGTAAGACTGAAGACTTGACTAGAGATCCATCCATGCCTGTGAATATGCCATAAACATTCTGCCTAGCTTTCAAAAATATCTTTTTAGAGACTAGAATCAGAGAAAGTGCTTAAATCTGCTGCCTCCAGATCAGATCCATGACATACGATTTTCCTCTGCTTACAGAAACAGAGAAGATAACTTACGTTTGTTTTTAGCAAATTAATTGTTCCACATTTTTAAAAAGGTTGACTCAAGCAAGGAAGTAATAATTAATCAAATGTAGAGAGAACATGATTTTTAAAGGGAATTGAAGAACACAGACACACAACAAAAAGACTTGTGGGTTTGTTTCTGCTGCTGTTTTCACACAGAAACAACTTCTTTTAGTTTGTAAGGGTAAGTGCCTTAGTAGGCACTGATTGCAATGGACCACAGTTACTAGTGGCTAAGGCTTGCGGGTTTGGTTACCATAGAGACCAGTTTGATCTAGTGCATTAAAATTCCCTAAGACAAAAGTGCATCACAGATTGTATTAAATTAAGACTAGTCCTGGTATGCTTCCTAACCTGTAGTGTAATTTCTTAGAAGGATGAATCAGTAGACCTTCAAGGTTCACAGGAGAGCTGAACAGTTATATCAAGTTAGCATATTAATTACTAGTCTTCTATTCAGCAACACTTCCCCACGAGCACTGTCATATGTAGCCTTTCATAAAGCTCGGGTGATCTTAGTACTGGTTTGTGTTACTGCAAGGTAAGCAGGCAACAAAATAAAAAAACTGCTAAAAGAAGCTGGTAGAAATGAATTTATGGAATAACAATATAGGATGAGTGAATGGAATTAATAAATCAGTCTGAAGGAAATCACTATGAGCAATGCACTTAGAACTAAGGACACATTCCCACAGATGAGATGATTCAAACATCAAAATTGAATATTTCCACCGGGTTTCCAAGGCCTACTGGTGGCTTGGCCCAAATCCATCAAAAACGTAATCATAAGGGTAATATTAAGTGCTTTGACTGTGATTATACTGCTTCTTGAAGGCTGCTCTGATGAGGGCTTCAAGAGCAGACTCACCATTGCCTGTTCGTACTTACAGGACATCACCTCCTGGGAACAGGCAGCGGCTCCACTTTGTCTTGGCGCTGCTGAGGGCCATGGGGTTCAACAGCCTGCCAACTGTTGAAAGCATTTCCACACACCCCACCTAGAAACCTACTTGCAGAGGTACATGCGAGCAAGTGATGCAGCTCTTGCAGGGCATATCCTACTCGCCAGTAGCTTTACCTAACCTTTGGCAGAAGGCAGTGTGATGCAAAGGAGTAGCACCCAAGACCACCATGAATAAATCCAGCATAGGTGGCCTGTGAGACTGCGGAGTAACTGCAAGCCTCGCTGAGTAGCATGCCACAGCTCTCACAGATCACGTTACTCAATGATGGCAGCTATTTTAAAGTGGGAGTCCATGCTCCTCTGAGAAGCTGTGAGCATAAATGAAAATCAATGGTCATTCTCACAGAAATTCAGATCAAAGTGGAGAGTAGGAACTGCTTGGTTTTGGAAACCAACAGAAATGAAAGGGAGGAATAAGTTTTGGGAAGAAAAGACATGGAGAGAAAAAAGGAGACTCAGAAACAAACAAAAAAAAAGGAGATGCAGGCTAACCACAGTATTGAGAGGTGGTGAGCAGATTTAGCTCTGTCACCGCACTGTCCTCTGATAGCAAGGAACAATCTTTCCAAGAATTAAGAGTATTTTGTTTAAACCAGTCTTGTTTCCTGAGCTGTAGTGACACATTGTGTTGGCTACCGTGTAATACTTTCTGTTCAGCAGACAGTGGATGTGTACAGCTGCCAGGATTAGGTTGCAGTGGTGGATTGCAACAAAAAGTACAACAAAGACTTAGAAAATTAGATATAAGTAGCTACTCTGAAGAGTCTACCCAGTCTGTGTGCCAGTCCACTTAGTCACCATGCAAGCAGAGAGGCTGGGTGGGCAGTGGGACCCTCACGAGTATGTACCACTTGGTCCCTTTAAGCAGTGCCTATCCTGGCTATTTCCTTTTTCTGCCAGGTACTGAAATTTATTAACTTCTGCATTGTTTAATGCAATAATTTGGGATATTTCACTGTATGTCAGACAAATAAATTGATTCTAGTTCAGAAATAATATTTCCTTTCCTTCTCTCATTCCAGAATGAAAGGGACAGAAATATTGGGGTTTAGCCTGAATCTCTTCAGTGAGCAGTTCTACATGATAGCCACGTAAACCATTGTGCACATATAGAAGAATTAATTCCCATCTTCTTTATGTTGCTTTTGCAACATGAAAAAAAAAGCATTTTCTGAAATATTTGCATGAGATGGCACTGAATTTAGAGTCTGTTGTGGCAGTATCCAGATACAGGTACATGCTAAAAAAGTTAGGGTGGTCTTGAAAATGTTTGTCTTAATATATAAAAGAAAGAAAATGAAATAATTGCGTTCTTTTGCGTTTTGAAGAAACCCTGTGTCATTGCACCACTGCAAATGTTATGGTGGCTGCAGAGCTTTCAGTTGCAATTACCCGCTGACAATCTTTCTTTGATTTTACTGTAAGAGAGTTGCTATTAGTGGTGCATACCTACTCAGCTGATCTTTCTGTGCATGTATAATGCCACAGCTTGGAAATTCAGGTTCGGCAGCAGGTGTTGCATTTAAAAAACACAGCTCTTTCAGCATCTGCTGCTCAGTGACTCATAAAGAGCACTGACAGCAGCTGGGCTTGTTTGCTTGCCTTTTTTTAACTTCAAAGAAAGCTGCTGTGGTAGATGCAAAACAAGGAGGAGGAGGAAGATTTGAGCTTTGCAACTTTATTTAATGAGGATGTGCCGTGCTGCTCAATTCCTTCCATTTGAGAGGGTTTGGTGGGAAGGGGGAGATGCAGGCAGATTAATATTGCTACTCATTGTATTTGCTTGTAGGCTTTCATATAGACAGTGTAGGGATGGTAGCCTATAGTAGACTGATGTCAGGAAACAGGCAATAGTCTCTCTTTACTTAGCAGCAAGAGGGCAGATTCCCACTATCAGTAGCAAGCAATTTTTTACTGTAGTTGGTGTCAGGAAGTGGGAAATTAAGAAGTTTTTCTGTTTCCTTAGATGATGGTGTGTCTTTTACTAATTTCCATGAGCTGTAGGAGAATAGATGCAGAACTAAGTTCTTTTGTGGAGCTTATCTCCTTGTAACCTTTTAGCAAATTCTTTGTAGTTAGTTAAATACCAGGTGATGTTTGGCTTCTCTTTCTTAAACTTTTTGGCTGTTTTATTTCCTCAGCCTGAAGTGGCTGTCTCAGCACCACACCGCCTGCATATCTATCTCTAGATCAGCTCACAAAGATGAGAAGCATCCCCAGAGGTTTTTCTGGACTCCTCTTTGTTTATATTGGGAATACACTAAGTGCAGCTGTGTAAAAACAAATGCAGTGGTTATGTTGTTTGTGCTTCACCAGAGTCCTGGCAGGTAGCTGGATATTAGCTGCATTTCAGAGACAGATTGAGACAAATATCTGCTTCAAAGATAGACTGTCTAGATTTATTGTCTTAACTGTGGCACCGTACTGTTAAGAGTGACCATAATCGGTGATTTGGGAAGAGAAGTGGCCCATGAACATGCACAGAAGCTGGCTCACTCTAGCTGAAGTCAGCTTGTTTTCATGCTTGTTTGTAAAAGAAGTAATTATTGTTTAAAGAGGATTCAGCTATGCTGCACACAGCTGAAGAGGTACAACTCTGTCAGCTGTTAACAGCTCTACACAAACCAAAGAGCTTTCCTGCCTGCCTTGCAGCAATTTGCAAGGCCTAGTTCCAGTTGATTTAATCATGTAAAGCAATGGGGAAAATAACAACAGTGGTTGCTACTCCCAGTCAGTTAAATCTTTTTTTGTGTGTGTTTTAAAGGGCTGGATAATACATTTATACCATAAACATATGCTCAGTCCAAAGTTACAGAAGCCTACCGTGAGAGCAATCTCTGGCTTTGGGCACAGAGATGTTCAGTAGGATGATGGTACTACTAATTAACCAGATAAGTTAGTGGAAGGCATCCCTCTGTTTCAGCCTTGTTGGCAGTGGAACACTTAACGTGGCAACAAACCGCATTCTGTCTGAAGGAAAGGAGCTACAGAAGGTCATACTTCTCTTCTCCAGGAGTTTTCCTATCAAAAGTCACCTTCCTGTTTTTCATAAACTCTATGTACTGTGAGAACACTTCCTTCCTTGCACTGTTCAGAGCAATTCCAAAAGAAATGCTGGAATTACCATTTGCATTTTCCTCCTGTGCATGTCCACTCAAAAGGGACCTTTGCACAAAGGACAATACTAACTGCTTTTATTCATCCACAGTATTATCAAAACAGAATTAGCTGAAATAGAAGACATAAAAAATTAAACATTGACATTGCTTTGACAATGTGATATGGGTACCTAGTTATTTTTTAGTTTTTCAGGGAGTAATTTGGAATCTGATCATTTCCCAGCTCCTGCTGGAGTGAATAAGGTTCTGGGCACGCACTAACTGTTTCTGAAAACCAAGATTTTGATTAAATGTTCACAGCCAGTGAATAGCTTTTCTTAATAGTGTCTTCAAAACATGAACATAGAAAGAGACCTGCAAACACTGGTAAAATTAAAAATTACTTGGCTCAGCCAACCCAGCACAGATAACCAAATGTGTTTAATCTTACGGAGAATTTTTTGGTTTTATTTTCACAAGTTTCACTTGTTTTCAGTCAGGACCAAGATAAGCTCCCAAAAAATAACAGGTCACATGTGAAACCAAATAAACAGGAACAAAAGAGGAACAAATCCTTCCTTAACATAAAATATAGTTTCCCCTCCTCTCTGTCTGTTGGCTCTAGCACACCTTGATATTCTGCTTCAACCAGGTATTGCTTGGAAAAGAAAAATAATTAAGTAATGCCTTTCGAGTACTCTTATTGTACCTATAAAGAGTGTCTGCATGGATAGTTCCATTTATACAAACACGTATGCGTAGATCTGCACGTAGACGCATTTGTGGAGGAATATAAAGCTATAGCATTACAAAAACCATAATTTGGCATCAAGTTAAGTAGTAGGCATCTTAATGATTGAAAGTTTCGATTTCACCTTTTTTTCCCTTCTTATTTTGCACTGATCATAAGTCCCAAGTTTGGATTTAGACATGGATTGAAAGCAAAGCATCCTGAAAGGCGACAGTGCAGAAATCTGTCCTGATCTTAATGCCTACTATGAAACACAGGAGACAGGTCTGCCTGACCCACAGCAGCTTCACTCACTGGAGTTTACATATATTTCTTATAGATGTATTTGTAATGGACCCAAAAATGCTGTGTGGCTTCAGCACTATTTAAAGGAAGGGAAAACTTTCTAGACCCCAGAACAGATAAATGTGCTGTTGCAGTTTAGCTCATAGGATTCTTCACAGTGTGTTTTTAGGGGTGATGTTTTGGAAAAAAAACAGACTTCAAAGTCTCTTCTCTTCAGAGAGAGGGAGGTGAGAATATCACCAGGGTAAGGGGGTAGGAGGAGACTGGAACAGCTGCACTGGCCTCTTTCTCTCTTCCCACTTTCAGCACATGCTGGAGAAGGAATCACAGAATGTGTCTGAGAAATTTAGACAATAACAAGGACATTACGAAAAAGCACTCAGACTTCTGAAATCTGAAAGGAAAAGCCATAAAAAATGTACAGGGTTGAGAAGCAGTTGAGCAGCAACTTCAGGGAATAGCTTCATGACAGTGAAAAATAAATGTAGTTTTAAAAAAATTGTAGGTGACCCTTTTTGGGACTTGAAAATTGGGAGAAAATGGGAGTTTTTCAGGCAAAGTTTGTTGTTTCAGAGACGGAAGCTTAAAAAAAAAGAAAAAAGAAGAAGAAAAAAAAAAGAAACAAAAAAAAGTATAGAAAAACAATTTCCAGGGCCCATCTGGAGAGTAAGTGGGAGATGGAGCAGTCAGGTGGGTAAGATGGAGATTAGTGTGGTGGATTTAGCATGTTTCTAAAGCAAAACAGATTCTTAAATGTCAAGAGTCAAGATTATTAAGTGTTCAGGAAGCTGTTGAAGAAAAGAGCGGTGGGAGAAATGTGAAGTGTGTGTGGTGAATTGCATGATGATATGAGTACGCTTTAGAGAGCAAATCTTTTGGGAGAGGCTGAGTTACAGTTAATATGGAGGACAAAGTGTTAGCTGAAATGCATACTCTTTTCTTTGTGCAATACTTTGTTGCTGATTCATGTGAAACGTTACAAAATGCAAGAAAATCTTCCTTTTTGTGGTTGCAATGCCACAAGCTTGAGAACTAGTGTGCTAACCTTCTCCACGGCTTAGTGCATTACACTGGAGAAAAGTCAGGGAGAAGGTCTTCCTTCCTTCCAGAATCTTACTCTCTTTTTCACCCACGACACCTCATATACCACCAGACTGCAGCAGCATATATTCTTCACGTTAGACATGACATTTTAAAGCCACAAAGGAGTCCAGTTAAATGAGGCCACTTTCACATACGTGTAACTAGGTCTTGCTTTGCGTGAATGTCCTTCACTGATTTTCTTTCCAGACACCTTAACTGCTGCATTTCCTCACCTTGGGGGCAGTCTGTGCAATATGTGTTTCTGATTGTTGTAAGCAGAAGAATTTTCCTGTTTTCTCACTTCCAGTCATTCCCATTTATACGTGTGACACGTCCCTAAATCTTCTTGGACGTTACTAAAACCAGTCAAAAGTTACATGTGATCAACACGATCAGCAACATTCCATAGTATAAGGGCCTTTTCTATGTCACTGGGTGTTCTCTGGCTATGAAATAGTGCATCATCTCCTCATGTTAGTGTAGCAGTCACCAGAGTTGCTACTGCTGTGAACCAGATCCCTCTGCTCCATTGCCACCTCTCTCCCTTGGGTTGATGCTCACTAGTATTTCACGTTTCAGTCATTACTCTCTATTTTCCTAATGGCTTATGGCTTTGAATATTGGCCTTTTCTCCCTCCTGTAGAAGCAGCTGGCTCATGACATTTTAATTTATGTTAATTTATAATTAATCTTGCTTACCTACAGTCACCAGTAGCATATTGCCAATGAGTAGATCAGTGAGAGTCTTTCTGTGGTTTTTGACCACCCTCATTCTCAGGGAGCAACATACATCATGATATGGCTTTGTCTGGCATCAGGGTGAGGAGAGGGTGACGGTTTTCTTACCCTCTGCAACTGACAGGGCATAACAGAGTATGGCCCATCACGTTGTAAATGTTTCTAGCACAGTACATTTAGTCTTTGGGGATCCTCCCTCAGAAGCAAAGAACAACTCAGTGTTTAACCCCAGTTGCTTTTTTTTCCCCAATTTTGGTGTTGTCATTTGTAATATAAAAAATTATCTTTGATTTTAATATAAAAATGAACACCTTAGAGTAAAATCCTCATGCCCAGTAGATTAAGGAATCTTTTTTGATTCATGTGATTAGAGGAGTTTGGCTATTGATAGTTTCATCTAAGTTTTACCCCTATCGTGCCATGTTAGGTTTAAAAACTGCTGTAATTCAAAATTACACTGTCTTCAAGATACTTGCACCAACTTTTCTGAGTGAGGATATAATTTTAAAATGTGGCCATGTGTGCCTCCCCTGACTTCTTCAATCATATTGCTGCTCTCTAAATCCCGTATCAGTATTTTCTAACCTTCAGTTCTATACAATATTTCTGTACTTTTCTGTCTTACTCCATCTGTCCTTTTTCTCCAGCTGAGATATTTAACTTCAGTGTGCAGAGGATTTGGCTTCTCACCACCTGCCAGGTTTTCCTCAGGTACTGTACATGCTTCACTCTTCCCTGCTGCTCTTCATGCTTCACAGAAAAACGCAAATTTTGAGCCAGCCTTTGGGTTAATAGTCTTGTTAAAAAACATCCCCCTGTGAAGCATAAAAGACAACACAAAGCACTAATTCAGCCCCTAAAGACAGATGTAAAAGAAGCAGACTTTCTGAAAATCAGAAACCTGAATAACAGACAGACCATGAGTTGGCCTGCCTCATAGAAATAAACTCAACCAGTCCAATAAATGTCAGCTCAGAAAAGCTTTAAGACTTGAAATAATCGTGCACAGCTTGGAAGGACGGGACCTTCAGGCTGAAGCTCACTGTGAAGTCAAGACAGAGCCTATACCGACCCGTGTCGGGAGCAGGTTCAGCCCACGCCTGTGCCTTACATGTAGCCTCATGAGTGGTGTTGATTCATTGTTATCAGTGTATGTGCCAGCCTTCATGACACCAAATTTGCTGATTCAAATGCGAAAAGTCTAGGCAGAGTAGCAAAATCTCTCATGTCTTTACTGATGTTAGTACCAGAGAGTAGTTAGATGATTTTCCAATAGTTTATGTGCAAGATATAACTATTTTTAATGGATTTGGGATTTTTTTTTGGTGATAACCAAAAACACCACACCGAAACAGCAAAACAAAGCAAAACCATCTTACTGATAATGAAATATCTTTTTGTGTTTGCTATGGTTAATGTTCAGGTGAGTACTTTGTCCTGCTAATGGTATGGCCATTTTGAAGCAGAAATCACTGTTGTCTTTCTCTATTCAAATCAATAAAGTATTGCAAGGGTATTTTCTTACTCCTGAAATTCAAGTATTTTTTTTACAACCCTGAAATTAAATGTGTTGCCAGTGTCCAGATTAATGTGTTTTTACTGCTCGCTTAGTTAAAAGTATGTACCAGCTTAGTCCAGAAAATGCTTATAGACTCGTCAGTAGAAAATTTGAGTCAGTAAAAAGCAGAAACAGTCTGTATATAGTTTACTTCTGACACCCCTGGCCAGAGGAAAACAAATAAACAGAAAAGAATAACAGGCGGGTTGGTAGAGGTAGGATGCCTTTATGTCCATGTTATTGGTGAAAAGTATCATAACTACTACAAGTATGACTTTTTGTACCACACTCATTTGTTATCTTCGTAGACTCTCATTCTATTCATTTGGTTTGTATCTCTCAGATCACCTTGAGACTAATTATTTGAAAGAAATATTAAAATATATTAATTTATTCTGCAATAGAAGATTTTTTTAATATAAGGTGTAGTGTAAGTTGTGGCACAATAGATGCATTTTTAAAATGCCATGGGGAAATGAGGTCCCCTGTCAATATCTTATGAAAATAGTGAGTTATTGCACAGGTCTTAATGCATTAATTAAGGTAAGACAAGGACATGATTTTAAACTATTTAGATACATGCTGCCTTCTATCAGCTTGTCATCTGGGCAATTGATTGGTAGATTATTCAAAATGTAATGTCAAGGTTTTTAATAAGAAACTTTCCTAAGATGTATTTTTATTATTCATAAGAAAATCTTATAATAGCATTAGCAGAAGTATTTGCATTCCTATCTGTAGACAGAAGTATATCTTCCAGGTTGTAGAAGAGGGTTGGAAAAAAAGGTAGTAGTGTGCTTAGCAACTAGAGCTGTGGAGCTGGCAAGGAACAATGGATTAAATGATAATATAGAAGGAAAGGTATTCTCTTTAATCAGTAGTAGGTGACCTTCTGTAATATCTACTGTATCTAGTATAATTTCGAACTCAGAAATCAACTTTTGTCTTTGAGACTTTCATTATGGAAAGAAAAAAACCTATTCTCAGCTACAGCTCCAGCAGACTTGGTTTAATATACTTAGTAATCCTATGTCTGTGGCTGTGCAAAATGCCAGGGAGTCAGATGGTGCTTTACCTATGAAAGCTGGAGGGGAAGGACAGGGAAAGCTGGGGATGGCTGAAGAGCTGACAGAGAGCTCATGGGACAGGGTTAAAGGAAAGGCAGGGGAAAGTGATATCACAGTGGGGGTCTGCTACAGGCTGCCTGACCAGGAGGAATGAGGTGATGAAGCCCTCTGACCAGTAAACTCCGTGGCCCGAGTGCTTCTTTTCCTTCTTTTTTTTGAGGCGGACGGAGGGGTCCTTAACTCAGGGGAGCCCGAGGGAGGAAGGAGAGTTCTAGAAGGACTCAGCATCTCTGGCTGAAGAAGCCGAGAGGGTGATGTGGCCGTGGGCATTGGCGGGGATACCGCGGGAGATTTAAATGCGGCTAAACCGAAAGCACCTCTCAGCCAGAGAAAAAGCTAGCCTTGGCATGCAGGGGGCACGACAGGAAAAAAGTTGGAGGGACGCTCAATCGCTTGAGAGAAAACAGCTCGTTTTCTCGCTGCAAAGAGTGAGCAGGGCAGGGCGAGTGACAGAGCAGAAGAGTAGGGCTGCAGGTGAAGGGATCCGAAGCAGGAGGAATCAAGTAAAAGCTCTTTCTTCACTCCAGGAGTGATGGTGGCTACTCGGAGGAGGAAGACTGTGCTCCCAGCACCCATCCAAATGGAAATTGGTATCCAGGCCACAGGCTGTGAGGAATGCCACAGCTTTTCACTGGCAATGGGTGGCAATGCTGACCATGGCTGCGTGCGGTGCGAGCAGATTACTGACCTGCTCAGCCGGGTGGTGCAGCTCCAAGACAAAGTGATGGAGCTCAGGGAAGAGGGCAGTAGATTGAGAAACATCAGAGAGAGTGAGAAGGAAATGGACTATTTCCACAATCTCATTTCTACAAAACCAGAACAGCGGGTAACTCTTGGTGGAACAGAGGATTCTTTAGTCAGGCAGGTAAAAGCTAGTGGAGCAGAGGATTCCATGGCCTCTCATCAGCAAGCCCCTCAGCATTCCCATTGTAACCCACATGAGCAGGGTCAATGGGAACAGGTCCCTGCCAAACGAAACAAAAGGAACAAGAAGAGCAAGGGTGTTCCTTTAATAAGCACATCGTTTACAGTGCCCTTGCAAAACAGGTACGGGGCTCTGCAGGAGGAACTGGTTGAGAGCAAGGATGAGGGCTCACAAAAGCCAGTTGAGCCACCAAGATCAGCTCTCCTCCGGCCAGCCATCAAAACTGACACTAATAAGAGAAATCAAAGGGTCATTGTTGTAGTTGACTCCCTACTGAGAGGGGAGCGGAGGGCCCGATATGCAGATGGAACCTGCTTCACAGAGAGATCTGCTGTCTCCCTGGTGCCCGTGTAAAGGATGTTGCAGGTAAACTTCCCTCCCTTGTGAGTTCTTCAGACTATTACCCACTTCTGGTCTTTCAGGTGGGAAGTGACGATGTAGCAATCAGAGGCTCACAGACTTTTTAGGCTGTGGGGCAGTGATAGGACTAGAGGGAATGGATTAAAGCTAGAGATAGGTCGATTCAGGTTAGACATTAGGAAGAATTTCTTCCCCATGAGGGTGGTGAGACACTGGAACAGGTCAGCCCTGCAGAGAAGGACTTGGGGGTGGTGGTTGATGAAGTGCTTAAGATGAGCCAGCAGTTTTCCCTGGCAACCCAGAAAGCCCCAGCCATATCCTGGGCTGCATCAAAAGATGTGTGGCCAGCAGGTCAAGGGAGTTGATTCTGTCCCTCTACTCTGCTCTTGTGAGACCCCACCTTCAGTAGTATGTCCAGTTATGGAGCCCCCAACACAAGACGGACATGAATCTATCGGAGAAGGTCCGGAGGAGGAGGGCCACAAAGATGATCACAGGGCTGAGGGAGTTGGATCTGTTCAGCCTGGAGAAGACTCCAGGGATCTTTAAGGTCCCTTCCAACTCAAACCATTCTATGATTCTATGAGAAATTAGGGAAACTAAGGCAGAGTTCTAAATGGATATGCCAAGGCCAGGCTTATATAGGTACGGAAGCTTGGGTATGTTTGTACAAAGTCAAAGGAGTTACTGTCATTGCATACATGCGTGAAGCACTGTATGCTGGCTCAGGGTGCTAGTGGTGGAAAGGACTGCAAACTCACACCAGTGATTTGTCTCAGTCTGAGATGACTGATTCAAACCAACTCCCTACAGAGAACAAAAGGCCTGAGATCTGTGTTCAGCACCAGAGCCTATAAATGACTTCTATATCACCAGCAAGTGTTGTTCCTCTGCTTTGTCCAAATGCAGTTGATAGAACAAGCTCCTGTGGGTCCTCTCTCACTGGTCATAATGGCAAAGTGGGGGTTTTTTGTTTGTCAATATTCTGGACTGGCTTTATGACTCCTAAATTCAGATCCCAACTAAGGTTCCAAAACTGGAAGTAGCCAAATCACATGTTTTCTAACCCATGCATAGGGGTGAAGGAATCTGAAGCGTGTCATTTGACCCGTCCACGGTACAATTTCAATCAGACATCCTTGTCTCTGTGAGTGGTACATACTCTCAGAGTAGGTGCTGAAAGATCGTGCTTCCTGGGTTTAACCTGAACATTTACATGGGAAAGAATAAAGCTAATGCCAAATGATTTGGGGTGAGTCTCCAAGAATACGATGAGATAGAAGTACTCCTTTGAAGACATTTGTATTCTGCACATAGATATTGTGATTTCAGCGAACTAGGAATGCAAGAACGCACCTCACGGAAAGCCAGTGGCTGCTCAGTGGGTGCTTAGCAATGCAGCTCACTACAATCACATCATATATGCCTTTCACTCTCTGCACCACATCTTCGCATGTAAAATCCTGCAGGAGGAATGTGCAGCAACATTCAAACTGTAGTTTGGGCTTGTCTCTTGCTGCTTGGGCTACGATCTCTCAGCCGTGATCACAGTTCTTGACAGGAAACAGAAACGTGAGGCTGAAAGAGACACTGGGCTTGTCCCCCAGATGACTTTGGAACAGCCTATTTCTAGTATCAAGGTCAAATTGGAGATTAAAACATTTCTGTCATGCCACAAGGAAACCATGCTTCCCCATTCTTCTACACTGCAAACAAGGAGGAAAGAAGTAAAAGAATATAGGCTAATCAAACTGGTTTAGTTACAGATTGAGGACATAGATAAACCATAATGTCTACTTGTAGAAAGTTTTGAAGTATTTGCAAACTGACAATGTGGGCTCACACCTGGAAAATGAAATCGTGATGTATGTGTTTTGTCAGTTGTGCAGTAGATGTCACAATCCTATCTGTACTTCCCATACCACTTAGCTGACGGGAAGGTGTCAGTATGACTGGGAATGTCATATTCCATACAGACATAATTAAGAATTGTTTCAGTTCCAGTTTTGCTCAGGAATTTCCATATGCAAAAAGTCTGCATGGTTTTCAGTTATAATATTTTAATGCTTTTTACATCAATAACTTTGTTAGTTTTAAACTGAACTATGCTCAAATACCAAGAAAATTGTCATCTATTGTGATATCTGAGAACGTTGTCCTTGTTTCTTACTTCAGTTAGTGACAATGACGCCTCCACAACAATTGGACATGGCATACACCTGCCTCTCTATAATATTCATCATAAATAATCTCCAAGAAAGCTCTGGAGGGATTTGTTTCTGAATAATAATGGCTTCTTAAGAGAGAGAGTGGAAGTACAATCAGAAGTGGTAATACTTGAGGCAAGAGCTCTAGAACATACTTTTTCCCACTGTAATCTCACTTCGGAAAGCATCTGAAGTGTGTGCTTGAATCTTAGTAACTACAAAGGCAATAAACATCAATTTTCTAAGTAAGAAGGATGTACTTAAAATGTGGGTTACGGTTAATGTTCTGAGAAATCATGGTCTATATTAGACCAATGTTAGAAATTAAGATAGTAATGAGCACTGACAACTGTGTTTTACAGCTTGTCAGTCTGTGACTATCCCCTATCTATTCTCTCGTTGTGTTTCACCTGCTTCTTGTAATTGCGTGAACTACCCCTAGGATATAGGAGGATCTTATTGTTCAGGCAGAAAAGCCTTGTCATAAAGAAATATGCGCTGCTCTTTTAAGACATTAGTCTGGAAAAGGATGACATACACTGGTTCAATGATTTTCTTATCTCTTTAATTACTCATTTTAGTTATATCTGCACTGTTTTTCTATATATTATTTGATGTATACTTAAGATACAATAATTGCTTTTAGACAATCCTTAAAATTGACGTAGTAAGAAATGTACTTTAAAATTCTTTTCAAAAGTGAATAGCAGATTATCCAAATAGTCTGTTCAAATGAGCAGTAAAATACCTAGAGCCGTATCGTAAATGGTGCATTATAAGCAGACTTTCTTCAAACTTTTTGACATAACACTATCACAACATCCTGCCAGAAACAAATGGAATAATTGATACTGTCTTGAAACAACATAAGAAACAGACTTGGGAACTGGGTAGAAGTTATTTCTCTGACCCATTTCCTGTAATTCCATGGTACAGTTATGTGTGACAAAAAGAAATAGTACTCCCTAGGCAAGATGTATTTGGTAGCGTATGATGAGGTCCAAAGGTCAGCTGCCATAAAATTGCTACTTTTACCCAGGTTCTATTTTACTAAACATTATTAAAGAGCACTAGTCCCTAAGGAAATACAACGCTAATATCAATGTGAATTTGTTTAATCTGTTTTAGTAGCTTTACCAAAATTTCCCTTAATAGCATTTGTGGATAATAATGCATCAGTTTCTATTCAGATTACTAATATATTATCTCAGAAACAATTTTATTTATTAAAGGAAAAGCATGTATTGAGTCTTAACTATTTTGTCAAATAAACATCATCCATATGATATTATTTGTTAGAACTGTGGGAGAGGTAATTGAGATAAAGTAATTCAGAAACTAAAGAAAAGACTGTCATGGAGTGTTCAGTCAGACACTGTGAGAATGTAGTTCTACGAGGAAGAGTAGAAGTAATATATGACACTAAGATGTTATTCATTTGTCCAAAAAGTATATGTAGAACAAGTAAAAATTAATTAAACCCACCCTTTGTTCCCAAGAATACAACAGTGAAAGTTCTACAAAGAAATGGTTTTCTCTCAGCAGTTACATACAACTGATGGGAAAACAAAATGAGGACAAAATGAAAAACCAGAAAGTTTGTAAGGTCTGAGCAAGTTAAAGCGACTGTTGCCAGTGTACAGGCAACAAAGAAGAATGTATAAAATGGGAATTAAGATACTGTTAGTTTTCCACTCCTTTCACTACTTGGGCACTATTGGCAGATCCTTTATTAGAAGCTGTCTTATTGTGACTTAAAATGAAAATTGATTTCTTTGTCATTCCATAGGATCTTTGTCTTACATGACAAATGTTCTATGCTATACATTTGCCCTAGTACAATATGAGCTAAAAAGCCAAGGGTTTTGTGAACAAGAGCTACAGCTCCATTGCCACATCACTGTATGTATGAATAAAGTTTACTCTGCTATTAGCCTTAGTGAAATTATTTTCCTGCAGACTTGTCATGCTTATGTGGTAATATTCCCATAGTCCAGCTGATCTCTTCTGGCATCTTCTCTCAGCCTCTTGCTGGCATGAAGCTCTGGAAGTCTGTGTTCTCAGCTTCCACCCAGGTCCTAGAAGGCAAGAGGTCAAATCCACCTAACCTCATTGAGGTTTTCTTTTTAATTATTATTTTATTTAAGAAAGTGCTTGTGAAACTTTGGGCAGATTAAAATATGCAACTTTTATCACTACAAAATAAATTGGTTTAGAATTGTCAATTGCTGGTGGTTTCTTTTGAGCCCATCACCTTCCATTGTGGCCAGGACACCTCAGAATAGCTAGAGCTCATGTTCACTGCTGGGGTGATGTAGCCAGCCTGCAATTATCCCTGCAGCCTTCAGAGTTGAATGTTAAGAGACTCATATTCAGTTCTCAGGAGAAATGGTCTGAATAGACTTGCTAATTGCTTGCTTGGCTTTATCATCGCTATGTTGTAATATTACTCTATTTTAACTATTTTTTTTCCTCCTGCTTAAGGCTTGTATTTATGGAGTTGAAGTTTCTCTTTTATTGTATAAAATGAGGGCCTTTGGGAAAAAGGCTTTTTGGCTTTTCACTGAGAGCTGACAAACTGTGATTTACTAACACCTGTATAGTTGCAAAGTCCAGTGGCAAGACATCCACAAGCAAGTGCCATCCCCAGCCAGTCTGCAAAGAACAGCTTCCAGCTGCCCTAAAAGGCAGACAGAAGGATTTCCTGTGAGTGAGAGTACTTTCTTCTTCATGATGGCTTTAGGTTTACCCAGTGTTCTTTGTAGTTTATTCCAAAGTTCAGTGATTTTAACCAATAGTAAAAAATTAGTCAGGTTAAACATCTTTGGGAAAATTACAGGGAAAAAAATGTTTTTCACCATAAAAATCCTCAGAATTAATTGCAGAATTTGTAGCCACTTTGTGGGGCAGTGAGGTTTGTCTGATTGATGTATCCAGCTAGATCTCAACACTTAGCAAGCATATGAATTTTTCTGTGTCCTAACATGGAACTGGGTGACCTCTTTTAAGCTGAGACCTGAGCTCTCCTGGCACCTGAGTTCACTACAACACTTTAAATGAGATTAGGACAGCAATCTCCAATCTTATAGACAATTTCAACTTGGGAAATGACTGTGGCCTACCTATCTTCCCACTGCTCCTTTGAAGAGAAACAATATCTTTCACTTTCTTTTCTGAACTGTCCTGATATAAGCTGCTGCTATGCATTCATATAACACCTATATTCCCTGATGCATCAACAGAAATTGAGGTTCTAGCAATAAAAAAAATGACTACTGTAAAGATAAAATGCCCAGAAGCACAGGCTGAGAGCCAGACCTGGAATATCTAGAAGATTGAAGGTACCTCCTCGTCTCCCCTATGACTTGTGATCTTGCCTAGTAGGCTAGCATTCCGAAAAGATGTTTGCTTAGTTTTAGCAGGTAAGTTCTCCAGGAACTTTGCTATATAAGCTATCACACTTGATTATTTTACGTTGTTATTCTTTCTTGTGTAAATAAGAAACATAAATTTTGAAGGAGTATTTCTATATGTCCTATAATAAACTAACGAGGACGGTAGGCATTTTGGAGCCATTCAAACACTCTAGAGTAAACAAGGGTAAACAAGAACATATGTGACACCTGTATCTTCATGTGCCATCTTTATTTTCCTGGGGTACGTTCTTCCTTCCAGGGGTCATGCAATTAGACTGTAATTGCGCAGCTGCAAATCCATGGGAGGCTGTAGAAATACTATCTGAAAATGGATCGGAACGAACCAATGTGCAATTGTTCCTCTTGATTAGAAATTGCTCTGTATTGACTGGAGCAATAATCCATGCCATGACACATACCAAGGACACTGGAACCAATGCCAATCACTATTAAACTCCAGATTCCTGATGAGATTATCTTATAGAAAAATAATACTAGTTCTCTTTGTGATTCATAGTGTTTAATTATCAACTTTTGTAAGACTGCATATAATTCTCTTTTCTCCTGAGGTGATAAACCTGAAATATGTAATCCTGTGTATTTATGTAAGTATTTACACCACACACATGCACAGTGCAGAGACTGACAAGGAGGTGCAAGTGCTTGATTTAGATCCTTCCAGATAAAAGGCCTGACAAAGGACTCCTGAATCCAGCCTCAGGCAGGCCAGTAGGAATTAGCATTTGCCTGATTTTATTTTTTTTTTAAACTTTTTTAAATGAGTAAAATACATCTGTTGAAATTTTGCATGGGGAGGACTAGTTTTGTGAAAAATATTTTTCCTCGCTTCGAAAAGCAGTTTCAGTGTAAAGTTTTCAGTTATCCTTACACTTTAACAGTGTTACGCTAGATTTGCATGCATTTAAATTAAATCAAATCAGAAACTTGCCGAAAGAACAACTTATAGACTTTGCTTGCAGAGCTTGCTTTAAGGGTGTTGACGGTGGCATGTAACAATGACTGTCATGATAGCCATTTTAATTTCCCCTGAGGTATTTTTAATGATCTAAAAGCAGAATACTGATGTGAGATAGAATAGTCATAATCCCAACCTATAGAAGGAAACACAGTTATTGAAATAAATCAACAGCAAATAAATTTATATTGTTAGCAGCAAACCCAGACTTGTGAAGTACTGCTCCAGGACAATTCTAGGTGACTGTAATCAATGGCAAAATTGCTCTGGTGTTTGCAAAACCAGCATCTCATTTATTAAAGAATTTGCCAAGTGTAGCTCAATGGAAACTCAACATGGAGATAAAACTATAGTCCTTGAATTAAGGTTTTCAGTCTCAAAATAGTTTCCTCATTGCTGAGTACCTTTTAATTTCTAAATTTAACAATTTAGGTAGAAATGCAATAATATGATGGTACAAATAAAGAAGCTGTATGAGGGCAAACTGCATTTGAATGCAATGAAAGACAACTCCTCACAAGAAGAATCTGGAAGTTTTAGGACGAATTGGCTAAAAACAACTAGCAATGGAAATATCTTATGAATTACCTGGGGAAAAAGGTACTTTTGCTTTGATAAAATGAGGGCAATCTGAATTTCAGGCTCCACTTCTTCCAGCTGCCTCAGGCTTTCATTGCAGGGCCTCTCGGTTGAAGGGAATGATATTTTCCTAGGACCAGAATATTTTCTCTGAAAGTGTGTCCGCAGTGATGCAGAAGCAATCTAAGGCTTTACTTCCATAGCTATGTCAATTAACTATGAGAACAAACCATTACAACTGAGAATTGCTAAGGCTTGCTATTTCATTACTGCAGGCACCTACAGTAATAATAATGTAGGACAGGACACCTGGCATACACTGATCACTACAATACAGAGCCACTGTAACAAGGAAAGAGCTTGAGTGAACAGAAACAAGTAAAAGGAAGAGCTTGACAATCCTGACCTATCAATCTTAGAAATAATAAAGCTAATTTATGAGAACTGCAGTGTTTCCATTTTACTACAGCATGCAGAATTGCCACAGTTAACAGCTTACATCTTTGACAGGTCCTCACATGTTGCGCAAGTCCCAGTCCGAGCTCACTGATGGGCATGATAAAGTTAAAATACTTTCTTCAAAATTTTTCTGTTACTATATTATTTACAGAGCTTAACTGAATGTATTTTCTGTTAAGTCTACAGCACTTCTTAGGAGGCCAATCTTCCAAGTTATCTACATACACATATTGAGGGTCAGTTTTACCAAAGGAATGATCTAAAACCATGTTATCCAAAACCAGATGTATTTACTTATGCTATAGACTAGCTTTACATGGGTGAGCCTTGGCCAGGTCAAGACCCCAGTTAAAAAACAAAGAAAGGGAGGAATTAAATAATCCCCTTTTATATAGTCAGGTAAGTGGCAACAGCAATTATGTGACTTTTTAACCCCTTACCACAGACAGAGAAAAGTGACACTTACCTCTGGAGTCACAGATCGTACTGGGTCATAATTTCAATTCTTGTCTAAAACTCTGAAGGCGAGACCAAGAGAAGACAGTCTCATTCAAACCTTACCAGTAACAATGTTGAGAACAGTTTCCAGGATTATGCTTCAAAACTGCTGTTTCCAACATATTTCTGCCTAGCATAGCTTCTTCTGCCCAATTTATGTGTTTAGCGGACTCTGATAATTTTTGCCTATCAGATCCCAAGAAGCCTGTACTATTTTTGTGGTAGCAGGATCTGGAGATCAATTTCTATGCAACTTCAAGATTTCAGTAATTATATTCTGTATTTTTTCTACAGGCCTATTCCTACCTTTGGTGCCTAGTTAACAACATATCATCTGTTTTCAGACCATCTTCTTGTTTTAATTAATCTGGCAGGGAGGTTTTATTCCTACCTGTGATGACCTTTGGTGTCCTAAATTTACTTTCTTTGTATAATCCCTAAAAGTAGCGAAGAGATATTTTACCTAATAAAAAAGTGTTTGAACAATGAAAGAGGCAAGAACTTGGCAGGAAAACGCATGGAAAAAAGTAAATTAACATGTTTTAAGGCAGACAAAATAACACTATACACCATAGTCCTTAGTAAGTTTGTGGACTGTGGTGGCTTTCTAACATGGAACCTTGCTGGCTTTTAGGAGAGGGATGAGGGGTGGAAGGGCAGAAGTAAAAGCAGTGTGGTTTCCTCTCTCTGTTCTCTCCTCTTTTTAAGCAATTTAAGCTATCAGGTGGTGTTACAGAGACCCCACTGGAGTTAGCCCTTCATGCAGGAGCAGGCATAGGCGAGCAGGACTATTGTTTCTTTCTTATTTGAGCTCTAAAATCTGGGGGTTGGCGCCCTGAACTAGCCTGTAGAACCAAGTGGTTATGGAAAAGGGAATGCAGATATTAATCTCTGTTTCTGATTTCAAGCTTGATTCTTCCAGCTGCAAACCAGGATAGAATACAGTTTTAAAACAGGCAAAGCTGTTGCTTTCACACTGTGTCTTCACAATCCTTTCTGGACTGGGAAATCTAATAAACAAATCTGAAAATAGAAATGAAGAATCGGGATCCTTCATTCAACCACTCTTAGCTTTGCTGCTGTGCTTTAACAATGCAAAATGTTTAGGAAATATGAATGTTTATTCAGCATGAGATTTATCCTAGTGTTCAGGGTCACAGTGCTTTTTCACAACACTGAATTTTACAATATTCCAGTTAGTGTTGTATCCCTCTTTTTTTTACCCAAAGCAGAGTCCACTGAGCTAAGGCGGTGTCACCTGTTTAGGATTGCCTTTTAGAAACCCAGTGTACTTTGAAACCAGATTTTTATTTTCTCATAGAAAAAAAAAAATAGTGGCTACATCATAAATTTTTAATCCACTTAAAATTATTTCATAAATAAACCCGTTATTTATTATTTTATGTATTAAGTATATCATAGAGTAGAACTAGGTAAGCATGAATCTAGAAAATCTGTGTTCCCATCATAAAAATATTTTTAAAGTTCAGGACAAGATTCACAGAGGAAGAAAGCTGTTGTGTTTATCAGGTAACACTTCCAAATTTAAAAGCAAACATCAGTTCTCTAGAAGCAACGTGCATGACTGTCTTTGAGAGAGAGAGATCATTCTATGCTCACAAGCAAGATGTTCTTTTTTGGCAATTCACAGTAAAACCAAATGCTGAAATACCTGGTGGCATGAAATAAGGGGGCTGACATTGGTTGGAGGAAATGGTGGTTGTTTACTCAGGATAGAAAGGCTTATATGAGGTGCAAACCTCATCTAACAGTAGGAATACTTGTTACATTAACAAGATTTACTGACAGACTCCATCTGTGCCTTCCCACCAAACAAGGTCACTCGGTTAGATCCTAAGGAGCCTAATGAGGGAAGTGCCAAGTCTCTGGAGTGATAATGGAGGTTTGCTCTGACTTACGCCTCAGGCGCTTGCAATATTTTTAGTACTGGAAAATAAAATAAGGTAGAGGAAAAAAGGTCATAATTTTTATCAAACCAATCCACCTTGAGAAATACCAGTGTGTGTGCCTGTGCATGAGCATACTTGGATATTTTTTCTCTCTTCCTGGTGATTCACAGTTTACTTTTCTCTTTTACTGTTGGCTTTTAAGACACTTCAATACCTTCATCTTGGCCATTCATTTCACATCTGCATCTTGGTTACAGAAACTTCAGTGTGGTGGCAACATGCCTGTCCTTTTCAAAAGGCTGTATCAACAGCATGTGTAGTGGTGGTTCATAGGTGAGGGAGAAGCCTTATCCTTGAATTTTTGCTGTTTACCCATTTTCTGTCTGCAATTTCTGAGATACAGTCTGGTCAATTTGCAGCAAATATTATGGTAAGTGCAAAAAAGGAGAAAGGGGTATAGATAAAAATTAAAGCACTTCAGGCTGCACAAAAAACCTCTGCTAAGCACCTGCAATATTTACAATCCTCAGTATTGATTTGCTGCTATAGAGTAGCTGATAATTCAACAAAAGTGATATTTTAAAATTATTTCTCAAACTTTACAGCAGAACTGTAGTTATCTAAAACTATTAAGCTGCAAATAGAAAGAAGAGAGTACCTTCCCTAAACCCTGGAGTAAGATTAAACTGTGGAACTCATTGCTGTCAGGTATTATTGAAGCCCCATTATAAATTGTTCATCTTTTAACCCAGCAGCAGAATAGTCTAAATGTGACCTCTAGTTTGAGTTCCTGTCATTCTGTATGTACCTTGATTCTTATCCTCTTTCCAAAAGTGTTTTCTAGAGTCATCTGAAACAGAACCCCAGGTCTTCTAAACCCCTGGTTTGATCTAGTATTTACTAATATTTATCTACTACTGTTATTAATATCTAATCTAACAATGTTTATCATTCAAATGCCAATATATTGTGAACTGCCTGTAGAAAACTAATGCCCTGTTTAACTGCCCAGTGAATAGAAGAATACTTGTCTAAAGATGTGAGATAGCATTTTCAGTCTCCCTAATCCTATATTTTGCATGCTGTAAAATGAAATATCATAGCAATCATTAGAAAAACAACATGGTGAAGCAATGGAATAAAAAGACAAATTTAGAAGCATCTTCAGGGGAGTTTCTCTTAGTCCCATTCTTTAATGTCTGTCCTTGGTGTGTTTCTGGAATGAAATAGAGCTTCTTGCAGTGAAGGATTTACTGGGTGGTATATAGCTATAGGAGGCATGAAAAAGATGTGGCAACAGATCTGGTGAAAATGACTCCACTCTGCAGAACCTGCCGTGCTCCACCTTCTGATAGGTTTCGTTCTGTCTCAGCATAGACTAGCTCAAGTCCAAGCTTATTGCACACAGAACACTTGTTCATGGGATAAGGATTTTCATTTTTATTTGTGTGCCTTCATACTTACAGTATACAATACAACATTGTAAATTTGTACACTTGGAGATCAGAATAGAGCATTCATTTAAAATTTCCTGGGGAGGAGCTTCTGGGGAAATGCACATGTGCAAACGAATATTTCAGTATTCTGGAGAAAAATGTCCCCAAATTGTCAAGAGGCTCTGCATATTAACACCAGTGCTCTGTTGCCTTGTAAAATACAATTGTAAAAGATGTCTTTGTCACTGGCTGTGGTAGAAGAATCATCTATACAAGTGAAAATGACAATTTTGAGTTGAAGAATCCACAAAGATTGAAAATTACATTTTTATTTAATTTATAAAGATGCTGTTGTTCACACTCTGCAAATATCCATTCCCAGTGTGGACTGGGAATCCAGATCTTGGAGTTAAGCCTAAAGCTGTTAGGGATCTTGGTCTGGCCTTCGCCTGTTGCCACAGCACAGTGCTGCTGTCCTGGATTGGCCAGGGCTCCTCAAATGGCAGCTGAAGACTGGTTTTAAATAGTCCCATGAATATGCATAATTTAATCCCACCCTTAGTTTAAAGAGACCCCTCTGTTCAGTCATTGTAACAACCAGCAGTAGAGCTCATAAAAAAATAACTGTATTTTGCAGTGGCTGAACCTATCTGATCCTAAATCCTCACCCTATTTTTGGTGTGTAAAAAAATGTTTCCTATTCTATAGAAAACTCTTATTATCATGACCTTCTCATACTGCAAGGCTTTTTTTAGTGATACTTGGGCTTTTTGTAAAATTTCCAGTTACAAATGGTAGGTAATTAGTTCAGCAATATGAACTGTATTGAGGTAGAAACTGTTATTTTTCCCCTTATGCACGGTTCCCTGTCATCCGACAAATCAAGTTTGCAAAATGAAAACTATGCTCACACATTCAAAAACATAATAATACAACAACATATTGTTGTCCTAAATAGTCCTTGTTATTTACTGATAGATATAATTAAATGTTCTGAAAGATAGGGGTGAAACATTGCAAAATCTCAAAATTCAGCAGCAAGAATGTCATTAATTCACATACTTTACACAGAACAGCACATCCCACTGCACAGACACGTAAGAAGAACGTTTAAATGGCAGTGTCTCTTAACTCTTTACAATATGGAGCAGGTACCTGCATACTGAAATTCCTCCCTTCACCAGTTAACTCAGGCACAGGTGTGCACAGTGTCTCATAGCTGATATTCAAAGCAGACTCTGTCCCAGCTGGCACATAGCTCATGAAGTACACTGAGGGTTTTACCCTTAGGCCACTGCAGTCTGAATTTCAGAGAACCTGGAGCAATTTGGGTTTTTCCTCCAGCCACATTATGCTTCTGTTAGTAATTTTTTTACTTTTTTTTTTTTCCCCTTCTAACCTTCCCCACAGTCATACTTACTCTCAAGATTGTATGTAGCTGTGCTCCTTCCCAGTAAGTTGTTCTGTCATTGTCCCCATGCTCTCATGTGTGGCCTAGGTCGACCCTAATCCCAGTTTTACGTCTTGCTTGGTCGCAGAAATAAGACACTGGCAACTTGCACCTTGAGTGCAGCCTTCCAGGCACTTCTCATAGCTGTCTTACCAAAACTTCTCACCTTTAAAAAGCACCCATTTCTTTGTCCTTACTTGAAACTGAACGATTTAAAAAAAATATTTGAGTTTTGGCTTGCTCTAAGTCATAACTTGTGTTGGGTTTTTCTTTATTTCTCAGATTCCTTCAACTTTCACATTTTATGCATGGCAAAAAGAAATGGCCTCACGTGTCTACTCACGTTCTGGGTAGAGAGAAAAGCATTTTTCTGTAAAATGTGTTTCAGCTCCTTACCTGACCTATTTTGTCCAGGTACTCATTAAAATTAAATGAGTGTTTATGCATATGTCATGTAGAAAAAAGGAAGTGTTTTGTTGTTGAGTTTTTTTTTGAGAGAAGAGCCATTTAAAAATAAAAAAATAACCAAAACCCCACAGAAAAGGACATAGTCAGTACAATGTAATTTAAAAACCTTTTCATAAACTGAAAGGAAAATTAGTGACTGAAATAAAAAGTTCAAAACATGTTTTGCTATGGAACATGTTTGCAACAGAAGAGTTGACTTAAAGAGATTATATATATAATGAACAAAGCTTTTCTGTATGCGCTTACAATGCTAGCATGTGAAAAACCCACAAAGATCAGTAGATGAAGCTATTAGGAAGCATGTATGCAGATGGTGTATTGAACAGTCTTGCACAAATGGAAGAAAGTAATAGTTACAATAAGCTTTAAGTACTCACCACGAATAAATTGCATTTAGAAAGACTTATGATTGGGTAACACAAATTCATATGGCATAACTATACAGGGGAATAAACAATTTCTTGGGATTTTTTCCATGCCACTCACTTAACCTTTCAATAAAAGATGTTGTAAGCTTAAGCATTAAATGCAGTATTAGTATGTGAAAGAAACGAAAATGAAAAAATTTAAAGTTCTTGCAGAGGCAGAAATTTATTGGCTCTTTCCTCTTGGACTTTCATGGTACAGTGCCCAGATAGGTGTCATGCCCTGAGATCTCTCTGCCATGTTCACTGATGGGTGCATTTTCACCAAGTTTTGTCACAGCATGAATCACTTGCAATTTTTGATACATTTCAGCTGGAGATGGCAAAGAAACTGTGTGTAGGAGTGGCCAGGGGAAGGTAAAGACAGGGGCTATTTTTGTACAACAACACTGGTCAGGGCAAATACTCCATTTCCTGGCAGTTGTGACGACTTACCCCTGCTAAGGTCTGAACAGATGGTGTTTAATTTTTAATTACTTCCACATAGACCTTTCCTAGCAATTAGGGGAACACCTCACCCAATGACTGAGACCATCACAGGATCTCAGATTGTATTTTCATGAAAGATGCTCAAGTATTAACCCCCCCACACACCTGTCTGATTGTTGCATCTTAGTCTGAAAAGTCACCTTCATGAAGCAGTACTCTTCTGTTTGCCAGCTGGGGATCAGATGTTACAGGGGATTTAACCAAATAATAGGGTCTTCCATCTGCTTATTTTTGACTCATTTGTGCTTCCTGTCTCTCACCACAAAGCACAAACTGAAGCCTCTATAGAGACCATGTTTGTATCTCACTAAAAGGCACTAATTAACAATTCTCACGCCTCAAACCATGTTCGATACCATGTCAGTGTGCTGTCTGCATGCAGGGAACAGCTAATAATTGAAAGTTACTCTTTTTGTGAATAGATAATATGTACAATGTTTATGATCCCTTTTTCTAATAAGCACTTTTATGTGGAGGCATCTGCAGTGGAACTTATTTTAACTAGTTCTCTAAGGATTCCAGA
This sequence comes from Actenoides hombroni, assembly GCA_024336885.1. Lineage (NCBI taxonomy): Eukaryota > Metazoa > Chordata > Aves > Coraciiformes > Alcedinidae > Actenoides > Actenoides hombroni. Next base: position 969,731 of record WUAM01000099.1, on the reverse strand, counting down.
TGTCACTTGATAACTTGAACAAAAGTGCTGTCTTTTTCATCAGACTTTGTACCAAGTGTTCATTTAACATCTGCAAAACTGCTCAAGGTGCACAAGTGGCTCTAAGCTATTTCTGGAGCCAACCTCTGCCCTAGGCATTGTGGAAACAGTCCCTCGTGTGTGAGGATTTTGTAGAGCTTATCTATGTGGTGTAACATGTAAAGAAATGATAGCTCTTGCAGAAGTAGTATTGATTAGGGATATAGCTATAGCTGAAAAAAACCCCAAACTCAGAACTATAATATCTAAAAGCCTGTCTATTTTATTGTTTCTTTTTTCAAGCTGTAGTTATTTATCTTATATAAGCTTTACTTAAAAGTAAACCTCTGCTCTGTACAGTATCATGCCCAGTCTTTTCATTAACAGATGATAAATCAAAGAAATAGGGTGTGAATGTGTCAAAGAACTGAAAATTATTTCTCACCTACTCCTTTTCACTCAGTGACATAGGCCCTTTGGGATAGATACCTGTATATTTCTGTTTCTGGTTTATATTTCTGAGCAGAAAAGATTTTCTCAGCGGAAAAGTCTACTTAAACCTAAGCTGTGTGACCTAAGTGACAGCCTAAACTATGTGCCATAAAGTCTCAAACTGGTGCCTTCCCTGGCTGTCTGGCAATGTCAAACAAGAAATTCCCAGAGCTTCTCTTTTCACATTGTAAGAGTGGAAAAAAAAACCCAAAAAAATGGTTGAATCCTCTGATGGTGACTACAAAGAGAGTTACAAAGCTTCACGCTAGCCAAGGATCTAGCCCCGTGAGAGCAGGGTGAGAGCAGGAGGTAATAGCAAATAATTGCACTCAGGAAGTCTCCAAGATCTGAGAATGTTTGGTTGTTGTTTGCATTGTGCATTTTTTAAGCTGTCAAAAATTGAAAACAATACATACTCATTTAGGGTATAAGAATATAAGCAAAAAAATGGTACAAATATCCTTACAAGACTGTAGCTGGCTCACAAGTCTTGGAGATAGCTAGATGCAAAGCAGTCATTCAGTCAGTGTGACAGAGGCACGTCAAAGCCCCCTGGGCATTACAGCATGAAGGTCTAGCAACACACTGGCAGCTAGCAAATTACTGCTTCCTTCTGTGTGGAAATACTCTCCTTGTTCAGCTTTTCATGTTGATGCTCAAGCTAGAAACAGTCACCCCTGAAAAATCTCTTGAAATATGGGCCGTAGACTATGACTTTGCTCCTATTAAACATAAGAAAGTGGCCCACATTTTTGATATGGCATTAAGGCTTCTAGGCTAAAATCTGTGAACCGGCAGCTTGATATGTTTTGAATGTCTGTCCAACAGAGGCTCCAATATGTCCCAATCTACAGTTATTGTACATTTTATTTAGCAATCCCACTATGCAATAGTTTTTGTTTGTGACCTGAAGACCAAAGACTATTTTCTTAGAGGGGTAGTGGGAGGAATGTTGGCAATCGAAATTATTTTCATTTTAGTGTGACTGTCAAACGAACACAGGTCCACCCCTGACAGAAACTGTTTAAGGGTCAGAAAGGAGAGCAAAAAGGTTGCACCGTTGCTGAACAAGCTACTCGGTATTTATTTTGTACATCAGAAACCCTAAAAGTGCATCAAAACCCATTCTTTTCAAAGTTAACAGTTAATATTTCTTCTTCATTGGATATGTCCTTTCAGAAAAAAGTTATTGGAGCTCTGACAGGACAAACCTCAAAGCTTAGAAGTTTGTTAGGTGTCTGAAATCTTATTTCAGTTTTAGAACAGACCCAAGTTTGAAAATAAAATTTCTCTTATAATTTACTTCTCAGTCTTTCCATGGCAATTAAAATAATTGCACTCTGTCAAACTATGTCTTTTACTCTGATTAAAGATACAGTGTATTGAGCAAACACACCGACTAGTATATTGACAGATGAAAGAAGATTGCTCAGCACGTCTGAAATCATTCTGATAGCTTCACATTATGTAGTACATAGGCAAAAAGTATACCTTCTTATAGAAAAGAAATACTTCATTAAACAGTGATTCTTCTGTATATTACATTCTTAAACCTGGATAGTTTTAGCTATAAATCAAAGCTAATGATGTGGATTCTGCCTCCAAGTTAATTATTGGTGCTTTCTCTTGTACCTTGTTGTATTTGAAAGCCAATGTTTAAAATCACAGAGAATAAAATTAGATGAAAAAAATCTTTGATCCTTAAAAGTATATACAGTTACATTTAAGTTAGTGCAGATAATTCGGTTGTTTACAACATAATTACTGATTTGACTATGAAAAAAAAAGAGGCAAATTGTTTCACTTCAATTAACAGTACATAAAATTATTCTGGTGTGCATAAATATTTTACTGTTGGAAACAGCAGCACATAGCTTTTTATGGTGCTCTTAAAACAGGTCTAATGCAAAGTTAATGACACACAAAAATCCCCTGTCTATGGCGGGAGAAGACATCTGTCACAA
>WUAM01000099.1:923145-967157 GCA_024336885.1 Actenoides hombroni | reverse complement strand
AATTATTTTGTTATTTTAAATCAATAGTTATTTATTTAAATATATCTATATAAAATAAATAAATAGTTACTTAATTAGTTATTTTATTATTTGCAACGTAATTGCAAATAATATGAGTAGTGAAACATTGCGAAACTGCCCAGCATTACAATGCAGCAACATTGCTACAACAAAATAAGTGGATTTATCTGGACTTTTGTCAGCTGTCAACTTGATAGCACTGCTTAGCACCTGCAGAAATTCAGGAAGGCTTTTCAGACTGATTCTCACTCCCGTGATACACTGCCCCTCAAACTGTAAAGGGTAGGCAAAATTCACAGTTGCAAAATAACAACCAAGATTTTCAAACAAATCTTTCCTTTTAGATTTTAAAGGCAAAGATAAGCGATAAAGGGGTCTCACATCAGAAGATACTTGGGTAGCGTATAGTATTCTAAGCTGCAGTTAAATATCAGGCTTGTCAGATTGTCTTCAGTAACCTCCAGGACTCTTAAGTGCTAACTTTCATGTCTTTGCCTAGACCACATTTATGTTTTGTTAAGTCTGGTAAGTGAAGAAAACAGCTTTTAGACAGTAGAGCTAATATTTCTACCTGGCATTTACTTCAGCATCTGCCTCTTCATTTTCTTGCAAGTTTGCAACTTTAACAGCAGCAACCTCTGAAAATAATAATAAAAAAGTCTTCTTGTCTATTTTGTGAGGTGCTGACATCTAAGGTGGTTATGTTTTTCTGAGTCAGGCTGGTATAACAGATTTCTGTAAGTGATCTACTTGATAATAGAGCCCAGGACCTTGTCTAGTCAGTAGTTATTTACATGCTTATTTGTTTCTTGTCATGAAGTGAAGCATTCTTCTTTTCTGGAAGGGGCAAGCTGAGGTGGAGTTGGCTGGGCAAGGAACAAATAACAGAGGTTACCAAACATATTGCTTGTCTCAAATTAATTTAGCTTAGTCCAGGAAGAATAAGCTACACCTGGAATTCTAAATTCAAAATGACTTCTTAGGAAAAAAGTTGAAATCCTTGCTATTGCTGCAAGTAGCATAGTCAATGTAAGAGAAGACAAAGAAATAAAAATGTTAGGATATAGCAAGCAAGAAACAAACTAGAAAGTGTCTGTGATGAATGTAGTTACAAAGGAGAGCTTTTTTTGAGATGCCATGCTCTTTTCTGGTTTTCCTGTTTCAGTGCAATTAAGAAACTAGTGTTAAAAATACTACGGTCATGATGAGTTTGGGGCTCTTTCAAGCATGCCAAAACCAGGAAAAAGTTGAGATAAATGTGTGAAGTGGATATTGTAGAGCTGTGCTATATAAATTTTCCTGCAACAGAATAAGAAAAGAGTATTCAAAAGTATTAAAAAGCAACAGATTTAAAATGTATTAAGACATTTTTACAAAGCATATAATTAACCTGTGGCACTTCCTGCCATAGGGTAGCACTGAGGCCAAGAACGCAGAGGGATTTAGAAAGTGAACTTTTTATGTATAATCAGAAGTTATTACATTACATTAGAGAGCATAAAGTGCTTTTATAGAGGACATAAAGTCCAATACTTCATGCCATAAGGCAACTACTAACTCACGGGGGTTAGGAAGAAATGCTTTCAGCTGGCAGGTTATTCTGTAGGGGTGACTTCAGGGCTCCTTGGAGCTGCTGCCATGCTTTGGCTATGTTCAGGGGAAGCTGAGGTAGGCTGCCAGGTGATCATAGCATCATAGGTCTGCATGTTTCACCTGTGCTCTTACTCTTGCTTTTATTTTTAACTCATTTATTTCTTTGTAACAATGTTTTCCTAAGAGCACAGATTTATTTCGGGTAAAGCCTATCTGGCAGTCTCGTGTATTACTGCTCTGTAAAGGGAACCAACTGTGATTTCCTTTGTAACATACCTGATGCCTACCCCTGTTTTGGAAGCAAACAAGCTGTTAATGCAAGGCAGATGTAACAGATGTTACAGTGTTTGTTTCACTCTTCGCTACAGGAGCTGGCATATTTCCTTTTAGGGAAATACTTTCAAATCACCTCATTCTTCTATTAATTCACCATAACTGATGGGAAGAACCATGTTAGTAAAATTAGTATTGCAGAGTAACACTGCGAGAGGTATTTTTAACATGCAGCACCACAGCCTCTGTCTCTTGTCACTTGTGTCATCCTGTCATCATGTACGCCTTCAGACATAGGCAGGCTGATACTAATGAGCTCACCACTCTGTGTTCCTCTATCATGAAGTTCAGTACTAATGAGAAACATTCCCAGACTGCACTCACACTCTAAATCAATTTGGCGAGATTGATCAAAATATTCATTAAACCAGTTTGTTCTTCAACTCATCCTGAACCCTACAGGCATATCTGTCTTGATTCTGTATGATTTTGTGTATGAGTCTTTGTGCACATAAGTGAGCCTGTGAAATTAAAAAGAGAAAAGTCAGTTGTTTTTCCTCCTCATGTGAGTCCAAACACTACTTCCAGAAGGAAAAAAAAACAAAAACCAAAACAAGGTTGAATTCCCATTACTCTTTTCTCCTTGGGAAGTGCCTAGGAGTCTAGAAATGCTAAGAAAAATATTCTGCACCCCTCTTCTCATGTGCCTGTCTGCAGAAGGCGAAAGAATGACCGACATGAAGCAACAAATTACCATCAAACAGGCAACAGGCAAAACAACAAATGGGTGTCTGTCAGAGAAAGAGAGACATCAATGGCCACACAACCCTGGGAATTGAATGTATCTTTTCTCTGTCATCTGCATGCTAAATTTCCATGTCTTCCTTCAACAGAATTTCCTCTTGCTATGTCAGTCTTGATAAGTATAGGTTAGCTCACACTGTCTACTTTTTCACACACATTTAAAGATAAAACACAGTCCACAGAGCCAAGGATGACATTAGCTGACTAATGCTCAATGAGCTGGGCTCAACTGAGCTGCTCAGAGGGGTCTAGACACAAAATCACAGCAGCACAAATTGCAGTGAGGGATGAGCAGGGGCTAAATTTACAAATCTCAGCTATGATGTTATCCGTCCCTCCAAAGGGATGAGAATAATTTATGTTGGTATCAGTTTCAAAGCCAGACACCCTGACTAGTCATATATTATGTACTTGTAGTTCATTTCAGGAATAGAGAAGGTTGATGTTGGTCATCTGATTTCACCAGTCATTGCCTAGAAGCTTTTATCAAAGGGCTAAGAGGAAGACTCAGGCAAACTTAAGCCACACACGGTTTTCAAACATTTCATGTGTTGTTGCTCACAGCAGTGCAAACCCGCTTTAAGTTTACAATGTTTACAAAGTTTACAAAATGAACTGCAATCCTAACAGCCAATTTCTTAGATATACTATGGGCTATGAGATAATGTTATTCCAGGAAGTTTTTAGGGGTGTTATGAACCAAATCATTCAGAAACTCCAGAAGAAACTCCACAGTCTCCTGCTGTGTGGAAGCAACAGGCTGTTAATGCAGCTCCCAAACTGCAGAGGCAGCAGGGACTCTGCCCTGGCTCACTGTGCAGAGTCTCAGCAGTTCAAACTAAAGCAGACATTAAGTATTCCTCTAAAAATTGGCAGTGGCACACAAAGGCAGCGGTACATGTTTCTTTGGATAAGTCATTTCCATGGCTTTGTATTCCAAAGGTGCCAAATTAAAAATAGCTGCATAACTGGCAGAGAAATAGGTAGTTCATTGAACATGTACAGAGCGATATGAGATTTTCTTCCAGTTTAAGCACCATTGGCTATTCGGAGGTCACTGGTTTGGTCTGCCCCCATTGCTGAACATCAGTGTGTGCCTCAGCATCACTGGTTTTCCAGAGCAGCATACCAGCAGCCATCTAGGCTTCAGCCAGCAGGTAACACATACAAGTTGGATGAGTTTGCCTTAAGGAGCAGCAACCCCAATATAGGCAAGCCCTTAGGAATGAAACCACTATGTAAATGCAGTGATGCAAATCTCCATCTCTAGAGTAGCCCAGGGTCTGCCAATGTAGAAATCTGTTTGTTTGGTTTGTCGTTTTTGGGTTGTTTTGCTGTTGGTTGGTTTGTTTTTTTTTTAATTTAGAACACAAAGTAACACTTCTATGAAGAAAAAAAACCCAAACCCTCAAATCATATCATCCAGACAGGTTCCCTGGAGAAAAGATAAGGTGTTATTAACCAAATGCTTCTTTATAGGTATATCATCTGCCATAGAAAGCAAGGATCTGCTTTTACCACTTTCCTTTCACATTGAAAGATGCTGGGTTTAATGTGCTTCCTGCTTGCCCACTTTTATCTGGTTGGTGAGGTTTATTTCTCTCGGCAGAAACTGTCCCCAGGCATCTATTTTCACAAATATAGGGAGAACCAGATACTAGAACTGTTTGACTCTGTTGAAATGGTCTAGGGGATAAGACTCTACTGAGGGCCATTGAAACTGTCTTGAAAATAGGTTTATGGAATTCAAATGTTAACATACTTCTAATTTATTTTTTTCCCATATCTGTGCAAGACAGTGGCTTTCAGGAATGAGTTACAGTTTCATTTATTCAGTTATTCAAAATGTTTCTGCTGAAATATTTAATAAAAAGTAAAAAAAAAAAAAATCATTGAAAACATAGTGTTGCCTAATAACTCATATGTATCTCTGGTTGCTTACGTGAAGATTTTATTTTCTACACTGGATTAATAAATTGCATAGGCAGTACAGAAAGTTAAACATACAATACCTCCTTTCCCTTGTTTGAACTTAATAGCCTGACTCATTCATTTTAAAATCATGTAGGAAAAAAAAATTAATGAAAGTTGTCTAGTCAGAAGATCGTGACCTTTGATTTGCAAGAGACTTCTGAACACCTCCATACTCCTTTTGTAGCTTGTTTTGAATTACCATGTTTCTTTTTCTACAGCTTTGTAGCATCTCAAAGATTTTTCAGCATCAGTTGAAGATTTCCTTGCTTACTGCAAGTTTTTCTTGTAACTTTTTACCTCAGAATCTTATGCAGTACGTACAGGAGGAGGTACAGCACTTTGGTACAGTGACAGAAAATGCCATGGGATTCCTTGCCATAGGTACGGAGAGGCAAAGTTCTGTCTTGTTTTTTTCCTCTAAGCTCCCACCAGTGCCAGGCTGTTCTAGCAGAGCTGCTGCTGCAGCCCATGTCTGAAGGAAAAGACCTCCCCCCTTACCCAAAGAGGGGAAAAACCGGCATTGTAGCATGTGGTGCATTTTCAGCTGCCTTCCTCTCAAGTTCTGTGTATAAACTGAAATAAGGCAGTAACTCCTTCAGGAGCCCTAAGAAATGTTTCCAATGCACAAACTCCCACACCCAGATATTGCTGTTCATGTATAGCAAAGAAGATGGGTCAGGTTTAATTCTGCTATTATTAGTGAGGTTTTTCCAGATTTCTGTCTTCATGTAAACTTTGGATTCAAGTGTGGCTTTGGTTGTTACAGGAGTTATTTTATAACTTCTTGGTCAACATACAAAATGGAGAAGTTGCCACTGGACAAGCATTTGGTTTCACATTGCAGCCAGGGGTGAGTTTTATGTTGAAAGATCATCTAGCTGCCAGCTGCCAGAATAGGCAGTCCAGCTCCCATCTCTTTGGCCACCTCTTGTGCCTGCATCAGAGCTGTTCTGAGGCTGTGAGAGACAGATTTGGGAGTTTTCTTCCACACCTGAAATCTCACATTAGGGTCAGGAGAGACAAGTTGAGTTTTACACTACCTTTCAGGTTGCAGCAAGTTGCACTTGAGTGGGTTTTTTTATATATATAAAACTTTGCTGTGGGTCTCCATCTGTTTGAAAACCTTTTTACCACTCAGATACCTCAGAACTTTAATTCATTGGCATTTGTGAAATGCTTTGTATTTACAATATAGGACATTGCTGTCAACAATAGAGATGGTGTATTTACCAAAATAAATCCACATTAAAAACAAGCTAGTATACTAAAATTATGCATCCTTCTCTTATTTGCTCTTTGAGGAATAACTGCTGATCTAAAGTTTTTCAATGGATATCTAACGTGCTTAAGGAAAGCATAGTTGTTATTGAAATATATGGTTAAGGCCGTAATTGCATTTGACTAAAGCAGTTTTCAGCAAACTAGGTGCTCCTTGTCCAAAGAAAGCCAAACCACAAGGTGAAAATAACAAAACCGGTCACATTAGTTTGGAAAAGCCTAAAAAATAATCAGACGAAGTCCAGTAGGTGATACCCTCAGCTTTTCGTACACTTCCTTTTTCCTTCTGATCAATAACGTGTGCTGCTCTCTCCTGATGTTAGGGAATGCTTATGGCACTGGGAGCTCTTAGGGAATGCTTCGTCTTTTCTCTGTGTGAGAGATCTAAACTCAAGGAACTCACTATGTGTAAAAACACCAGTGCATTTGTCAAATAATTACAGTCATTTCTCTGAGAAATTCATTTGAGGACCTGACATTGTCTGTGTGCGCTGGTAAGAGGGGTCACATTTTCCAAAAGGAGACGTAGGCTCTTATCTGCTTTCTGAGGACTCGCTCCAAGCTCTGTGTGATCCTGGGCTCTGCAGGGCTTTCAGAAGCTTTTGGGGCAAGTAGAAGTTTCTAGATTTGCTACGTACCTCTGAGCTAGACAGGGATTCTCAAACATTCGTTTTGCACAAGCTAACAAGAGGACACCTTAGTGGTAGGTTTATTCATAGACAGTATTTTCCACTGCTCTTTGTTTCCAAGAGTAGTTTCTGTAGTTTGTTACAATATTTGAAATCTTTCAAGGTAAAGATGCTCTATAGTCTGAGACTTTGCTGCTCTTAACAGCTGTCATGGGGTTATAATTGCATTGATGTGTTAATGTATAGTCATAACAATTATTAACAACAACTCTATCACATTACACGTTTTTGTTACTGGTCTTATTTCAAGAAGCATCTCCCTTTCCAGCAGCTTTTCAATATAGTAGACTTGATAAAACCTGCTCTTAATATTTAGCTTCAAATACCACAGGCAAACTCGTTCATTAATTATATATAACATTTTCAATTGGATGCTTTCTTGATATGAACACACAACAGAAGTAGGAGAGAGTATCGGGTTTGAATGACAATGATGAATAATATTAATATTTACCTTCTATTGGAATCTGGAGCTGCTCCAATGAGCTTCAGCATCTTAAAAACTTAATTAAAGGTTAATGAAATAAAATATTGAAAAATCTACTCGAAGAACAAGTAGTGAGGAAACAGGGTATTCTAACTCATCCACAGTACTGCCATTCTCCAGCACAGAAATTGCATGAATCAGGCTTCCATGAGCCTGACCTATAGACAGTGTGTGTAGCTCTGAAGTCACCTTTTGGCTTTCAGACTTCCTAGGCTGCAGGTATGGTCCCATATTAAATTTTCCTTTTTGCAAAAATATCCTTCTGTTAAAGGCAAAGATTTGTGAGTTTGTGATACAGTCACATATCTCTAGGAGTTCGGTTAGAAAATACTGCTGAGACTCACTGAAAAGATTGGCAATGTTGTGATCATATCCACAAAACAAAATATTCAAGAAGTATTGATTCTATTTCTTTTGAACTGTTAATAAAATTTGGAAAAAAATTGCTGCATAAAACAGTGGAATGATGAAATGGGTTTCAATTCAGAGACTGCATTTTCATTACATTCCTAATATATGATACTTATTATGTATTAATAACACCTTATTATCTCTTCTCATGTATAATAAATACAGAGTCTGAAAATTAACTTAATGTTTTATGCCAGCTCCTAAGGTTTGAAAACAGAAGCTCCAATTACTTGGAACAACTCAGATGTTCTTGCACAGGGTTAGATACCACTATTAGGGAGCAGTAAATTTATAGACCTCAGCCTGTGTAAGCTTGGACACGTGTAGAAACACCAGATTATTGTGAAATACTTTGTAATTAAAACTGAATTTAGGATAAAGTATATGTTTGTGTAAGCATAAGAGGAATGTACATTTACTGCTTCGGTTTGTGTTGGATTCTCAGCTTTAATGCTGCTGCTTCATTTGAAATAAGAATAATCCCATTTGAATCTGCAGAAATACCACTACTGCTGTAGAAGTAAAACACTTGCAAAGTTCAGTCTTATGACTATACATTTTCCCTTCTGGGTTTTATATCATGACTAATCAGATGCAAAAAAGTGTGTCATTATCAGTTTGGTATTGTACATGAATATGTACACAGCAAAATTACACAGTAAAATTTACCAAGTGTCACTGCTTTTTTACCTTACAGACTTTTCAAGAGGCTCAGGAACTTCATATTTATAGCACATTGCCAGTTGTGATGAAATCTGCCCTGCAGTCACATGCAGGTCAAGATTATTTTAAAAAGACTAATAATTATGAGTGCTTCTTTGAATGCTTAATTTGGTAATCTTTCATACAGCCCTGCTTCTCAAGAGTTAAATATTAATCCCCTGATGGACAGACCTCTTTAAAGGTCTTGAAATCACAAAATATACTTTACCAATGACATCAGAAGACCTTGGTTTATCCCCTAATTGCAGATGGAGTAATAGTTATAATAGTTACAGTGACACCATCAATACTAATATCAGTAAACATTAAATTATTAATTTACATATGTATGAGAGGCAAAGGTCAGGGGAAATTTATGCTGACAACATAGATACTTGATTAGAAATTATTCTATGTAGGAGAGTGCTTCAAAATATTTTCACCAGCTTCTTCTAAATCTGGTAGACTCCCTGGTGTATTGGGAATGTATCTCTGAGTCAAATCTTCCAGTTCCTTGTAGGCAAGTAATAGAACTTTTTCAGCGTCCCAGAAACACATACTTATTAGACTCACTAACAGAAATATGCCATGGTATCCAGTACTAATAAGTGCAGCTAGTTTAGGCACAGCTGATCTCATGGATATAACTAGTGTCGAGCAAAAAGTAACTCACCAGTAGTTCATTTGCCTTCTCTTAAAAGGAAGTCACTGAGGTTCATAAAAGATATATCTTCCACTTTTATTCTGAAAACTGTTCTTATCTGAAGAATGGTCCAGTGGACATTCTATTAGTTAAGGACAGAATTTCTTCATTACTTAAGAATTTGGATATAAAGGTATAATGAGCCAAATTATTCAATACTGTACATTTCATAGACAAAAGAGCTTGACCTAAGACAGTCCTTGTCAAACATGGCATAGTTAGTTTTCATCAAGGGTTATTACCCTTTAAATTATACAGTTGTATTGAAGAGTTATTTATTGATGTATCTGGGAGGATATTGCACCAGAGGCTGTTTTGATGATGATAAACAATTTATTACAAGGTCCTTGCCAGGTCTTCTTATTTTAAAGTGTAATATTATGGTGAGAAGGACAGTGTGAACTGCTGACAAAGGCCAAGAGTATCTTCAGATTATCTCAGTAATGTTTGCTACCTGCCCTAACACCAAACCTCTGTAATGATAACTCTTCACGGGAGGCATACCTCACACATCCTCTCTGACACATTACTCAGCTTTTAAATCTGTGACTCACCTGAGACAAAAACTTGCCCTATTTCAGAACAACTGGCTTGAAAATAGCATACTTTTGGGATTAACCTCTATTTCTAATAAATTCTGAATGTCTCTGAGCCTTGATGGTCAGGTGCAAGTCAGAAATACGATGGCACGGAATGTCTTTCAAGTGGTTTTCCTTGGTGGCATAAACTGAACAGATTGTGGAAATTTGGATTTTTTTTTCCCGCTGAATTTAGTAGATTTTTAAAATTCTAGTGCATGGTATTTCTGTTTAAGGGTTTGACTGGATCAAGGTGACTGTCTTGAATTTCTTGAACTTATTTATTAGCAGTGAAACTGACTTTCTGCCTTTTTTTTCTGGTTTAAAGCTGCATGATCTTTAATATTTACAAATATAAGACAAAAAGTGCAAAACATTCATTTCCTTCCATAGAGTTGTTAAAAACATTACAATAACATGATATCAGACCTTGACACACACACAAAAAAGAAATCACCACTATGGAAATTATTGAAAACTCTTCAGTTTTTCAACTTAAAAATCACTAAAAGGAGTTCCGTTTATTTCAGAAGAAGTATCCAACTGTTAGAAAATGCAGAAGAATCTAATCTAACCACCAAATTCCAAAGTGTGGTTATATAAAATATCTTAATTAGTTGTATTTTTTCTTTATCCTGTCTATCCCTCTCTAGATAGAAGATTGATCTGCAAAGTGGGGAACACCCATTATATGAAAGTCTGGAAAGTGACAACGTTACATTTTAACTAGATAGATCACAGAGCCAGCCTTACCATACGAGTCACGTGTGCTGCTGGCACGTATAACACAAACTCCAGCTGTAACGCGGGCCATTTTGTATTCTTTAACAGTTCGCTTCCCAGGGTGAGGGCAACAGAAAAGGACATCTGGAATTCAGAAAAGTTTACAATGTATTTTCTAACACCTCTGGAAGCCCCTAGCTACAGGATAGGTACACCATTATGACTAGCTTGTAATTAATATGTTAAATCTGTGCAACTTAAGTATATGCTCCTGCTATCCTAGAGCATCCTTTCCTGCTTGTTTTAGAACTAAGCTAATCACAGGAGCATTTCAATATTCTTGCTATTGGAGATTTATCATATTTACCAAGATTTTTACAGTAGATTTATACTTCATGCAAAGTTCAGGTGAACACCTGTTCTGTTTGAGGAGCAAAATAATGACCCAAATGTGGGCTTCTTATTTTTATTCATTAAATGCCTAAAATATTTGTGCTGCATATCTCTTGAACTAACAAAAAATCCCCCAAATCAAGCCTGTGTGTCTTCTTTTTTGGTAGAAAACAGGTTGGTCAATAGTACATTAAAATGAAATGGTCAGAACCCTAATAAAGTATTCATAAACCCTTCTAAAGTAATTCTACATCCTTCCGCAGATGTTTTCATCAAATGGTTGGTTGGTTGGTTGTTTTTTTTTGTTATGGGTTTAATAGTATGGAAATTAAAACCTATTCAATAATTCATTTCCCTGAAAATAATATAAGCAGATTTAACTGTGATTTTATCATTGACTTATGTTCTTAAGTTCCCATCAGTAAGTATATAACATTATATATAATTTCTCATAAATTGGTTACTGCCACACATCTTCATAGACAGAAGAGACTCTTGTTAGGCCAATTTCCTCATACATCCCATCAGATAAATGTATTTCTGTATGCATTTAGCAGACTTAAAAAAATCATTTTATGCAAATTCATTTTTCATTTTCTTGGCATTATCGGACATTTATTTAAAAGCAACTTGCAATGAAAATAAGATCTCTGTAGGCTGTTGTATTCTAAATTAGTTTTTGAGAGTCCAATTATAATATAAGTATTCATTGAAAAGGACTCTGATAGATGTCCACTTTGATCTGCGAGGCTGGTGTGATACTCTAAATGGAAAAGTGAATCCATTGGAAGGAGCCTGATTGAACCAGATATACCAGAAGGCTGTTAAGATGTGAGAGATGTGGATTAATCAGGCTGCAATTGTACTAATTTAACTCCCCTGGGAAGTGCGGGGCCATAGCTTGGACAGTGCAGATCATGGGTATTTCTTTAATCATTCCCGCCTGGTAGGAGGCAGCAACTGTCTACCCTCTGCAAGCTGCTCCTGCTTGCAGAACAGACACTTCAGCTGTAGCAAAAGTAGATGCTCTTCTTCTTAAGTGTGTGGGCTGCCAAAGGGTCTGACTGCCTCTGGGCAAGGCACGCACCATACCAGTGCCAGAAAGCACACCGGAGACAGCAACATGTGGAAGTCCATAAGAGTATAAAATGTGAAGTTCCTAAGCCACCATGCTAAATCCACAACATGGAAAAGGGATTGTCTGTTTGCTGTTGCAGCTCAGGCTGCCTAGCCTCTTGAAGGTGTGGCTCCCTGCAAGGCTAATTTCAAGCATGATTTATCAGGGACCCAAAACCCAATGGGTGAAGAACCCCACTAGATACCTGACATCCGCCCACTGCAGCAGCAGGAACCCAGCTCTATTCCAGTAACTCTCTAAAATGCCATAGTTTAAAAAATTAAACACTTTGCCAATGTCAGTGTTATTTTAAAAGATTTCTCTTTTTTTAAATAAAATAACTCTTGCATAAAAACTGATGCTGTTTTAATTCTAGGATTGGGATGTTGAGAGTTGCTATACTGGGTGTGAGGGACCTCACTTCAGGACTCATGATTTCTTATCTTAATATAACTTACTGCATAAACTATACAAGTCAATGATTTACACATTAATGATTTTTCCCTCTGTACTTTAAAGTCTGTCTCCATGAATAAAGCTGCTTTAAATATTCTCTGCCTTCTCCAGTATCTTAGAAGTTCCCTGTTTGTTCCTGGAACCTCTGTACTGTAACAACCCCACAAAAAAGCGTACCAGCCCAACTGAGGGAAAAATGAACAGTGACATGGGCAAAATAGGGTTAGGTCTCAGGTGCCAGCTTTGTTGTGGAAAAAATACGTCGTTGCAACTCCAGGCTCCAATTTTTTCATTCTTTAGAGTACCTACTAGTGTGTTTTCCACACCAGTCCCATTAAACGTGCCCTTGCCAGTTTTGAGCGGATAGGAAGTGCACTCTAAGTGTCTTTTCATTTGCCATGTCTGAGATGGAAGAATTATTTTTCCTACTGATGTTCTTCCTTATCCACTTCACAGTAGGGTCATTGTTTATAGACTTTTTTCCTTCTGTGGAAAAGGAAATATGTGTATACAGGAAGGAAGATGTTATAAATACAATATTATTGTTCTATGAAATAGGGAGGGGAACAACGTACTGAAACCTACTTGCCATAAATCTGTTAGTTTTCTGGAATTAATTCAGGGATGTACTGAAGCCAGTAGCAAAATTCCTGTAGTGTTTTGGATTGCATAGCAATAGAAAATGAACATACCTCTGTAAAATTGTTTCATTTAATTTGACAGTTCTCTCACTTCAAATAGGCAAACATATGCATTATGAAAGTAGCTTTCTGTACCGGATTTGTGTGGCAAGATTTTGGTAGTGGGGGGGGCTAGCTGTGAGTAGCTGCTAGAAACTTCCCCCGTGTCCGATGGAACCAATGCCAGCCAGCCCCAAGACAGACCCACTGCTGGCCAACGCTGAGATTTGGATTGATTTCTTTCTCATTATCTTACTCTGATTTGTCATAAATTAAGCTAATGTTTTGCTCATGATGGCGATTGGCGAGTGATCTCTCCCTGTCCTGATCTCAACTCGTGCACCTTTTGATATATGTTCTCTCCCCTGTCCAGTTGAGGAGGGGAATGACAAGAGTGGCTTTGGTGGGTACCTGCCATCCAGCCAGGGTCAACCCACAGTATTGTTTCACTATATGATGTTCAAAAAGTTTGAAATAGAAGCCTGTGTAGCAGAATTCAAGGCATCTTTGACTCCCAGTGTCTCGCTGTGAATACTCCTCATCTTTCAGCAGTGTCTAGGTATTAGCAATTTATTTGATATGAGTACAATAAAAACCTGCTCTTTAAAGCTTTATCCTGTGCTGTTTCAAGTCCATAGTTGCTTTGTCATTGGCTTTAAAGGAAGTGGGGTCAAAATCCTAATTAACAGTGTCAGCTCCACCTATCAATCACAGGTGGACTATTCATAATGAAACATAATTACCAAAACAGGTTAAAATGCAAAGCATTAAAAGAGAGTATCTGCAGATGAAGTGTAAGACCTACACCTTTGAGATGCTGAATACTTTCTGACGCTGGATGTCTTTTGGTTAGTTAGTTATTATTTTATATCTTGGTGAGGCTTCCCAGGCTTCTGTATGGGAGGCATTTGTAAGCCTGCTCCCCTTGGGTAGCCCTGAAATCAGCTCCCAGACTCCCAAGCACTGATGCTCTGTTCTCTTTTGGCCCTATGATAATGCTGTTATAGTGATCCTTCTTTGGGTTCTCTGTGTGATTCTGTACTGAAAGTTCTCAGCCAACAAGTAGAAGGGACTTTTCCCTCCCGGCACATTCAGCCCTTCATACTCAAGCTTGGGAAGGCTATCTGTGCAGATTCCTTCTTGCAGTTATGAGGAATTTTATGTGGTTTTTTTAAGAGAGTGAATAAAAACAGTGAAAAGAACTTGCAGTATGGTAGTGCATACTGTGTAAGAATGTATGTAAATGTAGGCATAAGTAGTTTGAAATGGAAATATCCTCTTTTGGATTGCATTTTGGTTGTCTCCCTAGAGTTTAAATGCAGGCATACACACTGCATAACTGCAAAAACATCAGTTTCTCTGTTTCATACTGCCCAACTTCCTTTTATTTTACATATGATCACTATTTAAGTTGTTTTGATTTTTGGTATGTTCACATCTTATCCTCCAGACATTCCATATCTCAAAAGGAGAAACAAAATGTGTGGTAAATTATGATCTCCTTATAAAAATCTAAGTGTAATTCCTCAAAACTTTATGTATAATTAAATAAGCAAAGGAATCCCAGCATGGGGTTTAGTATTATTTAGGAATATGAAATCGGTAACAGCGTTAAACAAAAGTCATAGGAGATAATCCTAAGAAATGTACAAAAACCCTCTTTGGACCTTGCAGTACAAAATCTTTCAGAGGAATTTGCTTGAATCGTTATCAGCTCTGAGTGAAGGAGGTGGATAACAATAAATCAGCGTAAGCAACGTAACAAGAGGTATGCATAACATTTCTTCAGAAGAGGTGTTTTCAGTATACGTGTGCTCAAGCAATTAAGTGAAAGCCTGAAATTTAATACTGAAAACAGGCAAACCTATGGGAATAATATTTTATAGTTAACAAGAAAGCTCTGGCCTTATGTTTCATTTAGAAGAGATTAACCTCTATAGGCCAATAGCTGTCAGCGTCATTTGCTTTCCTTGCCTCCACATATGGTGAAAGGAATCCTTAAAAAATTCACAGGGAAAAAAAAACTGAAAAAAAAATATTTTGTATAAACAATTATGCTTCTGAATAGCAGCCAAGAGAAAATGGATGTCTGGTTCAGTATACAGTACTCTTCATTACCAAAAATCTCTGGAAAACAAACTGCATTGGTAGGGTGTTCAAAATAACCTAACCGAATTAGGAGAGTGCATCTTGCTGAAAACCAAAGAGAAGAAAACAATACCCTAGGGCTATACAGCCTTCTTTGAAAGCGCCACGTTTCTGCAGCCTTGTTGTCTTTGGGAAATGAAGAGAAAAAAATGGCCCAGCCAGGCTCCTGGAGCAGACAGAGGCTCCAACCAGCCATCCCACCAGCCATCCAGCCAGCCATCCAACCAGCCGTCCATACGCAGAGGTGCAGGTGCCCAGGCTTTGCACTTCCCTGGTGCCCAGAGCTGTCGAGCAGCTTCGTCAGCAGCACAGACTGAGCAGCAGGGAGAGAATTCACAGAAATTTCAGGCTCCTTTTCGCTAGCAGGGAAGTGACTCTGACTGAATTTTTTAGTGTTTCCTTGTGGGTCTTGTGTTTGTCACTGGGGAGCTGCTCCTCCCTGAAACGTGTCAACACCCGACACGAATACAAGTTTTCTAGCTTTTTACCATGGTCCATTGTAAATCTTGATGATTAGACTCCCAGCTTCCAAAAACTTAAAATATGTACATGTAAAAATGCTAACATTTCCTGGTAAATTTAGATTTCCTTTGTCTTCTTTGCGAATATGTTTTCCAAAAAAAAATAATTAATCGGTGATTAATTTTTACAAAAATTAGTCTTGTTCAATTTGAGCTTCAGAAGTCTTTCTGAAATGGAAAAAGGCTTTGACTTCACAAAACCAGAAGCTTAAAATTACCTAGGAAATGTAGAAGAAAAATAAATTTTAAATTCCTAATTGGTTTATGAGGAGCCCATTAATTTGAGATACTGCTCATTGAAGGCCTAAGACAACAGCATTTGCCAGAACAGTAAAGCAGCATTACTTTAATAATATATTAGACTAAAATTCTAATTATGATTTATTGTGTCTCATAATAATGTACTTGGAAAAGCAAATCCAGACTCCTGAGTATTTAGCATTGGAAGATGGTGAACATTTATAAGGTAATTTTAAAAAACAGTAACATTTCTGTTGAGCAAAACTGAAATGCACTGAAGATCACTTAACAGTGGTAACACTTCAATACGGAAAACCAAACTAAACTCTTTACAAAAGCAAATCAGATGTAATTAAAAAAAGTCAATGCAAAAATCTCATTAATCACTCAAATATAACTACAGTAAGATTTAATGTGCAATACTAATTTAATGAAAGTAGTAGTTTTTGTTAGTAGAGGGTAGAAAAAAAAATAAATCTGAAATATAATCCAACTCCAAAGAATAGCTAGTTATCTTCTCACCTAATTGGTTTTTAAATGCTACTAGACCTTCTGGTGAAAGACCTTCAAAAAGTGTGTTGGTTTATAGGACTTCCTTTATGTTCCATTCTAACTTCTGTATATTCTTCATTTGACACAAGCCCTAGAGATGAGTGAAAACTGTCTGAAAGTAGCCTTTGCCCAATATTTCTTCTGAGACAATGACATGAAGATCATCCAGAGATTATGCCAGTGTTTTGAGGATTGTGGTTCTGGGTTTCAACACCTAAACATACCTGTGTCACGCTTTGGGCACCCGTCCCTTTTGTAGATCATGGTAGAAGTAAAGAAAAAGTCAGGAAACAGAACCTAGGTCTCTTAAAGGCTTAAATTAGTACAGTCAACATGAGTCCAATCTTTCCCTTGTACAAATGTGCTAAAATTATATTTAAACATAGACCAGCCTAAAAATTATTCTCTATATATAGAATCATTGCAGGTAAAATAAAATGCCACTTCCTTGCCTTAGAAAATAGAGCCTTTTTTAACAATGGAGGCAGAGCCCATGTTGCCTAGGGCGATGGCAAAAAGAGTTAACAAGAAGCAACTATCTTCATTAAAGAATATTATGCAATATAAAGCTTGTGTAAATTAATCTAGATTGTATATAGCAAAAGAAGGATGGCTAATTTCTACTTTTAAAGGAAAAATTGACATTTGAATTCAGAACTCTTATGTTTCTAAGAGTCCTTGACTTATAATGATAGGCTGTATTTTAAATAAACCAATTGCAGTGTTCTCAACTGGGAATATATAATCTATCTCAAATCTCAAATTTCATTGCATGCCACTAGCATATTCATGTCTTCTCCACAACTGCAATTATCTAAAGAAAATGGAAGAATAAAAAATAACTCCATTTTTCAGCATTATGTCTGGAGCTGTAAAATAACAGCTATTCAAAGCAGTATATCTACTTCTTTTCACATTGTTGAGGAGAGAAGGCAATATTATTTCATGAGAAAATATCTTGGAATTTTGCCTAACTTTTGCCTGACCATGCTTCATCTTTGTTCTGTTTCATATCTGCCTTGTGTGCATTCAGCCTAAATTCTGTTCCCTGAATGGGCAAGGCCAATAAACATCTCCCAACCTAGTTGACGTGATGAGTTAAGAGATGAGACTGACCTTAGGATTCAGAGATGAGGAATGACTAGGTTGGCAGGAGTTACCTTTTGCTGGGCCAGAAATTTGTATTATTTGAAATAGGAAACATTTTTTTGGTCACTTCTTTTTTTTTTTCTTCAGTAAATTCCCCACTGCCTTCATGGAGTTTCAGAAAGACAAATTGAAGGTGTTACAGTAGAACCCTGGGTTTTTTTGAGAAGAAAACATTTGTGTTTGCAAATTTTCTTCCCTTTGGCATCTTAAGCCTTACAGCAAAACAAGGAAGAAGCATCTCTCTCCCTTTCCTCAGCGAAAAGTCTTGTATCTGCTTTTCTTACTGATACATAGGGTTTTTTGTAAGGGGATATTTGACCTCAGTTTAACAAATGACTGATTTATTGCGGTTTTAGGCCGTTGACATGTGTTAGCTTTTGGGGTCTATTTTGTTCTGATAACTTCTGCCTTTCTGCTGGTTGACCTCACTTAAAAACTCATTATTTTTTTTGCTATGGCTGTTTCTCCTCTTCCCACCTTGACAAGATGTAGATTTACATCGCTTAAAAAGAAGATATAATTGAATGATCTTACTATTTTTCAGTGCTTTTCTAATATTCTGAATTTCTTTTACCTCTTGCTTTTGTTTTCAGTCTCTCTTTGTTTATTTGCTCTTGTTTTTTTCTAGCAATGCATATTTCATGGAAGAAATAGCAATGGGGTAAATACAAGATCTTTATGTAGGCATTAGTGTCACAGCTGAACTTCCTGAGTTGATCTGTTTGCCCAGCACTACCTCAGTATCAGCCCGACTCACTCTCAGGTTTTACTGTGTCTTATTTCCTAAATCACACAGATGAAATAAAACTTTTATGTCTAATGCAATCAGCGTGGAATTTTACCAAACTGCAGTAATGTTCTGTTTCACTCCGGGTTTTCAGTACTAGGATCTCAAAATACCTTGTAGAAGGAAAGACTGGATGTTGACGTGCTCCTATGTTGATGCCCAGAGAATACCTGAAGGAATGCAGAAGGGCCAGGAGGATAACCTGAGCAGAACCTCTGTAAAGACTGGCCACAGCAGACAGTCCTGTAGCTGATAATGTGGAGCAGTTTCTCCCTCCTAAAACAAGTAAAGCAGAAGCCCAACGAGGCCCAGCAGACCCCTGTGCTTGCAGGAGCCCTCCCAGCAGAGACACTTCCCACCTGCAGCATCACATTGGTGAGAAACTAAAGATCCCAAACACCTGGCTAATGCTACATCAGTGTGGGATAAAGTACAAAGCAGAGCAAAACAGGAGTGAATCAATATTAATGTGAAGTCTTGATTGCAAAGACAGGAGTGTTGACCCTATCCTGAGTTAGTAAAAGTATTTGAAAACTTTTCTACAGTACCCACACAGACCTCTGTAAATTGTGCTCTAAGGTGACAATGATTTGCTCTGTGGAGCTCCTTCTTGTGATTCCTTTTTTTCTTTGATATCGGAAGAATGATAACCACTCTTCCACAGAGAAAAATTCATGTCATCTGACCAAGCACAACATCTGCAATGCTTGTATTGAAGGAGTTATCCAAACTTTTATCAAAGTGGAGAGAAGTAGAACTTCTAGGTCCTGATATGTATCACCTTAACAGAGCTGTATAAAAGAGGCCATGTGAATCTCTGTGTAGAAATGCCAAAAGGTGTAGAAGGAGCCCAGGATGAATAACTGCACTGTGGACACCAAGTGTTAGAAGGGGTGTTTTCTGTAAGGACCTCTGACTCTGTCCCCTGCTGCCTTGATCATCAGTCGAGGCCCAGAGGGAATTATTCTGTTATTAAGATCTCCCTTTTATATCCATCTCTCTTTCCAGTTCCTTCAATTTTAATATTTTATGTTCAAGTCAAATAGCAGGTCTTACTTTTAAAGGGGGAATTCTATATTTGAAATCAGTGCTCTAAAGTCATGGCAACAGATGAGTTTCGTCCCATCCTCAGCTTCACCAAGCAAATATACTTGAACACAGCTCTCTCTTTGTGAATTCCCAGCGGCACTGGAACATGCCAAGGCATATCTCGTCTGAGCGTCTGGCTTTGGATTTAAACTGCACTAATTGCTTTCACCTCCTCCCAAACATAGACAGAGAGAGTACAGTGTTCATTGAAAAATGCCACTTTCAGCATGTGTTTGGCATAATGTTTCAAAAAATCTACTTTAGAAATTAATTTCTGACCAGAAACAGAACACCAAAATACTTCAGACATCTCTCCCTGCCTTCCCTATGTCTCATTCTTGCACTTAAAGATTGGAAGCTATTTTAGATAAATAGGATAAAGACAAAATAACTACCAGGTCAGGATAAATTCACATATGGGTGTTTGTACATAAATACACTCCTAGTCTGACTGTGTGATGTGAGCAGATCCATTAGCTTCATATTGAACTGCATCTGTAACTATATTTACAAGCATATAATATTGTTTAAAATTTCACATATGCTATGGAATATTTTGTGTGAAAGAATCTTTTCCACTTCTCCAGTTTTGTTCTAACAGTTGGCAATTCTGTGCAAAATGATTAAGAGGTTTGGACTAAAATGCATTAAAGAAATCCCTTCAATGGCAAGCTAAAGTATGCATAGCAAATGTACTGCAGTTTTGTCTCCAGTAATTGCAGATCACAGTTTTTAGAGAGATCTATTTTACTTGATCAGGTCATCACATAAATTAGGCCATGTTTGCATTTCATCATGAGACTAATTATGAAAATATATGAACCATGATGTATTTTTTTCTCTCTTTTTGATCCTTAACATAAGACCTTGCCGCTGACTTTATTTGTAGAAGAAAAAAAGCCATTAGATTATATTGTGAGCTGTTGCTGTTTATTCCTTGTATTACAGTGGCACCAGGCTGCCTCATATTAGATGACATTTCCGTTATGTAACACGTTATAAACTTTAGGTAGATTACAGTCCGAAGTAGAAAGACGTATCAGGGAATTAGTCAGAGTTCCTCACTTCCAACAGCAAGAAAAACAAAAAACCTGATGGATAAAATGTGCTCCTGAACTGAAACAATATAACAAACTGTAGAACAAGAAAGTGTCTCCTTCCTGCTCAGAAAGTATTCGATATTAAGCACGTGTTAATCCCTTTGAATAAACAAAGACATATTTTTAATATTAAGCATGTTCTCCAGGGCTTTCATTGGCAACCAAGATGGCTTGTACATAGTCACACACAGAGTTTATGACATACAGGATGCAGGATTTCTTAAATCACATTGAAATATATCTGCTCTCAGATTTCTCTATCTTCCATGAAAACAATTGAAAAATATTTTTAGATACTCATGTTATTTTCCGTAATAACTAAGTACATAGTTACATGTAAAATGACATCTAACAAAATCCCTTCCATTTTATTTGCTACCACCAGATAGAAATGGTATTTTCCAGAAAGAAATAATCCAAAAATATCTAGCTGAGCATTTCTGAGAAGGCACCTAGAGCTGAGAATCTTGCAGCTTGGCTGGGACATGAAAGATGTCAGCTAAGGCAGACAGCAACAAATGAAAAGATAGTGTTTGCTGTTAGTTTGATAATAAGAAGGCGAATGCTCCAAAGTTCACTCGCAATTCTCCTGTATCTTGCAATAACTAAAAAGTCTTTTCACAGCAACACAATAACAGATTTTATATAAAAGTTACAATTTTGTAACCTTTCACAATTTCACTGCCTCCATTTCATTGCATAGGACCATGATAGGGTCCCTTTGAAATGCTGAGAGATAAGAGACCAAAAAAAAAAAAAGAAAGACAGAAAATGTGGGAGGGAAAAAAAGGTAAAAGGTTTCTGCTCAGGGATCTAAATGAATACATTATTGATCAAAACTTGAATTGTCATAGTTCAAGGATTGGGTCAAAACTGGCCTTTTTTCTTTCCATCAATTCATATGTAGTCAATATCCTATTATATTGTTACTTTGAAAAGATGTCTGGAGGAATAATGTGCTTGAACAACGCATTCCAGTTAACATATCTGACTGTAACTAAGGGATTCTCTTTTTTTTTCCAGTTATCAAAGAAATAAATAGGACCTATAAAACAAACAAATGGCACAGGTAACTACTGCAACAGTTTGGGCACTAATATGTAGCTGACATTGGTAAAATCTGTACCCATGTCTAGCTTGAAGCGTGAAAGAATGATTATTTTTTTTTTATTATCATTACTATTTTTTTTTAATGTATATTGCCAGAGTTGTTGCTTCTACTTCTTATTCATTCCCGAGGAAATAATATCTTCCAAGCACCTTAAGCCAGTGTAACTTCATTCACCATATCATGTTAAAATTAGCATTAGGCGACTGCAGCTCAGTGTAATTAGCTGCGTATATTACATGGATGGAACTGCAGCCTGTGGTTGATGATGCTCATTTGCAGCCCGCAGTGGCTGACACACTTACTGTTACGCAGTGCTCAGTGCACCCATCCTGGCCGAGTCCTTTGCACCCCTCCAGGGCAGGCAGTGCTGGGGAGGCACCAGCCTGCTGCAGGTGAGATGCACCCTCTGGCCCTTAATGCACCATTGCCCTTTCTAAATATTCCTTTTACACTTTTCCTTTATTTTCCCTAGTCTTTTTCTCTTTTTATTTTCCTTGTTCTTTTTATCTTTTTTTTTTTTCCCCTTATTTCTCTATTTATTTTTTTTTTTTCCTTTTTAAATAGCTAGAAAAACAGGAGAAGCTGCAAGGCAGCGAGGCCTATACCAAACAATAAGGCAACATTCCTATCCCTGGCAAAGCTTTCCTAGCTAGCCACAGTTAATGCCAACAGCTCCGTTAATGTAGTGTGACAGGTATGAGTAAGTTAAGCAGCCCAGTTTTGCACTACTCCCTACCTCCTTTCCCTCCCTCTGCATTTCTCATGAAGGGAAGGGAAAGGAGTTGCCTGCCTGGAAGTGCTGTTGGGGGAGGGATTTGATGGGGATGGGGTTATTATGGAAGGACGGCAGCATCCTGACCTTGATTTCAGCAAAGGGGAAATCCGTGTTCTGATGGCCCATAAGCTTGACTTGTAACTGCCGAGATGGTCGGCTGTGTTATACTAATTGCCATTTAAATTACTTCTTGCCATCCACTACATGGATGACAACTCTCTGCTGCTAGCGCCAGGCTCTTAAAAGGCTGACTTCTTGACTTCCTTCCCCCACCCTTATGCTGTTAGTGGTGAATATGAGTGCTGATGAATATGAATCTCGAACTTCTGCATGTTGTAGCAATAAGTCCATTAGAAATTCAGTTTACAGTCTGACCTCTGTTCTCTGAGGAGATTCTAAAGAACTTGTTACCAGTTTAGTTTTGCTGCTTGCTACTGCTTGTGAGCATGTATGTACAAGAAATTATATTAAAATGATATATTAATCTAGTAATGTATTAATCTTCCGTCCTTAGAAAGTTCTGCTACAGGACCACTGGGGTATAAGGAAAAATGAATTATAAAAACAGTACTGAACAGAAAGAAGGGACTACTAAAAATGGAGCATTTTAATTGGCCATTCCAGCCTTCTTCACCAGTTAGTTTGGTTCAAGGGAAAGGCAAAAAAAAAATATCCTATTTCCTCAGCTAAGAAATATGTTATCCATTGCGTTATGGTTATAAATAATTCCTGTATGCATTTCCTTATCTGCTTCCAGTGGTAAATCTATAAGTGTGAATCCCTTGCTTAGTTACCTTTTTTTTTAAATTAAAGATAATAATTCAGATTTCAACGTGCAGAGTAGCTATGGAATACAAGAGTAAGCAAAGGTTAAGCTGTTTACTGTCAACCAGTGTGTTTTACACCAGTTGTGAGAAACACCATGTATAGTTGTTATGAAAGCTTCCTTCTAGACCTCGTTCCAATTTGACCCGTCTTTTCTCAAACAATTGAGCTCTCTTTTGTGCAATTTCATTGTTTGTTTATTTGTAGTGGACCATCCCAAGACTTTAGCCATGGGCATGATCCCAGTGAAAAAGAGAATGTTGGATTATACGGGGGTTTTATTTGCTCTGCTGTTTGTTCCTTTTTGCTCATGACTCCAGTGCTGCTAGGATAACGGTGGAAAAAGCCTCATTCTTGGTGGCTGTGTTGTTCCACACATGCACAAGAGCACCACTGGTTTCAGCCACATGCCAAAGGACCAAGATAGAAATTTAGTTTTGCACTCAGCCTGAAGTTTGAAGGTGTTTCTTTCAGATCATATATCCATTGCAAATTCCAAGGCAGAATTTTATCAGACTACTTACTCCACAGGCCAAAGAAAATAATCAGCAAAACGCAGAGTATGTTTTGTAGGGTGTATTATAAGATGAGGAAGTAGGGTATAGGTTCCCAGCTTCAGTAGCCAAGCCATGTGGAAATGTGCAAACTCCTTAAACAAATGTGTATAAAACAAACTACTGTTAACTCTTCTGGCAACAAAAGATATATGGACTGAAATTATGTGAAAACAGTGAAGATCCTTTAAATAAAGGCTGCAAGGCTTCAGAAATTCAGTGTGGAAGAGCACAACAGGTTTTCAGTGTTTCCTGTTGCTGGTAAACTCAAATACCATCACACATTTGGGCATAACGTGAGCTGGAAGGGGCTGGAAGCAGGCTGACAGGAGAGGCTCAACAGAGTTGTGGTTCTAAGGTTATCGTGGCAAGAACGATGGTAGCTGTTATTGTGGTTTATGTAGGTAGACTCCAAAGCTTTATTAGGTCCCACAGTCCAAATAATCCATGTGAGGTGTGATTGTGTTATTTTAGGCTATCGCTCTTACTGATTCACAAGATACCTTGTCCCAACTCTGACAACCAGCAATACTCATACTGCAGGTAGTGTGGCAGCAGTTTGGCTGCTACCAGCACATTGATCTGTGTCAGCCCGTGTGTGAGGTCATATGTAGAGGCAGTGACCACTTCTCCCCCATTTTGATACTTCTCAGACACACACCTCAAAAAGTCTTCACTGTCTGCAGAGCTTGCTGCTCCCCGGTGTGTGCCCCGCTGCACTCCCCGCTCCCCCAGCTTCTCTGCACCTTAACAGCCCTCTTCTCCTGCCTCATCCTGCTTTTCTTCTTCTCCAGTCCTGAGTAGAAAATCAATATTCCGGCACTTGTGGGATCTGAACAGATCACTTGGCAACATTGATCTAGAAACCTTTTCTGGGAAGAAAAGGTTTGTATCTCTGTGATAAGAGCTCTCCTAAGAATGTCTGCCAAGCCTCTGGGCAGAAAATACTTCAGTGCCTCTTACAGAACCTATAGGACCACTCTTAAAAATGTCAGAGTGAAAAGGAGAAGTGATATGCACTATTAAAAGTAACCTGTGAATTTATTATTCGGTTTCTATGGGAATTGAGTCCTTTTTTTTTTTTTTTTCATTTTAGGTTGAACTGATTTACACATGAACTTTTTCTTTTAAGATAGTTGTATATTTGAAGTAATTTATATCCAGTGATTTATTTCAAAAGCAGTGTTTCTGTTGGTGTCTTAATGTTATTGATAATGTAGATATTTATTACTGTGTTTAAAAGTGGTAGATTATTATTCAGGACTAATAAGAGAAGACTCATTATCTTTGCAGCTTATTAAGGTGAAATATAAAAATACTGATATACAAAGATACCCCTCAAACACATTTTGATGCATTTATGAAAATACAACTAAAAGGCGTTGCGTGAAACAATAGCCACAGATTTAAACATATCCCATTAACATCTCGCCATAATTCTTTACACTCTTGGTATGAACATCTTCCCTTCCTAGCACAAAATTTAGAGCTGTCCAGAACCACTTGGGTCTGGATTTCTGAAAGCCATTCAGAAATCCAAGGACAAATATGATGGAATTATTCTGCTTCTCAATGACAGCTGAAAAAAACCTTCACTGTACTTATTAAAAATAATAATTTCTATTTAATCTGTTAATGTCAGTGGCAGAAACACAGTATTATGTTCTATTGCCTTTTGAGGTGTTTGGAGCAGTAAATGAGTTACTTTTCCCCAGAGATTTGAAAACAAGCGTCCTCTGGAAATCTGGCAAGATAAAAGAGCTCCAGACAATACCAAATTAAAATCCAGCATACAGAGTTTTTACTTTGCTGATATGAAACAAATCCTATACATCAAAGCATTTCATTTTTCAAGGTCAAATTGAGGATTTAGTTGCATTTTCCTGTACACTTCAATGACTAAACAAGTAGCAAAAATGGCTTGGTGCCTTTGAAAGTCTCGGTGAAGGACTTTCCAAAGCAGATTTCCAAAGTGGCCCAACAATAGAACAAAGCAAGTTTTGGTGTCATCAGCAGCCCTTTAATGGGGTGTCCCTATCGCAGGGCCTCATTCACCAGTGAAGCTGTGCACGTATCTTTGGCATGACCATCTACTAACCCTATTTCTTCTTTCTTACCTTTTCTCTACTTAAAAGAAAGGAAATGTTCAAAGGCTAACTTGCTAAAAGGAAGTGTTTCAGGTTACCTACCTACTTGAAACATATATTCCTCTGTAATAATAAGAAACACATACAGATGGAGACATTCAGATGTTTCCAACCTTAGCATCCGTCAGTAGCTGAAAGTTGTATTAAAAGAAGTACGGTTAAAACATGTATCCTCTAATACATTTGTAGACCTTGCTTTAAGTTGCCTTCCAAAAAAAAAAATATGTGTTACATTTGATTTTATGTTAAGACCCTGCAATGTGTTTCATCTTTCACTCTGTTTAAGTGCTACAGTGCACTGGTATTAGCAGTCCTTGCAGGATGTGTTCTTTCCCTCCACACCATGGCTTACCTCTTCTTTGCTAGAACGTGTTTGTTTATTCCATTACTGAGAGTGTGATGTTGCTGTGCTCTTGCCGGCTTATTTTGAGTTTGGTAAACATGAAAACTGGACTTGGGCACTTGAAATCTTAAAAGCATTTGTGAGACTGGGCTGCTTATTTTGCTGGACTCATACAAGCTGCTGACTGATTTTTTTGCAAGTTTTCTATAATCACTATCAGCATTTAATTTCTAGCCCCTGTTCAGTGTTTGAATAATTCCAGGGTGCTGCTTGGTGAGGAAGCAACAGACAGTCCTAATGTTGCACAGCAAAGTCAGTGTCCCAGCAACTGAGAGTCCACACAAGGAAAAAGCATGAAGGCAAAGTACTTTCTTGCCTTTCTGGGAGGCTCTGATCTGGACTCCATCATTCACTTGATCTATACACTTCTTTTTATTAGCATAATTTTCTTTCTTTTACAGTACTATTAATTTTCCACAGACAGCAGTGTGCATTTTATACCTATGTGTATATTATGGCTGCTTTAAAAAATGGCAAAAATAAAAATTTTAAATGTTTTATGAATGCCCGAAGGCCCCCTATTAATATCCACAGTGTGGTATAGAGCAGGACTGCCAAATAAATGTACACCATTAGCATCTATTGAGTTGTCTTGGCAACAGAAGGAGGAATCTCATCTCACAGCAAGACTGTGCTGAATGCCCTAACCGTTTGTGACTGATGACAGTTAGTTATCTGCTACAACATATGAAACGTATGATGATTTCAGGATGGGATTGTCATTCTGGTTACGTAGGATTTGCAGTCCTCAATCTGTTTGAAATGCTACACAAAACCTAATTTGCTCTGCTGTACTCTGGCCATGCTCAGCTCTTTTTTTTTCCCCCAAGTTTCACTGCTGGTGGCCCCTTAGAGTTTTACTAGAGTAAAACCTGTCAGAGCCATTTTCATACTTTCCTCTTTCTGTATATATATATATATCTATATCTATCTCCTTTTTCATTTTCATAGTGTGCAAATGCACACTGCAAACAAAACATACAGTGCACCTAAAAGTGAAGGGATCAAATACATAGGTTTTTTTACCTTCCTTGTCCATCCCTTGTTTTGATTATTAAAACTGCTCTGAATCAGAGCCTTAAACAGAGTATTTTTAAAAAATGTTGGGTGAGGTAGCATGTGAAAACTAACAGGAGAAATACCTGTCTGTAAGTAGTTCTTTGCAGCAGCACCTCTTTCTAACCATAATGTTTCATGAGTACTTCTCATCGTATTTTATTGCCCCTTCCTGAAGTTCTCTTTCCATAATTAGTATTTATCTTCTTTTTCTTAGTCTCAGGTGCCCAGTGCTTTATTGAATAAAGAAGCTACTAAGTAAACAAGAGTAAGTTATAGAGGTTTTTGGGACAAGAGGTCTCCCTTCCTTCTTTCCCTTTAAAAATAAAAAATAATAATAAATAAAAAAATCTTTTTTTCCCTTCCTTTTATCCACTTTTGACAGAGATAAAGCTTATGGAGAGAAGCACTGATAGCATTTGGGTACATTTTTACCTTTAGAAACATGGGCAATTATCATAACATCAGTCCCTCTCCTGGCATCCTCTAAAAGACTTTAGTCCACAAGTCAAAACTTAACTCACTCTGAACGTTAACAAGAAGGGACAACATTCTAGGGGCTCCCCAGTACTGAGGGGTCACTACTGTGCGGTAGAGATCACAGAAACTGTCAAATATGTTTTATGTCTTTTTTAAAAAGAGAGGATGTGTAGAGAGTATTTTCACAGGTTCTCCAGATTTCACCCCTAAAGAGTTACCAGGGTAAAGCTGCACCTCAGAAATATGAGGCAGTGCTCAGTACTGATATTCCCTGATTGTGACCAAGATCTCAGGATTCTTGTAAATACATTTCCAAACAACTGACCCAACATAAACCCTACTGGAGGTCTGTACTTTCAACTGATTCTGTAACCCTACCAGACCTTATTCCTTTTAATCCCCAAAGGAGACTAACTTTTCTTTCTGAACAACACCCCGAAGACATCACGTCTCAGTAACTATGCTAAATAAATGAGCTGCCTGAAAAAAATAATATCTCTTGTGCATATTCCTACATTCTACATAAATGACATCCTCTGGAAGGAAAAGGTGTTTGAAGAACTGATTCATCAACATCTTTGATGTCCGTGACAACTTCAAATAAAACAGCTCCAAAGAGGAACTTGATATTCAGTGCATTACAACTTCTTTTTTTCATTCGCTTAAAGAGGTCTCAGTGCAAACACTTTTCCAACATTCGATCAAAGCTCAGGATAGTCTCTTAAAATGTGTTAGTGTTAGAAGAAAGGGCATTGCCACTCAGATACAGTCTTGCAATCAAAGAGATGAAAAGACACAGTAGCTCACCCATTGTAGTACATGGGAAATAATGAAACTGTTGATTTAGCTTACCCTCTGCAACTTGCTACGTTTAGGAAACATAGCGTGTATAGAATAATAGATCTTTTCTTATCTCTAATGAGGACTAAGATTTTTTTGTCATAGTTAAAATAAAAACCAGTAGACAGTAGAGCCTATCCAGTCCAGATCTTTCCTCCAGTCTCTTTCTGTCCCTTTCCCTGAGTCTGAGGTCAGAAGTCACTTTTTAATTTGTGGTTGGGTTTTTTTTCTCCCTATTTATCTGGAACTCCTTTTTTCTTTATTCACTCCAAGACAATAAATCACCTTTTCCTTAAACTCTCTTCATAAAAATCTTGCTTTTCTCCTTAACTTATAATTGGCTCTCTTGCTGTATGGCGTTCTGTGATACTTACCTAAAAGCAAGTTATATAATGAAGAGCATAGAAAAGACATCCTTACTTCTTAAAAACTTTTCTAAGACTGTAGTTGGCTTGGCAGTGTGTCAGAAAAACAACTCTTGCGTTTATGTTTCCAAAACAGTGTCAGGAAAAAAAATCAGTCATCTCATGTCTGAATTGTTTGAAAAGGTTACTGTGTTCCCAGCTCTTATACTACCCACCCATGTCATGAAGGAATGTCGTTAGAACAGTTCCTATGGAAAAAGGCTGAGTGTCTTGTGCTTATTGTTTGAGATTCATGCAACAAACCAATAAATCACTGTGCTGGCATTGCCATTCACAGGAAGCAAGTCCCATTTGCTGCAGAGATGTTCTTTCCTAAGAGCTATGTTATTTCTTCCTTGGACACTTTGGAGTGCTCGTTTGTAGTGTTTCAGATATGGCTGCCTTCCTCTGGGCAGGTCTTCTCTATCATCTCCAGCAGTCTATTGCTAGGAAACAGGGCCAGCCAGCTGCTGGGCTGGGACCAAAGCCTGGGAAATCTGCTACAAGATTGTTGGTGTCAGGGGGCTTTTGGAAACTCACCTTGCATTTGTGCCAGGACGTGGGTTCCTCACCAAAATAAGTAATATGCATCACACTTGACTCTTTTCGTGTATTCTGAACCATAGCATGATCCTGGAAGACTGTACAAAGGTGCGTGGAAGTGGCGGATGTTTGATTTGTATCAGACTTGGGTGGCAGAAGCCCTTGGTCACTCATTTCCACCTACATGTCATACCTTTAGGAATGGTGTTGTGAAGCAGATCAAGGGATACTTGTTTTTATAAAAATATTTTTAAAAAGAAAGGTTTCTACGTAGCCAGATCAGTTCCATGGCTATACAAATACTTCTGCTAGCATGGTGACAGAAAGCCTGAAAGAGTTTGATGGGGAGTGAAGCAGGTATCAGCTCCTTAAACCACTTCAAACACTTCTGGTGTAGTATGTCCTGCAACCTAGCATGGTAAGAATCTCTAAGTTCTTACAGAGAAGAGAACCAGAAATCACTACAGTGCTTGCTTAATTCATGCCTAGGTCATATTTGCTGTGAAATATTTGTCACAGAGTGTTCTGGTTTAGTGTATCTACAGACAGATACTGAAATTGTCAGTGCATTAATTCATTGTTTGCCATCAATCTCCAGTCTATGTATGCATCAGTATCGTGCAGGTGTACCTATGTTATCGGTATTTATTTATAGCTGCCTTTCAGAGTTGTAAAATGGCAATGGTAGAGGATGTGTTCCATGGAAAGCATCCAAAAAGATGATTTCAGTCACGCTGCTGTTTGGCACTCAGTGGGCAAGTGAAGTGTAATGCCTGATCTGTGACTGGCTACTAATGTTAATGGGCAGGATCCAGGAGTTTACCAAGGCTGAAGTCACCTGATAATTAATTATGGCTTATACCCATAGTAAGTTATAAATGCTGATCTCTCTTACATGAGGGTAAATGAATTTCTTGAGGCAGCAAAGAGCATTCCTTGAGTTGCACTGCAGCACACTTTAATTATATTTCTGGGTTGTCTGTTGCCTACTAACGATAGACAATAGTAAATTTGCAGTATGTTCACATGGTCTAAGGTCTGGGTAGGTCAAAACACCTAAAGCCATTATCAAACCCTGAAGCAACCCTGTAGATCCTATACATTATTCTAGAAATACTGAAGAAATCAGGAAGCTTCTTTCCTTCTTGTTTAACCCACCAACAAAGAAAAATTGCTAAATAAAATCTTAGCAAAACTTCCCTAGAAAACCTTTACATGTTTTAATTTTGACTTGAGGCTATGAGTGTGGATTTTGTCTAGAAGACAATACACTTTTAGGCTCCCTGCAGTCCTGCTTCTTACACTTGTATCAAACTCAGATTAATTTACAGTGGAAAAGAGTGCTTCATTCATATGCAATATGTGCTAAGGAGAATCCTTAAGTTCAGGATTCTTATAATATGTGCATATATCTGATTTAATTCAGTTTTCTGTCATCTGCCTTACAATTAATCTGTTTGCCAAAGTCCAAAAAGGGCTGTGGTTATTGCCTGCTCATAGCCTAGTCAAAAACATCTACAATGAGCTACACTTCACTGGCTTTCACTGTGCAAGTCAAACATTCCCTTGTAATGGACATACTTTGTCTGCAAGGACAGAGCATTCTCAGAGTGTAAATGGTTTATTTTTCACCTCATTTACACCAGTTTCTAAGTGGTCACTGTCTCTCAGGAACTAGACAGCTAAACTGAAGAATGTCTAAACAAGTGAAGATCATATGGTCATTGGTATCCAGGCAATGCCCTTAGACAGGATTTTACACAATATGATTATTGGTAACAAATTCTATGTAGAAAAATCAACTTAAAATACACTGGAAAAATGGCAAAGCTTGTTTAAAAATTAATTTTCAGTTTATATTCTTGCATGTCTTTTAATGACTATACTCTGTATGAGCCAAAGTGCTGTAAAAGTGTCACAGAAATACGGGTTTCGACAGTTCCGATGCTACTATTCTACATCTGCTTAGTGCATTTCTCATCCTACATGAGTAATATGTTATAGAGGAAGTTGCCGATTCTAAATGCATTTGAGAGTGAACGAGACTGCCCTACATTTTAAAGTATAATATACAGCACAAACATGTGTTATTTTCCTCACCCCTTAATATATTCTGTGAATTGAACCACCTGCACAGACCACAAGTTTTTCCCTATCTCTTGGAGCCAAAGGCATGTTAGCAATCAATCAAGGTAACAACCTCCATTTCTCCTCTAAAATTATCTCTTCCCACCCCCTAGCTCCCCACAGTCATTCAGTCTGAAGCAGAAAAAAACCTAAGTGAGTTCATCTACCTGTTCTAACCAGAAATGTATTCCAAAGTCTCGCTGAGGCCAACATTCCTTGTGGCAATGGGGTGTCTGAACAAAACAACACGTGAAACATATCTGGCAAAGCAAGCCAGCTGTTTTGCTACCCACTCCAACCATGAATGTCTAAATGGGCATTGCAGGAATGCAGGAGGTAATTACCCACCTGGAGAAGATGCTCAGGGGCAGCAGAGCAAGAGCAGTTGTCAGGAGAGCGTGAACAGTGACGGCTGTCAAGTTCTTTGCCTAAGGAAATATCAGCAGGTGCCCATCTGAAATACAGAGGGCTTGGAGGATGTGTCAGCTGGGCCAGAAGGTTCAGGTTGTGTCTGACATGCCCTTGCTCATTATTGCCCCTGTGGCTTAAAGCAGCACGGTGTGTTTCTGCTTTGCAGTACTCACTTCATGGAAGTATAAGTGACTGCACAGGGAGCAGTGAAATGGGGGGACAGGGGATTAGTGGGTATCACGGAGTCCACATACACATATGTACGTGTGCCTTCTGTATGGCTGTTAACAACAAAGGGTATCAACGAGGGCTGGTGCTAAGGAGAGAGACCTCAGCTAACAGGAGAGAGGTAACAAATCACCTTCCCCAAGATGCAGGAGAGCTAGCCCAGGAATGGGCTCTGTAACTTTTCTTCTCAAGCAATTCCACATGAGGCAAAGGAACTAGGAAAGGGCAGAAAAACCTCCCCAAAGCAGAGGCTGGGGCCAGTCCACCCCTATGCACCTGAACAAGCTATTTTCTCTTCTTACTTTCTGAAACAGCCTTGAGAGTTTTTAAAAAGCCTTCTCATATGCTCAGATCCTACACTAGGGAGCAATGATGTCAATGACCAACCTCGTTTTAGTCTTTGACACTTTCTAAAAGGTGTTTTGTCACATTTTCCATCCATTTGGCCTTCTGAAGAATTTCCATAGAACAATGTGGGGACTTTTCATCCAACAGCTCTAGAGTGGGAAGATATAAGGAAAGTTAATTTCCATGGAAGTCTGAAGATTACTACTGATAATCAGTTTCAAGTCTTTGCTCTAGAATTCAAGATGATCTTCAATATTATATAATATATTCCTGTTATAAGTGGGAACAGCAATATATACTTTCTTCACAGAGTGTTTGAGAAAGAAAATGCTTTATTCCTAGAGCCAAGGAACCAAGCAAGTACCTCGAGTACTGTGTGTGAAACAAGTATATTGTTTCATGCATTTAAAAAAACCAAGAAACAATGCTGTAAAGAAGAATATATTCTTAGTTCTGTTGTGTGCATCTTGCTTAATTCTTATACGTAAATGCTACATACGTTCCCTCAAGTTCTCTTTTTTGTTTATCATGACTTTAATCATGTTGCATTTGTACAACTCTTCTCCAGCAAAGGGCTTAATATAGTCAGTTTGAGAAATGTAATTTCAACATCAGTAGAACATGTTTCTATTATAAGCTTTTTCAGCAAAGCGCACCGTAACATTTGTGAATTGGAAAAAACCAAAATAAAACAAACAAAAAAAAGCTAATGTTTATTCACTACATGGCATTTGCTGGATGTTCTGGAAATTCATAATCGAGTGTCTCCCTAGGAGTATGATAAGCATAACACCAAAATCATCACATTGCAGCGTTCAGTTTCTTCCTTACAGTAACTCTGTGGCTGCTAATTGAATTTCTTATCCCAATGCTTAGTAAAATACAGAGAAAGGTACCAATAATGTACAAAAGATACTTCTGTGAGCACAGAAAACTGTGCCCCGAGAACAGCGTAACCAGGGGAAATACATGATTGTGTGATTATATAGGCATACACATATGTAAGGGTAAATACGATAGAATTGATGTTTAGTTATAGTTTATTCAAAGAAGCACTTTTATTTATGAAGGCTTGTTATTGTTCTTTATGGAGTCCTAATTTTATTGCTGTTCTATACAGCAATAAAAATTATTATATACATCATTACTTGATGCGTTTTTAATGTCAATTCACTTTGAAGAGATTAGCTACAATAATATGCCACTAAATAACACTGGTTTATATGAAAACAGCATACACGTGTGTGTGTCACTGTTGTGACTGAACGTCCTGCTTCATTCTGCTTTGGGTTTGGATTATTTGGTACAATATTTTAATAATTTGCTTGCAAAACAATGGAACAAGCTTATAAGGGTTGTTTTACTGTTTGCCATGGAAGCAATAATTCAAAGACAGAAACATGACACTTGGTATCAGGATATTTTTATCTGCTATGTTTACCTGTTTCTTAGGGAAAATAAGTCAATATTACACTCAAAATCAAGATGAATTTCAAATTAAAAGAAACTAGACATACCAACAATACCTTAAATGTGAGATCTTTGGTTATTGTTAGCTCAACTGATTCCATTTTTCTGTGAAGAATCCAATAGCCAGTATCCATTACCTATTAATTTTACCTCAAGTCTTATGAATGAAAAAAATGTGACTTTCTGTCGCTGTTCATCCTGGGAGCTGAGAGATGCAGCAACACACAAATTCAGCAAGAGAAGGCGAAAGAAGCAACTTTATTAATTTATATCCCCATTTTATATACCCTAGCCCCATAGGGCGATTGGTCAGTGATCACCCATCTCCTAGGGTGATTGGCTAAAGTCCTACAACACCCATTTCAAAATATTTTTCCAATGTACCATAAACAGAACTTAACAAAACACCAGGTGTTGGTCCAGCTTACAAAAACCATCCTACTGTTTTTCATAACTTGTGTGAGAAAGGCAGGACTCTCACCAAATATTGTGAGAACCTGAGAAAATCCCTCTACTAACAGCTTTTCAGCATCCACACCTTTGAACCATCATGGCTGCAGCAGCACTTACAATTACACTGTCTCAACTGTAGGGCTATGATAACTTCTAAACTACAAACTATGTAGCCCTTCAGATTAATTTTTCAGGATCTTTGTTGCTTTAATACTCATCCCAAGGGCTTTCACTCTTCCTCAGCTGGTTCACTATCCATAAAGCATCACAGCCAGAGAGGAAGACATTAAACATCCAGTGAAAGATTTCTGCTGAGTTCAGTAAACATTACCTCAAGCAAACAGCCATGCATCAAACTGTTTTGATTAATGGGTTTCAGTGAGAACACATTTCATAAGCAAAGCTTACAGATAGAAAACATCCATTTTTGTTTCTCTGAATCTTTTAATGGATGGAGCATGGAGTTAGAGCAAGTTGGCAGTGATGTTTTCTGTTGGTTACCAGCACATGACCATGAACACGAGAACTATTGCACCAATTTCTCGTATAGGAAACACGGAAAAGCTTGAATGATTAACTGTCCAGGGAGCATAGGCTGTCTTTGTACAACCTCAAACTGAATACAAGTCTTCTACATCCCAGCTGAATGTCTAAATGAACAGATTGCTCTTATCAACACAGGAGCAGCTCTCTTTTTAATGGGTATCCAATGTCTGCCCTCTATAACCCGTCCTCTTTAACTATGCAGCTTTAAATAACTTGTCTTGACTATTGTGCCAGGCTGTGTCTCAGGCAATTTGAACTTCCAGATTTCTTTGGCATGAGTCTACCCTTCACTGGATTACAATGATTTGAATGCCCATCTTTCTTCTCCTGTTACTCCTGTCCTCAAAAGGAAAGACTATCAATCTCTTGTGACATTACTCACTCATATGTAGGAAGGTAGGTTAATCTGGACTAAGAACTTTCCAAATCCATGAGTGGAAATGATTTGTGTTAATAGCTGTAGACTGTCCTTTGTGGATATTTTTCTTCTTCAGTACCATATATAAACACTACTTACAACCAAGCTCGTTGTTCCACCTTACTTAAGACTTATTTAATATAATGACTTTCCTGTTTTGCTCTCTATATGCACAGGGAAGGGAAGAAGGGAAGGAAGCCCATTAAAAAGAGAACCATCATCTTGATAGCTCTGCAGTAATGAATAGTTATCGATGCCTCTAGACTACTTAGATAAATGACCCATCTAGTGATTACATCATCTCTGGAGCTGATTGAACCTGTGATCCCTGTGCGGTCTCCCCCTCAAGAGCACCCATTTAACTTTCAGGTAGAAGCAGTTATCTTTCTCTGATCAGAACCTGTTCCTTCTCTTCCTCAGCAGGGTATTGACCTGAAGCCTCCTTGTAAATCACAGTGATCATTCTCCACTGTTCTGAGTGCAATTCAGCACCTGCAGAACTCTTCCCTCAGAGGATAAGAGAAAAGCAGCTGATCACTGCCTTACTTTTGGATAGCAAAATAACACGTTTAGGACAAAAGCACTAGTGAAAAAGCAGATAAATAACTGTAAATGACTTATATACATGCTAATCAAACCAAGATTTGAATCAATTTTGCCCACTCTAGGACTGAGAAAGAATTTCTTTGCTAAAGCAAGGACTCTCTCTCCATTCATTTTGCCTTTTTTTCTTCCTTCTTAAGATGGAAGAAACAAGTATTCAAAGCTGAACTGAATCTACCGAGTACCCTGGCAGGATCTCTCTTTGCTCTTCCCCTTGAAGTCTGCATTTCAAAGCAGTGGGATATCACACCTGGCATAATTTGGTACCTACCCAGTGACTGCATCCTGCTGCAGAGGAGTTGATGCTAAGTGCCTTGGATAGCATCAGGTGGAGAGAAGAAAAGACATTTGTTGGCCCAGCACCATTTTGCTCCTTCCCTTGTCCCTACAAGCCAGATCTGCATATTCTACTTTCTGTGTGCCTGTTTTTTTTTTGTCAGTAAAACAATGTATCTTACCTACACTTCATTTGAGGCACTCCACAAACAGACATCTGGGGCAGCTGTCCTTTTTGGATTCATCCTGCCAGAGCTCTTACATTGGGTGCCTTTTCCCACTTCACTGTGACACTTCTTTTGTCATATGTATTAAGGATTTACATTAGTTCATCATTTCAGTTTCCACCAGGAACTAGAAGGCTTGTATAATGGTAATTCCCTGTTCCTTAGCTGCTCCACACTCCCATAGCATCTCACATAGTGAGGCTTCTTTTGAAACTTCTGCCTGGCAACCTGCTCCAGTCTCCCGCAGAGAACCTGAAACATACATTTATTTTCCTGTAATTCCTTTGTGACTTTTCCTGTAGTTTTACAGCAGACAAGATTAAAAAGAAACAAAATGTCAAGACCAACAAGGATCTCTGTACTAGGTAGCAATTCAAGCTGCAATTGTACAAGGAAAGATTGTTAGGATAGCCGTTTGTTACAGCTTTGCAAGAACAGTGTGCCATGTTGCAGGCAAATTTTGATATTGTCACTCCTAACCATGAAGCTTCCACTCCCTTGGTCAAAAGTCTCTCATTCACTTCAGCATGTCTTTTCTTCATACTTAACTAACACTTGAGAGTTCAAACTGTGGAAGAGAAGTTCTATTTCTTCCTTATTTAACATCCCAGCCCCTTCTTTTAAACTGTACAAGTGTGGGGAATATTTTTTCCTTTCAAGCTTCCCTTTTGTGCAGGATGGTGGGCTGAGACTGGTACATGAATTATGCACTCACCTTCCCCTTTCATCCATTTTAAAGGCTCTGAAAAACTATTTCTTCCTTATAAAAAAAACATTATATACATAGAATGAAAACCAATGAAATCAAAATTTAAAAAAAAATATATCTTGAAAAATATTTTACACATGGCACAGGGCTATCTCTTTGGGTACATGGAAGGATCTTTGCTAGAATATCCACAGGAGCTGCTGTAGATTTTTATCCTTCTAATCTCATAATCTTCATTAATGTTTTTAATTCCAGACGGTACCTACTAAAAAAAACTTGGAATGCACAGCAAAAATTACATACCCCAGATTCCATACCAGTTTCCATTACAGGCTTGATTTCTGGGTTCCCAGCCTTTATGATTATGTGATTATGAGCATTTCTGAGCCATTTCCACCAATTTACCAGATTAGGTGTCACC
Organism: Actenoides hombroni; assembly: GCA_024336885.1. Lineage (NCBI taxonomy): Eukaryota > Metazoa > Chordata > Aves > Coraciiformes > Alcedinidae > Actenoides > Actenoides hombroni. The sequence continues at coordinate 929,314 of WUAM01000099.1, read as the reverse complement.
ATGTTCTCAATAGGTTATACTGGAAATAAAGATGATGTTTTTGAGCTATCAGAAACATTTTTATTCTAGATTCAATCTAAAACTTGAGGTGTTGAGGTGTTTTTTTCATAGAATAGTTTTGGCTGGAAGAAACCTTCAAGATCATCAAGTCCAATCTTATTCCTAGCCCTATTAAAACCCAGTAAACCATATCCCTAAGCACAACATCTAACTGCCTCTTAAACACATCCAGGGATGGTGACTTCACCACCTCCCTGGGCAGGCCATTCCAATGCCTGACAACCCTTTCTGTAAAAAAAGGCTTCCTGATATCCAGTCTGAACCTCCCCTGGTTCAACTTCAGGCCATTTCCTCTTGTTCTATCGCTTGTCACCAGGGAGAACAGACCAACTCCCGCCTCACTACAACTTCCCTTCAGGTAGCTGTAGAGGACAATAAGGTCTCCCCTCAGCTTTCTTTTCTGAAGACTAAATGTGACAATCTCCAGGGCAATTTGGTCTTTGTTGATGCTTATATACAGTGACCAGCTTCATGGCATCATTCCAAAAATGCAGACCAGAAAATTTTCAGGATGTTCTTTTGTCCCAAGTTTGCAGGTTTGCAAGTGGGATTTTCCAACTACCTCTCATATACGCATGGGAACATAGTACTAGGGCCTCAATGGAAGAATAGGAGAAAGGGGACTAAGCTGATAGATAAATCACTTCAATAAATACAAGGACCCATTTTCCAACTCATGACACAATGCAAATGTGCTTTCCTTGTTATTTAATATGAGAAAAGGGCACTCTCTAGAAAAAAAAGGTTTTATTCAGACCAACTCTTTTCCTGTCTAACTCAGTTAGATGCCTATTGTGAAGCCTGAGTTTAAGAGAATGACCATTGGTTTAAATTTTTCTGTAAAGGGAACTGTACCCTGTAGTGTCCTTGAGAAGAAGTAGTCTTGGTGCTTACATTACATTCATCTTACAGATTCCACCTTTTGATCAATGACTCTGGGTAAAGAATAATAGGACCATCTCATTTCTTTATTGAATTTCAGTGTTGTAGGGGATGATACATTTTACTTTTACTGTGGTTGGCCTAAATAATGTCTTGGGCCTAACTGTGACACCTGAATGGAGATGAGTATTACTAATATCCTAGCACACCACTTGTCACCACTCTCCATCTGTACATAGAGCCATTGACCACTACCCTCTGGATGGAACCATCTTCCTTATCCACTGAGCAATCCACCCATCAAATCCATATCTCTCTAACTTGGAGACAAGGATGTTGTTGGGGAATGAAAATAGAATAGAATAGAATAGAATAGAATAGAATAGAATAGAATAGAATAGAATAGAATAGTTCCACTTTGAAAGGACATAAAATAATCATCTAGTCTAACTGCCGGACCAGTTCAGGGTTGACCAAGTTAAAGTATGTTGTTAAGGCCATTGTCCAACACGGACAGGTTTGGGGGATTGACTATCTCTCTGGGAAGCCTATTCCAGTGTTATACAGCCTCTCATTAAAGAAATGCTTCCTAATGTCTAGCTTAAAACTCCCCTGGGGCAGCTTTGAACCTTTACCATGAGGCCTATTATTGTATACCAGGGAGAAGAGATCAACATCTCCCTCTGCAGTTGCCCTCCTCAGGAAGCTGTAGAGAGCAATAAAGTTGCCCCTCAACCTCCTTTTTCCAACCTAGACAAACCCAAAGTCCTAAGCTATTCCTCCTAAGGACATTCCTTCCAGATCTTTCACTAGTTTTGTTACTTTCCTGTGGGTGATTCAAGTACCTCCACATCCTTCTTAAATTGTGGGGTCCAGCACTGCACACATTACTCCACATGAGGCCACACCAATGCTGAACACAGTGGGATAATCACCTGTTTTGACCATCTGATTACGCTGTGTTTGATGCACCCCAGGATGAGATCTGCCCTCTTGGCTGCCAGGGCACACACTGCTGACTATTATTGATCCTACTGTCAGCCAGCACCCCCAGATCCCTTTCTGCTGGACTGCTGTCCAGCCACTTCTCTCCCATACTTGTGTCAGTTTTACTCCATCCCAGGTGTAGAATCCTGCACTTTGACTTGTTAAATTTAATCCCATTAATCATTGCTCAATTCTCCAATCTGTCTAGGTTCCTCTGCAAGGCATCTTGTCCTACAAGAGAGTCAACAGCACCTCCCACTATCATCAGCAAACTTACCAATGGTGCATTGAGATCATTGATACATATATCGAACAGGAATTGCTCTAGATTTGAACTCTGAGGAATACCAGTAATGTTTTCACCTGTTTCAGTGGCTAGAAGTTTTGTCTTATCTATTGTGTTTTCCATTTTTCTCACTTTGTGTGAGGAGAGTGAGGCTGTCACTGGATTACGCTAGAAGTACAGATTTTGATGAGGAGAGGCAGAAGCAAGAGATCCCAGTCTGACCTTGATGTCTCTGTTTTTTTTCTTTTCCTCTAAGGTGTAAGAGACGAGTAGGGAGAGCATATTGCTGCTGTTTCCAGCCCAGCCTTATGAATCACATGAAATGTGATTGAGTTTCAGAGGCCTGGGGGCACTGATGGCTTGTAATGGGAAATGGATGGAGACAGGCATTACAAAGTAGGGAGGGGAAAAAAGTGAAGAAATAGGAGGGATTCCTCTGAGAAAATAGGTGTCTCTGTTTAAGCCAGGCACTCAAGGCTTCCATTACAACTGATGGAGAAAAATATGAGGGTTTTTTTTCAGCTTCATTCCTGAAGTTCTCATTTCTTCCTTTTTTGCATCAGGGAAGGCCTGACAGGTTAGACACCCTCCTTCTGCAGTGATAGCTCCTCCATTGCTGCTTAGTCTGCAAAGGAATCCTGTCCTTCATCACTCCAGGAAAATTTACCAACACTGAATTTGCAATTAAACGAGGGAAGGAAGAAATGGGTATGAAAATGTCATTTGAGTAGAATAGTCTATTTGTGGTCCCCTTGTTTTTAGTTGACGGACTGCCTTCTCTTTGTTTAATTAATCGACTTCTAAATAAATTGAAAAAGACCTTTAAGTAACCTGGCCTGATCCAGATTTTCTGTGAGGCAAAGTAATTTGTTTTCTTGGCTTTTTGTTCCATACTAGTGTATAAGTAGATAAAAGCAAATTTTCCATTGTGTGGTTTCACAAAAAAATGCAATTACACAACTTGCATATATTGGGCACATTTTGTTCCCTCTTTTATCAGTTCCACTATCATAATAATAGTCTATAGCCACTTCTATGCTTCTAAATTAAATAATGCCAGGGTATGCTCCTATGCCCTGGAACTCAGTCATCTACTGTTGTATTTTGAGAACTGGCATGGTTTTGGCTGGAGGCATTTAGTGTTCTGTCAGATGCCTCCCAAGCCAAATTGGGAAGCTATCAGTGGTGATTCCCAACAAATAATGTGAATATGGACATGCTGCACTGCATTGTAAGATAAAAGAGTTTAAAAGGAGGGATAAAATCTGTACTGTGCCATTTGGCTTCAGTATTAGGGAAAAACAGTCCTATTTTGTTCACTATTACAGACACAGCCTGGGAGCACTACCAGAAAATGGAGAAATACCATTAACTTGCATGGTAAAGAACTAGGCTTTTTGGTGCTGAAAGTCATGATTTGAAATCATTTACCTACCAGGTATTATTATGATGACATAGAGTTAATATTTATTTAACTAGCCAGGTAGAAATATGCACAAAAGTTCTGCCTCAGATATACATTTTGTTATCCTCTGAATGTAAAAAATCTACTGTACATTATTATCTATCTGTATGGGGTGTATATGAGCACTAGACTTCACACACAATGGGTTTCTTAAATTTATGGACCATGAGTAGATAGCAAAATACATCTACTGTTTCTTGCACATGCAAGGTCTCACATGCAGTATGGCAATGAACTGCATGTGTGCAATGAACAAATCCGGGATTTCTGAATGCTCACCAATCTGGTAGAAAGGTACTAAGTCATTAGCTTTCACCTGCCAAATTTTCTAGTCTATAAAAGCAAGATGTGGAAAATGTACTAATGCTATCCCTGAAATCACATAGCAGATTCATTTGCTTGATCCTACATTTCTACCTAAAAATCTCACAGAATTTCCCAGGTGAAATGGTAATGATTTACCAGTAACAGCATTGAATATTTGCTAGCTGAAGAGGTGAACGGGCACTTTTCTGTAGGTTAACAAGGACCTAATTAGATGCAGATTTGCCAATGTGGACTGGAATTAGTAAAAAAAACCCCAAACTTTGGGATTGACACTGGTCTTTAATGCAGTCTAAAAAAGTAATGTTATTAGCTTGGTAATTTATTCAGACTGAGGGAAATAGAAGACACTGAACTTCATCTCACAGATTTTAATGTCTCATCCTGTGTCAGAATAGCATCAGACTTCAGAAGTGAAAGTGACACAGGGATGTCTGGAATACAGTATAAACCAGCTAAGTGTTTTTCTACCAATGGAGGCTCTCATCATCTATTAAAAAAATTCATCAGCATTTAAGGACTCCCTCACTGCCCTTTGCCTCCCAAGACAGAGAGGCCAAATTAATTTACAAAAATGCTGAAGCCCTAAAAATTAATGATATCATTAGTATTCAATTGCAGTACACTGTTGGAGAGGGAATCATATAGCGAATAAAGTTCTTTTATCCTACCCTGATCCAGCCTAGTGCTTTAAGTACCTGACTAGTTCTTCTCACTTCAATGCAAGCAAACATGGCCTATATTCTGAAAGGGCACTTAAATCTGTGCAAGTAATTCATAAACCACTTCTAAAGTAATATCAGTCATGCTCTTAACTGCTTACCTAGGTCTTAAAATTAAAATGTGCTTAAATGCTTTGATAAGATAAAATTTTCCAGTCCCTGAGGGAACTACAAGTTATTTATTGTTCCCGCCCACCACCACTGGGTACCCTGCCCATGGCCAAGGACCCTGTTTCAGCCCAGCCCTGTGTCATCAGTCCCTGCCTCCGTGATGCTGCAGGATGCTGGTCTGCAGCCTTGCCACAGCCCTGCCATGCCTGGCCCCAAGCCATGGGCTGATGTCCCAATATGTCCTCATCCCAGCCCCATCTCCACAGCCCTGCAGAGGAAAGGAAAGATGAAAATTTTTAGTAGAACTTCTTTAAAAGTGACTCTAAAAAGTACTATCTGTATAATCCATTCATACGGGAACTGCATACCTCTTCCCAATTTTTAATGTTGTGTATTTGAAGTAGGTTTTTCTTTTAAAGGCTAGACAGAATGATATACAATTCTTTGTAATTAAATGTAGCAATAAGAATAATGTTTCACATTACACTGCAATGTTCTTTTAAACTTTACCATGTAATTTAAAAAAACTTAATAGATATGATGATTGGTATCTTAATTCAATTGTTACTTGACTTGTGGGCTACTTTTTGATTTGCTCAAATAAATTTCTAAGTTGCCTGGGACATAACTGTCTTCTGTTAGGGCTTTCTGTGATGGTATTTTTAATTTCTAAGTGGTTCAGTTTCTGCCATGTCTATTCAGACACTTTTTCCTTTTTTTCTAGTTGCATTAGTACAAATAACAGTAACTGGGTAATAGTGCTGAATAAATCATATATTCAACCATATACAATATTGCAATTTTCAGAGCTCTTACTGTACTTTCAGTCTCATAAATCCTCATTTTAAAAGGGAAATGTGTTTTATGATCCATATTTTCCAGATAGAAAACTGGTCATGGAAGTGAAGTGCTACATTTTCTTATGCCATTTCCTGCCATCTCCCGGCAGATGCTTGTGAATATTGACAGTGCTTGCCATTTCTCTGCTGCTATCCTGTATACCAAAAACAGGGCTGAGCTGATAAAGACTACCATCAAGTTTTGGTGCTTTGGCTATGTTTATTCTAGTAAACTAGATGTGTGTGTGACCACTCTCTATCCTTGAGACCAACCATCATACAGTGCTGTTCTGGTTTGAGTGAGAACAGAACTAATTCTGTTCAGAAATTTTACTTTTCAGCTCAGTTCTTCTAATTAACAGCATTTTCTGAAGTTAGCATTGTGTTTTCACAGGCAGTGTCTGCTTTTAGCAGTCATAACACCCCATGTTTAGAGTTACTACCAAGGATTGGTATGCAGACCAAGGCCACTGCTGGATCTTGTGTACCACAT
>WUAM01000099.1:900054-914957 GCA_024336885.1 Actenoides hombroni | reverse complement strand
GGAGAAGAGAAGACTGAGAGGGGATCTTATTAATGTTTACAAATATCTGAAGGGTGGGTGTCAAGTAGAAGGGGCCAATCTCTTTTCAGCTGTGCCCTGTGATAGGACAAGAGGTAATGGTAGGAAGGTGAAACACAGCAAGTTCCATGTAAACATGAGGAAAAACTTCTTCCCTGTGAGGGTGACTGTGGATGGGAACAGGCTGCCCAGAGAGGTTGTGGAGTCTCCTCCTCTAGAGACTTTCAAGCCCTGCCTGGATCTGTTCCTGTGTGGCCTGCCCTAGGTGTTCCTGCTTTGGCAGGGGGGTTGGACTTGATGATCTCTAGAGGTCCCTTCCAATGCCTACCATTCTATGATTCTGTGAATCTGTTCCTCAGTATATGCTTGCTAACAGCATGCTAATAACAAAATGCGAGTGAGCTAGTAGGCAGCAGAATAAGGGACTTCACATATGAGAAACAGAAAACTATCGGAAAAAGTAAATTAAAAATAAATGTTTGGGTGGTATTGTTGCTGGTTTAATGCATCTCTTACGGTAAATTTATTAGAAAAGGTGGTTGAAGAGTAAATTTTTGAACTAACCGCGTAAAAGAAAAAGCAATTCCTCTGAACATGTTAAAGAGCTGATCTCCTTGCTACCCCATGAGAGGCAGGCTGCCGGAGAAGGACACACAGCACTTCTTGGTATGCAGATGTTAATGCACTTTTCAGCAGGACCATGTGACTCATGCTAATATTCAGTTTGAATCCAGTTGCAACACTGCTGGGCTGTAGCTAACTGAGGACTTTTAACAGCCTGTAAGAGTACATGTTGTCCCAAGGCCAGTATTTGAAAGGAGATTACATTAGCCCTTTTTACAGATGTAACCACTTTATTACAGATATTGTCATGTCCGGTGGCTGGGCATTGTAGAGTCTGGAGAATATAAAATTCTCTTTTTTTTTCCTACCAATGCTTTTTATATCCTACTTGGTAGATAAGAGTTACTGTGTGAAACATGAGATGGACAAATAATAACAGTGCCTAATAAGACTGGCTATGAGAAAAAATGGGTAGGTCAGTGAATAGCTTCATTTCCTATGCATCTGGATTATATTTTTCTCTGAAGACACAAGGCTTTTATAATCTCTCTTTAACTTGAATTAATTCACTCTTCCTCAATATCAGTACTAATAGGTTCTGGCTACTTTGTTTTCATTAAACTAATAGGAATTTGATATGCTTGAAAATGCCCTGTCTTTGCCAAATTTTACTGAAATTATCCAAGCAGTTCAAAAGCTATTAGGGCAGAACACACAATACACACACAAAAAAAAAAGGAAACAAAAAAAAAAAAAAAGGAAAAAGACTACAGTCACAGCAAATAAGTATCTGGAAAAACTCTTTTCTGATCAGTATCAATAAAATGGAAGATCCTAACTGCTCTGCATATATCATAATCAACTCAGGAGACTGAAACCTTAAAGTGCAGAAATCAAATAAATCAAATGAATTGGCAATTTTCTGAAAAACATAAATGTCAAAGACAAAGGAGATTAGGAGGAACACGATGGCTACACAGTCATGAAACAAACACCTAAGCACTTCAAATAAGACATCACCTAAAATATAAACAATACTAAAAATTAAACCTGTCAGTTTTTAGGAAGAATGTTGTTTACAAATGAATACAAAATCTATGATCCAGATTAACCAAGCTGACCACACAGGTATGTCTAGGAAAGGTACCTGGCTGTCAGGAGACCACTTTGTAGAGAGGTTTGTTTTTCACACAGACCCATTCATTATTGCTTGGCTGCTGACAGGGCTCCTTTTCGCTAGAAAGATTGGGAGAAAGGAATGGAGGGTTAGTAAACATTTGAAAAATATATCAGACAACTGTGAAAACCTCCTGGGTATGTGGGTTTGGGGCTTTTTTGAGTCAAGTTGGTTTTCAAGTCACAGGTTTCACTCCGAGAAAACATATTTTAGTGTGTGAAGATTAATCTCTTTCCATCCCGCTGTGTTCGCCAGAATCAGCACTAGAGAAAAACAAAGGAAAGATAAAGAAACAACAGATGGGAGAGAGAGAATAGAAGGGTCATTTTTTGTTTGAGGGTTTCGTTCTTGTGTTTTCCTTTCCTTTGAGCAGGGAAGAGAATTATTTGGCTGAGCAGAATGATCCATAACACCGAGGCCAAGGCAAGGTGCCCCTGACATCCCTTTGTCCCCGCTGGCACAGGGGCTCACGCATCCACCCTCCCACAGATGTGACTTTCAATAAGTCAGTAAAGAAACACAGATATATATTTCTTCCCATGTTGAAGCACTAACAGCCCAAGGGAAAATATACTTACATAATGGAGCTTTAATTGCCCAGATGTGAGCAAATTATTAAAATAAAACGAAAAGAGAGGAAAAGAGAAAAAAGGAAACAAAAAAAACAACTACCAGGAATGGGGCTACGAAAACTACTAGTTTTTAGAAGTTCTAACCCTCTTACCAATCACAGTACAGGGCTCTTGCCATAAATCTAAAACAAAGTGGGAAAAAACAACCCAGGAAAGGCCACATTCTCTACTGATGTATGTATTTTTCCCTTTCCATATTTCTTCCTCCATTTAGTCTCCATTCTTTCTTCCTCAGGTTTACCAGTTCTAATTTTGTAATTAGTCCTTTTCATTTATTGAAAGCTTTGTCTGTCCCGGATTTTTCATAGCGCCTTGAACTGCACTACAGCAATATTTAGGATTACATATTATTGAAATTAATAATCTTAATTTTGTGAAGATTAAATATCAAGAAAGGTTAAATAAGCAGGCTGTGGTGACTGATTGTCCTTGCATGGGCAGCCATGGTGGAAAACCCAATATACTGAGTCTAACCAAGGAAGTAAAATAGCACCATACCATCCATCTTTTGTGCTTGCTCTATATTTGTCATACACGAATTGTGTGGAAGTTCTAGATTTATCAAAGTAGCTTTTCAATCCACCATTAGCCAAGTTTTTTTCCAGAACTGGGGCTTGTCAAAAATGGTGAAAAGTTACCTGCTGGTCTGTAAAATGTGTTGGTAGTGATACAGATTGCAGGAAATGAATGGTGTTGGAATCCCTTCAGCAGAATGCCTGCGATTTTATGAATTCATTTGGCTCCTCTCCTGTCAGGCTGGCATCAGCTTTTATTTTAAACAGAAATCTTCCTAACAGGAGAAAATAAAGGAGAAGATAACAAGGGAAATACAGGTAATTAAAGAGAAAAAATGCAGATATGTTGATCTGCTCACTACCTCACTTATATTAGATGATAACTTGTCCAAGGCTGCATAGCAGGTTGAAGCTGACAAGGCAACATCCAGTAAGTTAGCATGAAACTAGAAACTTTATTGCATAGGTGAATGTAGTGCCAGCAACGCACAAGGTGTAGCGAAACAGTTCCTGCCTTTCTTTCCCCAGCCTTTCCTGAGGGATTTTCCCTGTCAAAACAATGGAAACCCCACAACAGCATTTGCCTCTCATTTGAACCCACCTACCACATCCCAGAGAAAGACATGTTGGAGATGGGCTGTGAGCAGACGCTGCGAGAATTCAAGTTCCCCATTCTCATCCATTTTTAACCCAGAAACAGAATTAAATCCTTTATGAATTTGAACTGTTCCTCTTGCTTGCCAAACTTCCAAGGGAGGCAGATTTATCTTCTCTTCTCCACAGTAAGGCACCAAGGTTCTCAATATAGCTGAACCTCCATAGCGTTATAAGGTAATCCTCAGGACAAAGGCTGCCTGTAAAGCCAGTCTGCCCAGTCACGGCGAAATCAGGTGTGCTTTGAAAATCCCACCTCTCCAGATTCATTTACAAAGACTTTCACTGCTCTGCTGGTGGCCGTCACAGCTGAGGAGCTGCTGTTTGGATAGGAGTCCACTCGAGAGAGAAGATGACTAAGGAAAGATTTATGCAGCTCAGTAAAGAGCTTAGCAAGGTGATTTGTAAGAGAAGAGAGCAGCTTAGAGAAAATTAAAAATCTGAAGCAGAAGAGAAAAGGTATACAAAGATAGAAGCTAAACCCCTGTAAAAAACTGATAAGGAACTAAAGGAGAAAAAAGTGCAGGAATAGAGCAAAGGGAATACAAAAGGCAAGCAACAAGGGCCATGTTAGCAGCGTAAGTAGCAAAGATCCAGGCCCACATCAGTGAGGACAGAGAGCTAAGAGGGCATGAAAAACTTGTTAATGACAGAGATAAGGTTGGTATCACTGGAAGCCTGGGTTCATTGCTTTGTTTCATACCTCATGGAAGAAGCCGAGGGGGCCAGGACTCAGGGACAGATTACCAAATGGGCTAGTGACAGGAACAAGGAGTGAAATGAATAGGCAATGTTAAAAGGCTTTTAAATGACTCCTGAGTAGATAAACTGTCAAAGAAAGAATTAAAATTCACCTGATGTCAATGGATTTATCACAGAATAGTTAAGTGGAAGCAGCAAGGTAAAATAGCCTTTGGAAAATATAATTGTTCAGCATGGGCCTGGAAGAGGAGGACAAGGTATATAATACAAGAGGATTCAGGATTCCTTTGTTTATTGTTAATACTAGTTAGGTATGGTGTCGATAGATTTGCCCATTCATACTGTAAAAGGGTATGAGATCACTAAACTAAAAGAATCATAGAATGGTTTGGGTTGTAAGGGACCTTAAGGATCATCATTATAAAGAAACTATCTTCACTTGTAAAAGTGCAGAATATCAGAGTAAAAGGTTTTTCTCAAATATTTTGACATTGTAGCCAAAAGTAATACATGGGTGTGCATTTTTTTAAAAAGTCTAAATATCAGAAATGTATAGTAGCAATGTCAGGCTAGTGTGAAGTGTTTCTGAAAATCTTACTGTTCAAACATATTAATGAAGATTGCATTTACATCACAAAACAAAACTCTGAAAAATATGTGGTAGGACTCCCTCTTATTTAGGGTGAAATGTGAAAAAAATTAGCTTAAAAAAATGGAGCCCTTAAGTAGAAATAGATTCAACTTTAACCTTCCAGAACCAAACAAAAAAGCAAACAAAACCCCTGAAGAAACCTAAATGCTTTTTTTTGTCTAATCACCAGTGAAAAACAGCAGTAACCCTAAAAAACGTCAACAGTTGTTTCCCCAGAGACTGCCATGTGCTAAAGCATGTCAAGATGGATGTGGAGATGAGTGAAGGAAGTCAGCATTTCCTGTGGTCCAAACGTATGGTGGGTTTGTTTGAGGCCTTTAGGGCTAATATTCACATACAAAGAATACATATTCAGACTCTACCAAGCAAAGGTTTTGGTGATAAATTGTTTGCATTGTTAGAAAAGAAACACGATAATGCAAATTCACTTATCATTAGACCTCCAGGTACATTTAAATATTCCTAGCATATATTAATATTTCTATCATCCCTTGCAGGTACACATATATCTTAATAAATGGAACAGATTTATAAAGCTACACTTGCAAGTAATAATATTTTTCTTTTCAGAGAAAAAAAACCAAACACACACACACACACTAAAAAAAACCAAAAAAAACCACCAAACCCCCAAAACCAATAAACCAAAACAACAACAAAAAACCAAAACACCAAAACCCAGAAACTGAATGGGCACAAACTTTTTGTGTGATAAATATAAAGAAGGAAAATTTCCTCCAAATCTCAAATGTGAGGTTATTTCAGAGAAGTCTGTTATTAGGTAGAGACTGAAGTTCAAAGACTTTGTATCTATTCTCAGCTGTACTTTGACTCATAGTATGACCTCTTACAAATTATTTCAAGGGAACCTGTAAAGTAGAAGGAAAGGGATCATTCATGCCGTAATGCAGAACAGTTTGGCGCTCCATCTGACACAGGAATGGCCATCCTGGCCTATCTGGCCCAGTATCTCTTCTTTGAAGTTGCCTTAAAGAAGAATCAGTGGGTGCCTCAAGAAGGGCAAAAGAGCATGTTAAGTACATAGAGCATTTCTCTTCGAATCTTCTACAGCTTCCTGAAATCTGCAGTTTAGGGATTTCCTACACCTAGTATATTGGATTGCATCCCATGGGAAAACAATTGTTACATGCAAATAACAGTGGTACCTAAGTCAACCTGCTAAGTGTACTTGGAAAGCTGTGGGAGTTAATTTCCCCTGCTAAGAAGCCGGCTCTAAGCTAACTTGCTTAAGGTTAGTTCAGGTTAGTTCCGATAAATTACACTCCAGCATTTATATGTTGCAGAAATCAGGGCAAAAGATGCACTGAGGCATTGGAACTGTTTTTTGTAACCTTTTTTTGCCAGCGGCAGAAGTTAAAGGGGGATTCTAGGTGCAGCCTTTATTGGATTCCGAACAACAAACACGGAAGCAGGTTAGATCTGCGAGACTTAATGAGACTTTCCTCTCTGACTAGAGGCTATAACCCCTCGCTAAGAGGCCCCAATCCATCAGAATCTTATTGCTGCAGGATCCATAATTTCATATACAGTGTCCCTGCCCCTATCACTCCTCTCCTCTGCACCTGCTCACTGCATCCCACCACCTGTGCCAGGTGGCATGGACAGGTTCAGACAGCAACCTCTTGCTGCTCTGCTCCACTGCTGCTTCAAGGGCCTCCTCTCCATTAGAGGCTGACATTTTTAGGGTATCCGTACATTATGCTGGACTTCTACTTGAAAAAAAAAATGGGGTCAGACAAACACAGATGACTTGTTCAGTCCAATTAGAAGAGCAATGGATCCTGGGCTCTGTTTTGTGATAAGAGGAAGTTGCTAGCACAGTGGGATCCAGACAGGCACACCCATCTGCTACCCTGTGGGTACTGGAGTTGGTAACAGAAATAAATTATTAGCTATAGCCTGATGTTGTGAACTGCAGAATTTGGTGAGACATTGGTTGAAGCAAAGGGATGTAAAATGCAGAGAGTTAGGAAGATTTAAATAACTAATACAGAAAGTGTAAATTTCCTATCATGATGCTCAGATTCTTTGGAGAAAAAAAACCAACCAAACCAAACAATGAGAAAAATGTATCTCAGAACAAATTTTGTCCACTCTGAATCACAGAAAAATAACACTACAGAAACCCACAGTGTGTTTTAAATTTGAAAAATTTATTGGACCTCACAGAAGTGCACTTTTGTTACTTTCTGTGAAGGATGCCACTATAACACAAAGGAACTTACACCTACTGCTGTTAGGTAATTAGCAGTGAAAATCATTGGCTTGGAGAACCATTCAGAGAAGAGTAAGATAAAGTCATGCATCCCTGGTTATTAATGGCAATTTTAGCAAAATGTATGAAGAGTATATCTGATCTCTGCTGTCACGCAGCAGACAGATTTTAACTCAATTACTCCCCTCTCACCTTATCTGAATGCATTTATTTTCCTGTACAAAATTAGATCAGCCGTTATCTCTGAACATACACCCTCTAAATTGTGGATGGAAATATCCACAAGGAAAAGCAGATGCTCTTGTGATTGACAGAAAACCCTGAAACACTGTCTGCTCCACAGAAACAAAGCCAGAGTTGTCATAGGGATGGTTTACTAGGCTATACTGCACTGGCAGAGAAAGATTTTTTTGTACAACTAAAGGTCTGGTCTTATTGCAGAATAAGTAAATATAGTTGCCTCAAATTCAAGCTAATCTAATTTGGTGCAGAAAATTAGAAATATTAGTATAGCAATTAATAAATCAAGTGATTTAAACACAGTGTAAGATGGAATGAAAAAACATCACTGCCATTTCATAGTAGAAAATCCCATACTGCATGTTTTGGATAAAATTAGTGAGAGAAATAAAACTAAATAATACCTCGACAACTGCAGCCACTGGAGAGATGATATTTTGCTATATGTAGAGATTATTCTAAATCCTGTATTCCTATATATTTCCTCTCTAACATTTTTTCATAACTCTTAATGTCAGTGGTGTGAAGTGCATGTAGTAGAACGAGAAAAGGCTGCCATTTTCCAGCATTACTGTTTCAGTTTCTTTAAAAAGTCAAATAAAAGACCCCAAAGGCTTTAGGAAACTATGGATGTTTTTTGAATAAATCAATGGGATTTTGTGCCTAGCTGTAGTGAGTACTGATTAAACTCTTGTCTTTTAATACTGGCCTGTGGCACATCACTTTGATTGTGATAGTAATGCCTGAACCAGAGGAGCTGATCAGGTGTGGTGAATTCCCAGTTACTTGCAGCCTGGTGGACCTAAAAAGTCAAATTTCTTATCAGTTCATTAGCAGTTCTGTGCACAGAGAAATCTGACGTGTATGTTACAGTGAGTTAAAATTACTGAGGAACCTTGGAGTATTTACGCGTTTTATTTTACTTTGGACACTTGCTGCTTCCTCTGGGAAGCTTTCAAGGGCTGGATTGGTACCAGGAAGGCACAGAGACTGGACTGACACCCCAGAAGGGTTTGTGCAGCAGAGGATGAAAAGTGAACAGTAGCAAAAGAAGCATCTAAGCGGGCAAGAGAAGGGGAAAGAATGTGTTAAGATTTAGATTCCTTCTTTCTCTCTCACCTCCCCAGAACACTTAGCTGAAAGCAACAGGTCTCCATAAAATCCTTTTGCTTCAGCAAAAGACCTTACTTCCAGAGTAGGTAATTTAATCACTGGGTTTGCACCACTTTTCCTGTTAAGTGTAAGTACTCCAAATGATAGCAAGTGCTATTGCTTCCTGCAATGGCATTTGCTTGAAAATACACTGTACTCTAGTTCTCTGGTCTGAAATGGGAAGTTTTGTGGCCTCTCCAGCCTCAATATGCAGCACACAAGTGAGTATGTGGCATTTTCTCTTTTTGCTTGGTCAGCACAAAGACGTGACAATGGTGTCTACACTAGTGAGTGTGTGAGGTATGTCACTGAGTTGTTCCTTCTGCAGATATAAGCTGCTATAAAGGGGATGCAGAACGTCACAGAATTATATATTTGAAATAACTGTATGTGTCCACATGAAAAACAGAGAATGAACCAAGGAAAGATGACGGGTAAATTTTAATGAGGTGGGAAACATGTGAACAGAAATCTTTGTGTGAACAGAAATCTTTGTGTAGTGGTTGGTTACAAAAACGCCAAGGACTGAGAAGGTCCATCAGGAAATCATTTTCTCATTTGTTTCCAAATCCAGAGCTCTCAGACGTATTCTTTCACAGGTGGCCACAATGCCTCTTCCAAGGCAGAAAGCTTCCATGCAATGCACTAAGGCTGCACAACTATCTTTCCATTTATTTAGAAATTTTTCAGTGTATGTGCCAAATAAAATGCCAACATGCCTTACAGTCAGTTGCCTATCTACCTTTGATCTGTCCATGTGAAAGCAGGCAGGACATCTCCAACTCTGATATTTATGAAGGCAAAAAAAAAATCTTCAACACATCTTTAAATAAAACGTTGCCAAAGTGTGACAGCAGGAGTTTCTTGGAGATCACCTCCAAAGTCTGAAGCAAAATAATTGCTTGATCATATAGCAAACTCTGTATTATGTAAAGAGCAGAATTTTCATTACACTGGATTATTCTCAAAAGCCTTTTCATTTAATGACTTCACAGATTTGATCATTTGTATAAATGTATCCAAAGCTGCCTGGGGAGAGTTAGCTCAGCTTGCAGCCCCACAATAAGAACTGAGTATCATATTACAGAAAAGGAACAGAAGAGTGATTTTAGGAGACAAGTTTCCTTCAGAGGGTCACATTTGGAAAGCAGCAGCTCTCCCAAAGATTATTCTGTCCCTCAGGAGTGATGTACTATGCACCAAGTGCTAGAAGGAAAAAGTCAGATTTATACAGAAAGCTGACTTCCGTTGCTGAAAAAAACCCCAGAAATTTGAAATACAGGAAAATACACAATGCTGACAGACTAATTACTTAGCACTACAGGGCCAGTTAAACCAAGAAACCTTGCCTAGGCATCTACATTGTAATAATTCTCTCTGGTATTATGATAAATAATACAACCTGTGCACAGTCTGTACATAGACACGCTAGTGTAATTCACTTGGCAGGTTACTGGAGAGCAATACACTCCTCAAGGTATTTAAATAACCTAATGTTCTGAAGTTTTATGTAAGAAATAATGATGAGAACCATGAGCCTGAGTAAAACATATAATGTGTGTGTAGATATTTTATCATTTCATATATTAATGCCCTTTCTTGAGGTTGACTGATGAAGTCAGTTTTATTTTAAGGGCCTAGTAAAAGTGAAAAGCATATGCAGAAAGTGACTTTTAATGTTCTTGTTAAAATTAACACAGAGTCTTAAAAAACCAAATGCCATCACCTTACAGGCACTGGATAGAAGATACAACAGCATGTTAACTGCCTCTGTCATTATAACTCCAACATCTTGTCAGAAACCATTTAGTCAAGTCAAATTGCTGAGTTGTATTTAGCTGAATACATCAAATAAATGGAGATGTGGATATAGTGTTTTCTTTTAGCAACCAGAACTCATTAATTTAATTGTGTAAAAACTATGCAAAGAAACACCAAGAAATTACACCATGGGGACAAAAACTATTTTAACTGATGAAGTATAAAGACTGATAGTAAAATGACTGATAATGCAATTGTTGAACAGTTGCAACAAAGCCCAGTCTAGCGGTAATCAAAAACATCTTTCTTGATAAGCATGAGAAGTGAAAACAAGAAATGATGCTATTTCACGATTTCTTAATAAGAATTTAGCAAAGGGAAAGGTACCTACTTTTAAGACAGTGAGTTGCATGATAAAACTATTCAGTCAAGTCTCGTAAAATGACCAATGGAAGTATTCATAACTCTTCTGACTTCAGAAAGAGGAGATAAAAAATCGATTTGAATTTTTAAAAATATAAAACAATAAACTGGGAATAAAACCCTCTGTAAAACAATGATATGGCATTTCCTGCACTTCAACTGTTCCCAGATTTTTTTTTTCTAAATTTCATCTTCTCTTTACATCTCTAGGCTGAGTCTAGGCTAAGCTTCTTTTATTTTAACCTACGGTATTATGTTATCCATAAAAAACAAATGGGAAAACATGAATTCTTTCTTTTTCTTATTTAATTAATTTTTTAAGAATAAAAATAATTCAGGTTGTCAGTAATTAAGATTATCAGAAATTATTTCGCTCTTATTTAATCTCTTCAGTTTCTTATATAGGCTTCCTAAACCAACTATATGCTCTAGCCATCTTTTCAAAACGCATTAAGCCAGATAGCCATCACAGATCTTTCTTCCATCTTTGTTACATAAATAAAACCACTTGGTACATGCTATTCTTTCATATATAAAGATATTTTCATACAAAACATAATGTTATTTGTGATGGCTGTTAAAAGGAAAGGTATGAATGTATATGTTCCTTTTGAAAAAGAAACTTCGCAAAGGTTGCGGCTTTAGTCTACACGGCATCTTCCTCAGTCTTGGGCCAGTCCTTCAACCAGTTTTAGATGATCTCCAAAGTTTACATTGACTTCACTTCTGTTTCGGCTTATGACAGATCTTCTGACCACAAGGGATTAGTTCTTAAACAGAAATGACTGGTGGGTTTGGAGAAAGAGGAAGATGACTGGTCAGTATGTGAAATGATTACAAAGGAGAAGGTAGTTATTTCTCAAGTTGTCTGAAGTGGTTTAGTGATGAGAACCTTCTCACTTGCCTGATAAATATGGCAGGTGAAACCCACAGGTTAATGGGGAACTGGGTGAGGGGGAGCCACCCTTGCTTACAGCAGGGACCTCACTGCCGCTCTGGAGAGCTGGCACTATCAATACACGTCATCCAAGGGTCTTTCCCGTCAGTAAACATACCTGGATGGACAAACATCTTCTAGGATAAGGTGTAAAAAAGGAAAGGAATGCAATACCAGATAATCAGTATTCATTCAGAGTAACAAAAGTACCTGTAAGGTTCTAGATGGGCAGTGCCTTGCTACCAAGGAAAGGGAAACAACCATGAGCTTGCTTGTTTGTACATGCTGTCCCCTTGAAAAGCAAGGCCCCCCATCAACAGCAAGCATGGCTTGCTGCTCCTCTTTCCCCAGAGATTCTTGTGCGTGCATCCAGCCCTCCATTTTGCCCAAGTTTTTGAGAAGCTCTGTCTTGGATGCATTTAATTGGCACTGACTTAGTGACATGCTATAAGATCGAGAAGCTCTGTCTTGGATGCATTTAATTGGCACTGACTTAGTGACATGCTATAAGATCTTGAGCCATTAAGACTCTGTCAGAATATTCTGGTCTACTATACAGACTAAAGTGAGTTGTAAACGATTTTTGTACCTCGGCATTGTCTTTCAAGCCCTACTTTCTCCTCAAAATTGCTGCATTTTAGAATGGGGCTTTCTGAAGCTTTCTTTTGAGCATCTACAAGGGGTGCATCTTTGAGAAGGACTTCAGAGAGTTATCTATCAACCTTACCTGTAATATGAAGATTTGATATATTATAGCCCATGAACTTGGGACTTTTGTTTGTTTGTTCGTTTCTGGTAGCGCGAGCTTATTTGGAAATAATTTTTCCACATCATGAAAGCTTAGCAGACGAGTGACGGCGCTGCTTGTAAAGCTTGTAAATTTGAGAAAGTTAAGCCTTATGATTGAAGGATAATTTATTTTTCAAAGAGAAAGTCCACATAACAAATCGAAGAGCACTCATATGAGACAAAGAATCAGCAGAAAAATGGGTACTTGATGAGACTACAACCATAGTTCACCAGTGCTTGGCTTTTAGTAAATAATGTAAACTCTCACCAGTCTATTAGAAACTAAACAAAACAAAGAAAACAACCCAACACAAACAAACAAACAAAACCCAAACACAAAACCAAAACCCAAACACAATCAAACAAACAAAACAACAAACAAATGAAAAAAACAACAAAAAGATCCATCTCTGCAGGTGAGAAAGCTTACAAAAAAGCAATATACTTTCCTAAATGGCTTCCATCTGCATTAGAAATATATAGACTGCATTGGACTAAATCATAAAGCACCTTTTGTCATTCTTATTTTTTGTTCAGTCGTGATTAAATGCAGCCGTTCCAGGTACTCTGACCCCATTTATGACAAGGATGATCTTTAGAGAAAATAACATTTTCTAGTTTGTGAACTGATGCCACTGATTTGTCCCCACATACTTCTCTATCGCGGCCAATTAACAGAAGCATAGTTTTTAAAGTTTTAAGGAATGTTAAATATTTTTGTCAGTCTGTAGTGTTCTTAATATAACTGTTATTTCACCTGAGCAATGAGGACTCAAAAACAGGAGCATGGGAGACATAAGAACAGAAAGTTCAGACCAACAGAAAAACATATTTATAACTCATTCATTTATTATACTTTATGCTTTTTAATCTGTGTTCTTAACGAGACACAGGGGCAATAAGTAAACAAGCAAATACCCAGTGTTCCATGATGAATTTGTAGCTGTTTCTTTCCTCTGGAAACTGGAGGTTATGTATTTCCTACAGGGTATAGGAAGAAGTTAGTGTCTCTTCAAAGCCCTTCCATGCAAGTACATGTTGACCATATTCTGTTTTAGAAGGAGTCAGAAAATAATTATCACAGTGCTAAGAATATAACTTAGCCTTTCATGATATGTAACATATACATAAAATTAGGATCTAAAAGTGCCTGCATAGTTTTTATGTCCTGGCTTTGTTCCAGAAGAAGTAAAAGCTGAATGTTTGACAATAAACGGGCATAAATCCCACATGCACTGACAGACCCAGTGAAAATCCTACTGAAAGAGGGGGAAACAGTGAGGGGATTAAAAATGCCTGTTGTGGAGGGAAAATGGATCTGCCTGATAGTTCAATAGCATACTCAGTAAAAGCCTGAACCACTTCTAATAGTATTGCTGATGAGATAAAGGTGTTATTTTTCCTGAGTGCAATGAGAGCAAAAAAACCTACAAGTTGCTGTGCAGGCTAAAAGCCTTTGTTAGAGCAGCAGCCAAAACATTTACTGACAATGTGGAAAAAACTTCCAAAATTACTTATCCTCAAAGTCACTGGTAATTTGAAGAGCATTTCTGTTTTTATAAGCAGAATAAAAAGAAGTTGAACATTTCTGAATATGTGGCTGAACTAGGAAAATTAACAGAGCATTGCCAGCTTGAAGAGAGTTTAAATGATGCATGAAAAGCTTCGACAGTGTGTTGTATGCAGAAGGAAGCAATCCAAAAATGCCTGTTTACTGGGGCCTTTTATACTCTAAAGTGGTCCCTGGAATTTAAGACAGCTTCTTGTCATGCTGTAGAGCTGCAACAACACCATATGATCTGCTCAGCAAATTAACCAGAGGTCAAGCCAAAAGCATAATATGGGTGCTATTTAAAGACTCCATGCTTTACTTTGGAGATGCAGCAAGTCGATGAAGTGAAGCTTTCTTACGAGATTTTCCATGGGACCACTTTCTCTTGCAGTATTTTAGCACTTGCATTTCTCTCTCACACAGAATAAAATGCAGCCACTCAAAATGAACAGTTTCATTAACCAACCGCTTGTTTTATTTTAACCTAAACATTTTGTTTCTTCTTGTTGACACTTGCTGACAGCCAGGTCGTTCTGTCTTGGGATAAGCAACTGATTTAATGGACAGCTGGGGCTCTGTAAGGCCTCAGACAGCAAGCTTGTTATCTGAACAAGTTTCACTGTACCTCTTATATGCAGCAGAGCCAGAAACAGGTCCAAACACAGTCATACCTTGATGTTAGGGCAGCAGTTAACAAAACTGATCTTTTCAGCTGGGCCAAATGTTCTTGAGAATGTTTCATTAGTTCATCGCTAAAGGATTACCAGCTTGTTTTGTTTATCAGAACATCTTCTATTCATTAACTGCATCAGAGTGAGGGTTGAGGATGATGGTGAGGAGGAATGGAAGCAAAGAGCCTTATTGTTATTAATATACAAAAAAAAAAAAAAAAAAGAACT
>WUAM01000099.1:871118-899954 GCA_024336885.1 Actenoides hombroni | reverse complement strand
AGCAAAGAGCCTGATTGTTATTAATATACAAAAAAAAAAAAAAAAGAACTGAAATGAATCTTACTAAAAATAATACATTTTTCCATAGCATTTTTCCAAGATTTTGTGCAAAGGCCCAAACTATCAGTTCAGAGGTCCACCAATATCTCAGTGAGAAATCTGGAAGGTTTCCACCTTTGTATTTGAGTGTTTGTCCTTTCCATAGTGCTGGCTTTCCAGTCAACAGCCACCTACCAAGCCAGATGCTGCACGCCGCTGCTCCAGCAAAGCATCTCTTCTTGCCCCTTCCCTTTACCCTGCACGCTCACTTTGAGACATGAGGGCCCCCGGCCTGTGGTCACTCCAAAGGCAGATCTTACTTATTAGGTATCATAACCTTACTCAAGAAACTGTCCTGTATACATAACTCTAAGAGCTTTCTAGATGTGTTTACCTACCCACCCTTACCATCCTTGCTACTTGTGAGCTATCTTCTGCACAAGCAATAGATGTGACTTCTTAGGGTGTACGTGCTCTGCTTCTGGTACCATCTGTGTTTTAGATGTCTGCCAGAGCCATGGCTATACAGACAGAGTTTCTTATAGAGGAAGGATATATAAATAGGCTTAAAACATAACCATAGAAGAAGGAATAATTCACCTCCTTAGTCCTTCCAGTGAATGCACTTACAGTAACACACTGTAGCAGAAAATCCCTGCTGTTGCTCCTCAGGAGAACATTGTTTCTCTCGTACTGTGATCCTACTTGTATTCCTTATTACTGATGCTTATTATCACAAGAACAAAGATGCAAGGGAAAGTTCAGTATGGAGCTGAACTGAACTCCTTACTGTATAGACTGTACACATCTGTATCATTATATATATTTGTATATATCTGCATTTGTGTATATGTGTCTGATTATATGTAGGGAGAGTACCTGTATGAGAGTATACACATCTTATTTCATCGCAGTAGGACAATATGAATAATGTGAATAAGGATTGCCTAATGACACAACATTTCTTCTGGGATTGATTTTAAATACTTTTTTTTTTTTCATTGTTTTTCACTTAATCTTCTCCCTATCACTTACTTTTACATTTAGTTTTCTATTTAGTTCTGCCTCTGATTAATTTTCCTATAGACCCAGAGATTACAAGCTTTTCCTTTTTTTTCTAAATAGAATTTATTTGCGAGGTTGGCTTTCCTCCACAAAGCCTAAGAACTCCAATGCTTAGAGCTTGTTAGGACTTTTCTTTTTTTTCTTTTTCTAACTATATCCATGCATTCAGGGATGTGATTCATTCTCCTAGAAAAAAATCTATGCAGTTGATAACTTTAAAAAATATATAACATAGATAAGTGTCACACAGCTGACTATGAAAAGAGAATGGTATTAATCGTAACATTAGGATTAGATTTTAGTTGCTGTTGAAGTTTTTTCTCCGTTGCTGCAACCATTCTTTTTGGAACAGTCACTTCTCTGTTATTCTAACATGGAGAAACACACATTCAATTTATACAACTGAAAAGGCTTGGCCTTACTTTCAAGATAATCTCATGAATTTGATATACATGGCTCATTGAAGAACATAATCTCAAAGACAAGAATTATCCTTAGTTGAAGATTTGACAAACATCTAAAAGAAGAAAAATCTGAGAGGCAAAAGATAGTAAATATGTTTGATGGAGTCAATTCTACTTTATTAATTAAAATCTCTGACTGCCTTTATGAAGCATGGAATTTGTAACCCTTAAAAGCATCACTGTGATGTTGGTGCATAGAGTTTTAGCTCAAGCCTACCCCTACTCCCTTAGCAGCCAAAGGTAACACTTCTGATTTCTTCAAAAGAAGTCAGAGCAATCCCACTTTTCTGCTCTTCATTCCCCATTTCTAACAGCCCATCAATCCCCGTTGACTTGGAAGTTAGCAAATGTGAGACCCATCTACAAGAAGGCTAGAAGGAGGATCTGGGGTCTCTCAGTCTGACCTCAGTGCCAGGGGAGGTTATGGAGAAGATCATCCTGAGTGCCATCACATGGTCTGTACAGGACAAGTAGGTGATCAGGCCCAGTCAGCAATGGTTTATGAAAGACAGGTCCTGCCTGACTAACCTGATCTCCTTCTATGACAAGCTGACCTACTTAGTGGATGAGGGAAAGTCTGTGGCTGTTGTCTGTCTGGACTTTAGTAAGACCTTTGACACCACTTCCCACAGTCTGGAGAAAAGGAGGTTCAGGGAAGATGTTATCACTCTCTACAACTCAGTCTCTACAACACAGTGGGGGTCAGTCTCTTCTCTCAAGTAATGAGTGATAGGACAAGAGGAAATGGCCTCAGGTTGTGCCAGAGAAGGTTTAGATTGGCTATCAAGAAAAATTTCTTCACTGAAAGGTTTGTCAAGCACTGGAACAGGCTGCCAGGGAAGTGTTTGAGTCCCTGGATATTTAAAAGATGTGTAGATATGGCTCTTAGAGACATGGTTTAGCAGTGGACTTGGCAGTTTTAGGTTAATGGTTGGACTTAGATGAGCTTAAAGGTCTTTGACAACCTAAACAATTCTATGATTCTAAGAAGGTGACAGGGCTCTCTTTTCTAACTGGCTGGATTGTCATGCATTCTTCCCAAAACAAGCACGTGTTTATATTGAATCTGAGAATAGGCTTTCAAAACATTTCACCTTCAGCAGAGGTTGTTGGGGTGGTTCTTAGATGGTCTTTTGTCTGAAAATACTGATTTGCTAAAACGACCTTTGGCTTAAATGGTGTTCCAGATCAAACAGAACAAGAAAGAAATCAGTGTAAGAATCTCATAACTAGAACACTTGACATAGCAAAGATGCAGCAATGCAGAAGCTGCTGTAGGTGCTTTACAGAACAACTATACATCACCAAGCTGTACAGCAGCCATTGCTCTCACCCAGTACTTAATTATTCACACAAAGTGGAAAAGGTCTTTCAGACTCACTGTGGGAAACAGCAGAAGCAGAGCAGGGCACGTGCCTAAATTCCAGAGACCTGCTTCTCTCTCTTCTGGTTTCTGTCATGAAACTTTGAAGAGATTATTTTCCTTAGGAAGCATAAAACTAGCCATTGATAATAGTAAGGATAATTTTCTAAGACAAGAAAACAATTTAACTCCTAAGTCTCTTCTTTGCCATCACAGATGCAGGTAAAAAAACTTTTGCTAAACAAAGATTTTGCTCCGGAAATATGCACATGAGATAAAGCAAGCTTGTCAATAAAAAAGGTTCTTCGGGGGATTTCAGTATCCCTCAGCAAAGGCAGGATATTTATATCACAGCTATTGGCTTGTTTAGCTGTTCCATTTATTTTTTCTTGTTCAAAGAAAGAATGATAAGAAATGCTTAGGGAACAATCACGTATCTTTGGGCTAACTGCAGGTGTTAAAGGTGCAGGTTTCGCCTGAAAGCCATCTTCAGAATGATACCAGGTGAGTTCTGGGTGTGAACTTCTGTTTTGTTAGCATGGGATGAGTGATTCCAGAAACCTGCAATTCCTTTTAACCAGCTGTTTCTCTTTAAAGTTCCTGATATTTTTATGTTAAACAGTCTCAGAAAGACAACAGATCTGCATAGGGAATAAGTCAGCTTAAAGTCCCCAAGTCTCATTGCCATCACAGCATTGTAGTTTTCCAGTCTGAAAGATGCTTTCCACTTGATAAAAGTTAATTTTAGAGTTCCACATTTGATGCTTTACTTCAGAAATTTACACATTAAAGCAGGTCATGACCAGAAAAGGCAAATGAATAGACTGTATTACAGACAACATATTATTCAATATGTAGCTTGGTACTAGACGATTATTTCAACCTAAATATAGCAAATTACTTTTTCCTCACTTTAAGCACCGATTTTTCATGAAGATTTTTGTCACATGATCTCTACCTTACTACCGAGCACATATTATTTGCTCTCCACTACCTTTCTTAATGGTCACCCAATGGGGTCATATATCACCCTATTTGTTATATCTGCATCTGGTCAAACTGTTCCTAAAGAATCATTTATTGAAATAACTTAAACTTTTTTCCAGTTCTACAAAATATCCATAAGAAGAATATGACTTTTATTACTTCATTCCTTATTCATAATTGTTTGTCAGATCACTTATGTGGACAAATTATTGTCTGTGGATTCTTTTCAGAACTTCCAATCACTCCTCGCCATCTGGAAGACAAGGTTGGCTTCATTAGTCACACGGTCTTATTTATACCCTTTGGTATGCAGTAACCATCCTCTTGGAGACCGAACTGGCTATGTCCAAGTTGAGAGCATAATTCATTTTAGACTAAGTTAACTCTCACTCCAGCCACAAGTCTCAGACATGCTCAGGAGCAAACAGTAACAAATATCTACCAAGGGAAAGCTTGAAGAAACTGAGATTAGAGAAAGTGTCTAGCATTTACTTGGAAATATTCTGAAATATTTTTCCCTCTTCTTTTTTTCTTTTTTTTTTTCTTTACTTTCTGCACAAGAAAATCTATCAGTTTTCCTACCTATATACACTCTCCTGTGCTCTGTCAGTTCCTGAATGAACCAGCAGAATCAATAACTGTCTGCTGGTTTTCTAGAACGCTTCTGGCTTCTTTTACGTGTCATGTATACATATGTAAATGTGTTTCTGTGCTGGCATGTATTGACATAAGTGTATACTTGACCATGAATTCTTTGTATTTCTTGTCTGATTTATCTAGCAGCCGAGGCACACTAAGTCTCTAGCTGGGAATACTCAGAAAAATGAACACATATATATAATATTTATAAATATACTTCTTGACACATTTCACACGGTGTTTATACGGAGACGTTACTTCACCCTTCTCACAATGGTCTCCACTTAAACTCACTGGTCTCTCTTTTGTATCACCGTTATTTGTGGATCATTTGTCATAAGCACTGTTGTGAGGGGAGGAGGCAGCAACTCCTTGAGGTCTCCTCTGCCTGTGCAGATCTGGCCTGATGGGGATGCAGGGCTGCTCGTGGGCTGTGTCCTCACTCCTCACCTCTCCGTAGCCAACTCCGTCCCTGTTAATCTTCTGCTGCTTTATTGACTGTCCTGTCCATCATTCAGATGGGTTATTAAGTGCACATGCTTCTGGCTCAACTTGCCAGAAGTAATGTCACTCTACTTTGTCTGGCTTAGATTTTAAAGGATTTCCACCACCCGATTCTCTCAGTATTATTAATAGATGATAATTTCTAGGTATTTATATTTTACTATTAAAGGCTTTCATTTGGAATTCACACCTGGAGGTTTTAATTTTCTTTTCTAACAGTTCATTAAAGTGAGTATCATGGTTTAAGAAATGATTTGGGAACATAATACGGCACATGAGCTAGGTCTAGTTACTAATTATCATCTGTTAATGATTGAAGGGCCTGGCTGCTTTCTGAGCATCCCAAATCAGTGGAGATGTCCTACAATTTTTCCCTGTGTATATCCCAAGTTACTCAGGTGTGACCTGGGAGGTGGGAGGTCCTGCACAGCTGGTAAAAACAAACGACCTCCAGGCACAGGACTGGGGCTACAAAGTCAGGAACTTACCTCTTGGTGAATTCTTTTGGAAAAAACCAAATAAGAGCAGCATTCAGTAAATAGTAGTAAGTAGTATTTAGTAAAGAGTAGATACTATTTAGTAAGTATTATTCAGTAAAGATTGGTACCTCTTAAAAATAAAAACTCTGAAAGCATAAATATACATGTGAATGACAGAGAAGAGGGCCTGGATTAGAAAGTCTGTGCAGTCAGACTTTTGGAAGTGAAGGACTGGGCTGTGATGCTGCTTGAATTCAAGAGAAAGCTTGGAGCGCGTCTTTCGGTGGGGTACCACAGACAAGAACAGTCTGCAAACCTCCTTACAGGGATCAGCCAGGGCTCCTGGCTTTGAAACACCTCTGCCACCTGTGGTGGCTCTTTTTATTCTATTCTACCCATAGTGGATTTTTCCATATTCATTACGCTATAAACCAGAATATTCTACCATTTTTATTTGGGGTGTATGCATGAAAAATTAAGGGATATCCATCCTTCTGGTCATGCACCCATGGAAAAGCACAAATGCCTTCCCTGGATCCAGCTAATCTATTCAGTCAGAGTTTTGCATGGGAAAGAACCAATAGTGTGCACTTGGTACACAGGTGCCAGCACTTTATTAGTCTGAGAGAATAATATTGCTTGACA
The DNA here is from genome assembly GCA_024336885.1 of Actenoides hombroni. Taxonomy (NCBI): domain Eukaryota; kingdom Metazoa; phylum Chordata; class Aves; order Coraciiformes; family Alcedinidae; genus Actenoides; species Actenoides hombroni. Next base: position 893,769 of record WUAM01000099.1, on the reverse strand, counting down.
TATCATTTCAAATTAAAATGTTTTGTTACTCAGGAACAAATAAAAAGATGGTGGGGGCAGAGTTCAGTTGGGAAACAAGAGATGTCAGTGGGAAGGAGCAAAGCCTAATAGGGCATAAGAAGGAGGCACACAAGGCTTTGTAGCATGCATGCAATAACAATGCAATAGATGGATTCTTGACCAGGGGCTTAACATCCAGTGGTCCAAATCAAATAAATCTAATCTACAAGGTTAGCAGAAAAATCTTCCTACTGAGAAATAATTGACTCTGCCTCAGGGCAGTAGCAAAAAAAGTTTCATCACACACACACAGCTGTAACATAGGACTCTAGTGATCCTTCTGTCACAATTTAGCTGAAGACTTTGACGTATCTTCCAGTGCTCTAACCTCTGTCCTGATGAATTAATAATTAAAAAACTTATAATGGGAATTAGTTAGTAACTGAGTTAGATATCAGGATACCAGAAGGATCAGGAAGAGCCTGATTAATATCATCTTGGAAACAGTCACTGATGTTCAGTATGTGGTGTTCATCCTCAGTGTGGTCCTTCCCATCCTCTTTCAGAGGATGCTGTCCCTGTATAATCAGGTCACACCACGCTCTGAAGCTAGTCCTGGACAAAGTCAGCCAGTTTGGCCTGAGAGAGCTGGGTCACTGCATCTGAGTTACTGCAGTCACCTAGCTGTGGGCATGACTCAGCCTGATGTCAGTGACCAGAAAGAGAGGGGTTATACCTAACTTCAGGGAGCAGGACATCTTAAACCACAGAACAAATTCTCCCTCTCTCCAGAAATGCTACTCTTTTTCCCTGTATAGAGGCTTGTGCACATTGGAAGAGCATCAAGCTTGTATAACTCAAGTACAGCTCAACAAGTTATAACAAGTATAACTCAGGTATCATTCTGTGGAATTTATGCTTTTTGGGATGGAGACAGTTTCTTGCTTGTCATCTGGCAGAATAAGAACCCAATCTAACTTTCTCATGTGTTCACTACGTGCAGAAGTGGTTAATTCTTTCAACTGCTCTCTGAAAATAGTAAGGCTCCTGTTTTTTTCATTTTCATAGCTAACCTCTTTGGTACTGGCATCATTTTAATATTGTTTCCTGCTTCTGCAGTTAGTTTAACATGCACTCTTTAATGAAAATCATCAAGTTAATATAGATGGATTCAGCTTTTGTGGATATTCACCACAGCTCTCTGCTTGTTGTGAAGCTCCAGGAGCACCTTAGTACAAGTGTGGGACAAGGACGTTGGTTAGCCTTTAGGGGCCATCTAATGTCACAGATTTGTCTCTTTTACTTCTAGCTAAGTCCCTTCAGCCAGGTGAGCCCTACCTCCACGTCTCTAATTCTTCCTATACCAGAAACTGAGGCAATTAAGTGTTATTGAAGTGTGTCTACTGAAAAGTTCTGGAGGTTCTATGACAATTTGCATGATTACATCATTTTGCATGTTGACCCCCTTTTCATAAGAAGACTCACCAACACACTGTGCAGTAGATTTTCCCTCTGCCTCCCTCCTTTCAAAAACAATGCCATACACAATAAACTAATTCTGCCCAAAAAACGTATTTCTGGGGGAACTGAGAAAAATAAAGGAAATACTTCTATGTAAAATAACTGAGCTTGGTTGTTTGGTTGGGTTTTTTTGTGGGGTTTTTTTGGGGGGTGGGGGAGTTGGTTTGTTTGTTTTGGTTTGGGTTGTTCTTTGTTTCTTTTTGGGTTTTGGTTTTTATTTGGTTGATTGGTTGTTTTTTTGTTTTTATTTTATTTTATTTTACTTTATTCTGTTCTACTTTATTTTGTCCTGGCTTTTCTTTTTCATAGCTTGGAACTGGAGAGTTATTTTCAGTGGGAGATTTTTGCCTCTTGTTGCTTTGGCATTTTATGTGTTAGCTCTGTAGTTGACACACAGTTTACGTATTGCTGGATTCAAGAGTTAGATTGAAAACAACTAACAGAGAAATACTAGAACAGTGGCTTATACATAAGATTAATGTTATAAGGGAAATTCATAAGTTTACGGTGTTATTTCTTCTCTCTTTTTTTTTTTTTTTTTAAATATTTCTCTGCTTTATTTTCCAGGGGGGCATTAGAAAAGCTCTGGTAAGCAATTGAATCAGTACATTGAATTATGTAAAATATTAACTGTGTATTTTTAAGACAACCAGAAATTGCATACACAAAACTAGCAAGATGTACCATGCGGAACAAGCCAGTCAGGAATGTTTCCTTATCTAGCTTTTATAGAACATTTCTGTAGTGTTAAAAATCCCTTCTCGTTATGGAGAGGTCAGCTGGATTAAGCAAAGCTGAATGACACAAATTCTCTTCAAGCTCGAAGGCTGAATTGATTATAGTGTATCAGTCTGGAAGAGATAATAGTCCTGATAATTGAATTCATTTCATTTATTCTTTAAAAAATAGATAAATAGATACAGGAGGGAGGATATGTCATTCTGCCATGATTCAGTCCTCCAGTTAGAAAAAGTTGCTTGAGTTTCACTGGAATGGTACCATTTTGCAGCCAAGCATCAGATCTACTGTGTAATTTCTCATATCACACATGTGCTAAAAATGGTATAGTCAGGTTGTGGAGTAGGTTTGTTTGCTGGGTTTTTTTGTATGTTTGATTTATTCAATATAAATACATATTGTTAAATATAATCCTGTCATTTTGAGCAAGATGTTCTTTCTAACCCTTCAAACTCATAAAAGCTCCAAAGAATATATTTGGCAAATGTACACATACAAAATCAGTTCTTTTCCAACAAATTCATTATCAATTCTTATTCTTTAAATATACTAAGAGGAAAATAGTCAATTGCAGTCCACCTCTGCAGTTTTGTCAGAACCACAAACCACTATTTCATGGACTGAATTTTTTTAAGAGTTGTCTAGAATAAATGAATTTGGCCATACAACACATATCTGACAAAAGTGCCACTAGAAATTTTATATTAAGTTTCAGGCTGAAGCAAATTTAAATAACTGAGCTATAAAAGTCTACATAAGAGGGTTTGGAGAAAATGCTGACAGGCCCCTATCTCCAGCGATGCTGCCAGGTGCTGTTATAATTAGTTCTTTGGAAGCAAAGAACTGTTCATTTCTGCAAGCAGAGTAAAACCTTGTCTACAGACCAGGTCTGTTAATTTGAGACTGAACATTATTTCAGCACTTGGTCTACTTAAGAATAAAGAGCTTTTGATAGAGGGCTTTGGTGCTGAATAAACATCCTCAGGTCTAGATTTTGGGTTCCCTTAGTCAGCAGAAACTTGCAGGGGTTGGAAAGATTTGAGCGTTTTCAGATCATTTATGATGTATTTGATGAAATATTCCCATGGACAGACATTTAAACCAGCCAACTACTGAAAAAAAAAAAGTTTTCTCATTCAGCAGTGCAGCTGACAGTACGTTAGAGTCGGTGAGAAAATCACCCCTTTGTCTTTTCAAAACTTAGAAAGAAATGTATGTAGCAGGAAAAAAAAAAAAAGCCCAACATGGAAAATGTAGCATTAAAAAAAAAGGGGGGGGAAGAACACAAGGTATATCTTAGTCAGGAGATCCAGTAATATTTTGTAAGAAGATACCATTCAGTCTGATATAAAAAGTCAGAGTGTACAGCTTTTCCATCACAGTAAGAAATGGGTTTTTATTATTCTTAACCCAGTGTCTGCTAGTCTCTTTGCAAGCTGGGGCTTAATTTATCTATTAACGAAAGACATATGCAAATATTTCTGACACCTTGGGGTGTATTAAGAGGATGAATTAGTGCTAGTCATCACTATCCAAAAGTGGAGGTATACATTCTCTTTTTCAGACTTACTAAGAAACAAAAAAGTCCAAATGTAAAGGCAGTAGGTCTGATAAGAGTTAAATTATTCTAAAAAAAATAAAATAACAAGGTAGTTTTGTACTTGGCACAAAGATTTCTGTGTTTCCTATAGCAGAGACACTGTCCTTAAATTAGCAATTGGCTGACTCTGTATCCCACAGAAAATCGAGGGAAAACTCACGTAAATAATCCACAGTGGAGAGATTAGATGTATAATTACAGAAATAGATATTGGGAGAAAAAAAGCTAAATTTGCTGGTTAGACAATAGCTGCAGCTAGGAAACTCCACATCTCATTTCAGTGGTTGTACATTATGCTCCACGAATGACATTATTAACTGTATGTCATTGATGTAAAAGCATTCTCCTTGTCTCGCTGAAAGTGGTTTCCTCCAAACTCTAAGTGTCAGTCTCAAGGACCTTTCACATCCAACACTAATAAATTCTAAACAAAGTTGTAATGTCACATGGGGCAGGGTACTTCTGCTGGCTTTGGCATGATCCCATCAGGCTACTTTGAGGCTGCTGTGCTGGTTAAGAGCTTAAAATTCCTGAAGCTGCAAATGCTGAAGACATCTCAGCTGTGAAATCACGGGCATTGTCACCCTCAGATGTCTCACCCACCCCTCAGAGCAGCTAGTACCTTCTGAGAACCAGCTAAAAAAGCAGCTATGAACACCTACGTCAAAAATGTATTGCTGACACCACCAAATAACAGCAGTTGCTCACTGTGAATGATCTGATAGTAACAAATAGAAAAATCACGTTTGACATCCATTGCCCTCAATGTTAATCTGGAACGGACAGTACAGCTCGAAGTGGGAAGCAGGCAATGATAAATGTACAGCCTTAACAGAGAGAGAAATGTGAAGATTAAACTAGTAGTTATCCAGCTTTTGCAGTCCAGAGGCAGTCATCATGATGTTGAAATAACATCTTTCTACTTTCATGCATAGGAAATGATTAAAATTCAACAAAGCCACAAATATATCAGTGGAAGGAGAGGGAACTATAACCCAACAGGCTGTCTCTGATCACGGGGCTCTCATGCCGTGACATCCCCTTCCCAAACACACGTGCAACCATTCGCACTGTTCATTGTGGACTGCAGGTCAGTGCTGCCTTCTCATGTAATCTGAAAGTCAGCTATCTCCAGCTCTTGTCAAAGGCCAAAACCTTTCCTATGTCCCTCAGTTACGGGACTTCACAAATCCCACCCAAGCACAGAAACATCAACTCTCACAGTATTTTCTAGAAGAGCTGAGAGCCAGCAAGGACCTAGGTGTAGTACTCAGTCTTACAGATCTTTGCAGTGAAAAGAGCACCTGTTGTTTTCTAAAGGTATTTTTTTGCACAGCTGTTTTATGGATTCCTGGTTTTGAGTTCACTACTACTATTTCACTAATTAGTCCTTCTGTAGTTTTTCGCTTTTACATGTTAATGTTGAAAAAAAATATGTGAGTGTGGGCTTTCTTCTCTCTGTTGAGTTGGTTTTGTTTTTATTTGTGAACCAAAAAGGTTTTCTGGTGTTGATGGTGCACCCTGTAGTCTAACGTAGATCTAAGCTGCCTGTCAGGTAAGTGAACTGCAGGGAGGGTAGCACAGAATGCTTTTATGTTTATCTCGAGATTTTCTGGCTGTCTCACAAAATCACCTCTTTAATGGTAATTCCCACTTTGCATCCCTCGTGTTGCTTCCTTCCTTACTTCTGTGACTTTGTTCCCTCTCTCTCACAGGGTCAATTATTAGAAGTAAATTTGCAGTGCGGAGCATGTGTGGAAAGAACTTTGCATGCAACCTCTGTGCTCACTGGGACCAGCTGGGCTCTGGGGAAGAGGGAGAACATGGGAGGGCTCTTCTTGTTGCATTTTACTCAGCTTTGAAGGTGAAGTTGAGGTATGTGGTTGGGAGACAGGGGCAGTGCCGTGATCTTCAAAGAACTTCACCAGGCAGTAAAACTGATACAATTGGAACAATTCCCGTGTCTAGTTCTTTCTGTGCAATAACATACTTTGCCTTGTGGTTGTTCCTATGAACAAAAACCATACCTGCTTGAGCCGAGTCCCTTAATATTTGCTGTGACTCTTTTTTTCCTACTCTTGTCTTGCATATAAATCACTCAGGTGATGCTGCTGACAGATCCTGTGGCTAAATTTAATAATGAAAGCATGTGTCTTCTTAAGCTAATTATCCCTGCTACCCTTGAAATTCAGACCAAATTTCTGTTTCCAAAGAAAAATATGGTTTAAATACGTATTTTTTGGAGTTTGTTTGTGGTTTGTTGTTTTTTGTGGGTTTTTTTTTTCAATTCTGTCAGTTTTTGCATGTATACAAGCATAGCTTCTAATGAAGTCTGGTGTTGTGAGGCAAAAGTGAGGGTCTCAGTGCTGTAGCTAGTCAAATATAAGGACTGTGACTTCAGATGTATGTTATATTCAAGCATGCTGAGAGACGCTCAGAGAATCTTGTAAACAAAGCTGCCCATATGTTGCATCTTGAACATTTTAACAAGGAAGCAATGATTTCTCCCCCGCCCCCGCTTTGTCTGACAGTGCTCACGAAGGGTTCATGATTTTTCACTGATAAAGCTCCTGCAACTCTTTATTTTTTTGAAAATACAGAACAAAGTTGCATCTAAGACAGCAGTTCACAGAATAGATGAGCTCCCAGGGGGCTTAGTTTCTTAGGGTTGGTAGATGATAAAGGAAGAAGCTTGTTTTGGTGAAAGAATTTAGGGAATCTGAATGAGTAATGACAAGTAGTATGAATAGAAACAGGAATATTTTTCTCTGGCTTTTGCCCATGGATGAATATCTTAAAGCTTGTCATCAAGCTAAGTAGTTTGAAACTATATTAATGATTAAAGTGAAGGGAGACTGTGGGAGGCAGAAGAGGAAGAAAAAGAGAATTCATACAGTGCTGTGGGTGGCTTTTTTCTTTTTGAGAGCTTCATAAAACACAAAGGTGATAACTACAGGGTAACAACAGAGAAGCTGAAAGATTCTGGCAGGAGGAAGAAAACATGGTTCAGCATTTACAGCAAACCTGCAAAACTAGGCCGGAGAGTAGGAGGATACAGCACATCTGAATGGCAAGAGCAACAGTCTGTCTTAATTTGGAGCCTACAGCCATGTAAAATGGTACCAAGAATTAGCCTCCAAATACTGGGGAGGTGGGGGAAGGAGCCATACCTGAAGTGGAGAAAAATCAAAAGCAGCTCAGGTTGGGAGCTATAACATAATAAGAAAGGATAGTAGAGGCAGATAATAGGCAAGTTAGAGACAGAGATATAAAAAAAGAGAAGTTCCATCAAATGCAACCTTCTGTCATCGAGTTCTTTCACAGAGTGAATCAGAAAGGGATGAGTATTTTCCTCCTTTACGCTGCTTGGCATTAGTAGAGCTCCAGTTCTTCACCAGTGCCACAAGGGAGAGAATCTAGCCTGACATAACTAATCTATTTGATTTTCATACCTCTTATTTTCCCAGTGGATTTTCTTTGTGAGCTTAAACAAAAACCAAGACAGAAGTAAAGATTATTGTCAGGATTGTGTTGAAAGAAGTAGGAAATAGTGGGTTTGAGCCATTTTTACATCTAATTTTGTAGAAGTCAGCACTGCATTTGGCTTATTATGATGCTGTCCTTTTTAATGTAAATTGTGTGTGATTTTTACCAATTTACTGCGAATTTTTTATTTTTTTTTAATTATCCCCTGCCTTTTTCCATGTTCAGATTTTCCTGTGTATTGCTCCCCAGCTTCTCTTCTTTCTTGCTTAATGAAACTCTACCAGCTTGTAATGGTGGTTAAACAGAGCATCAGAAGTTAGATATCATCTTCAACTTCCTTTTCTATTCCTAAATGTAATCTTAACAATTAACTTTTTTTGTGCAATGAAAAGTAATGCAGTAGAAGTGACATTAAGAGGAAAAGCTGTGCTGTTATTAAAACTGCTATCAGATAAATTACTGCTTTCACTTTTTGAGCTTCCTGTTGCTACAGAGTGAACCCTCACCTCCTCCGTATGCTGGAAATCTTTTCATTAACTCTTTTGGGGAGTATCAGTAAGAATGTTGGAGCTTTTACTTGCTTTAGCAACATGGTTGATAACCCACTGAACCAAATACTACTGTCTTGTCTGAATGCATTTAAGCTAAAGCATACGCTGGTGTGAAAACCACAAACAGGAGTTTTGTAATGGCGTGTTCAAAACAAAACCATCAACTCCTGCTATGATAAGGTCAGGTTATAGTTCTGCAGTAAGCCAATATTAAAATAATTTGTTTGGTTGGGTTTTGGGTTTTTTTTGGTTTGTTTGTTTGTTTGTTTTTTGGCTCTTATATTGTGTATTGAAGCCACTGTTCATGGAGATGAAGGAAGCAAGTTAAACAAGTAGTAGTAGTTTACTTGTACCAAAGATGTCAAATAATAGTAAGAAGTTAATGATTCTCCCCATAGGGTCCCCTAAACGCTGGAGGTTAACTACTTGAACACACATAGCACAGGGTGCTTCTTTGCCCAGGTTGTTTTACTGCACCTTTGCTGAGAGTGCAAGTGATCTGAATCACACAGTTGTTCGGGTTTTCTTCACTTCTCAGAGTTAAGTACTCTGTACCAAAACCAAAATTATTATTAAAATACAAAGACACTTGGAATTCTAAACTGCTCATCAAGATAAAGGGTCAGGGGAGAGAAAGAATTTGGTTGTGCCTCAGGGAGAGCCTTTGGAAGAAATGGGGAGGAAATCCCAATCCTGTTTGCTTCAGCCTCTAAATAAATTCATAGAATGGTAGAGTTTGGAAGGGACCTCTGGAGATTTCGTAGTCCAACCCCGATGCCAGAGCAGGATGACCTAGGGCAGGCCACACAGGAACATGTCCAGGCAAGTTTTGAAAGTCTTCAGAAAAGGGGACTCTACAACCTCTCTGGGCAGCCTGTTCCAGTGCTCAGTCAGCTTCACAGGAAAGCAGATTTTGTCCATGTTGAGGTGGAACTTCCTGTGTTCCAGTTTGTGCCTATTGCCCCTCGTCTTATCACAGGGCACCACTGAAAAGAGACTGGCCCTGTCTCCTTGACACCCACCCTGCAGAGATTTGTAAACATTAGTTTACATTAGTCTTCTCTTTTCCAGGCTAAACAGCCCCAGGTCTCTCAGCCTTTCCTCATAAGAGAGATGTTCCTGTCCCTTAATCATCCACGTAGCCTCCATTGGACTCTCTTTAGTATTTCCCTGTCCCTTTTGAACGGGGGAGCCCGGAATGGACACAGTACTCCAGATGTGGCCTTAACAGGGCAGAACGCTGGGGGAGGAGGACCTCCCTTGACCCATGCAAGACTAGTTCCTGAACAAAAGCTTTGGTGTGAGCCACTGCCAGTTTACATCACGTGTAGGTAAGGGGCTACTTCAGCCTGTCCTCCTCTGTGCCATCTCTTGCTTTAATGAATGCTGCTTCAGAGGGTGTTTGCTGACTGAGACAATCTCCTGATGGGCTCGCTTCAGTGCTAGGACGTGTGTGTAGCAATTCCCTATGGTACCAGCTGCTCAATGGGATTGAGAGAAGCAGCAAGCAAACAGTGTATAAAGCTGTTCTGAGAGCAGCTCCTGAAGATGAGGGATCATGAGAGCTTTTACACTTGGAATTCTGTGTTATCTTGGCTGTTCTCTGGAGGTGGGACTCAGTGGCATGTTATTGCCAAATACCATCTCAGTGGTTAACCCTTTCATCAGTCTCACAATGCCAGATTTTTATGTAAAAGGCCTATGAGAAGGGCTTGCTGAATGCATCCAGTACTGAAATCTTAAACCTAGTAACAAATTGCATTACACAGCGTTGTAGTTGAAACTCAGACAGCGACAAAGCACCATGTGGCTGATCACTAACTTTTCTCCCCCTCTCATCCCCCCCAACCCCCTCAGTAGGATGAAGAGGAGATTTGGAATAAAAGGGTAAAGCCTTGTGGGTTGAGATAAGGGCAGTTTAATAGACAACGCAAGAACGGAAGAAACAATAATATTAATAAAAGAAGATATTGAGTGATGCACAATTCAATTGCATGCTATTCAGAACCTGACACTCAGTGTGTTCCTGAGCCGAGTCCTTCTTCTCTGGCCAGCTCCCCCAGTGATGTACTGAACATGACATCATACGGTATCGAATATCCCTTTGGCTACTTGGGTCAGCTGTGCCCCCTCGCAGCTTCTTGTGAAAATTAACTCTATCCCAGCTGAACATGGGACACAGAAGCACTCATTGCATGAGTTTAGAGATACCACTGGATTTAAGGCCAGGAGGGATTATGAATATCAGTTGCTCAGGCTTTCTGCTTTATATATGCCATAGAAATTTCACCTAGCAATTCCTATGTGAGGCTCATCACTTCTAATTAAGTTGGAATACAATCTTTAGATGGCTAAATGGATTCGAAGTTAATGTGATGAAGAATCTAGATCATCACTTGTTAAATTTAATAGGGAAGATAATTTACCCGTGTAACAAATGCAGCTTACATTTGTTTAAATTTGACATATGATACTTCAACCTTCAACCATCTGAAGTAGTGACAGAGCAGCTGATTTGCCTGAACATTTCTAGCTTAATATTGCATCTTCTGCAGATGTATTTATTCTGCTGCACATTGTCTGGCTTTAGTTCAGTGCCTATGTGGAATCTGCCAGCTCTGCCTAAGAGCTGCATCTTTTGAATGTGATAACTCTGTTCATAAGAGGCTACATCATCCCCAGCCTTAACAAAACCTGCCCAGGCTTCTTTGAAGGTAATGTTTCTCGTAGGTGCAGGCAGTAAAACAGAGGCTTGCATACTCCTTGCTTAAAAAGTCTGCTATATAGGTGCTTCCAGGTTTATTGGCCAGTCAGACGATATTCCCTTCCTATGCAAGCTGTCTGTCAGCGTGATGAAGTTTGGCTCTAACTGTGTTTACTGAGATTGTACTCGATACATTATCGTTGCAGTACGAGTATTGGCAATCCTGTTTGACATGCCTATAAACAGCTATTCCTTGATTTCTTTATTTTTGGTCTTCAAAACTTGGCTTGGCTTACCCTGAACAGCAAAATCACAAAAACATAACGCCTACAGTTGGCAAAATTTAAACAAGTGGATGCATAAAAACAATAGAGCATCATATCTGATGTTACTTCCTGAGAAAGTGATTCTATGTTGCACAATTGTGTGAAGTGGACATTTTTAGTAGAGTAATGACACACTTGGATTTTATGTGCATATTATGTGTTTAAACCTCTAGCTGAAGCCTACTGATGGCTGGGTATGACTGTTAAATTCTTACATTGGACTATCAAAACTAATTTGTTTAAAGTCTTTCTATCTGGATTGCCCTGTGTTGCTGTGATAGAAGGGTTCAAAACTCCCATTGACTTTATGTGGCAGCTTTTAAACTCCCTGAAGGGTCATTAATATTTAGCTTGTTGTGTCATTCTTCGTATCTCCTGGCTTGATTTGCTTAAGCTTTTTAGCTTGCAGTCATAGATATTTTGCACCTGTGAAACTGTGAAAAATATCATTACGTTCAAAATACATTTTTGGCACAAAGGGGTTGAAAAATCAGAGTCATCTGAACAATGAAAGGATGCATTATAACATGACTTGAAGTAATTTAAAATTTCAATCAGAATCTTTTATCCAAATAAAATCCAAAGAGTTTAACCTGGAACATGTTAATTCTAGGTGTGAAAATGGAGTATGAAGCCTTCAGAATGAAGCAGGTTCTATGTCAATTCAAGAATGCTACTGGATTATCCTCATCTTCACAAAAACCTTCAACTGTAGGGCAATAGATAAATGTTCATGATTTTTTGTTCTTTGTTGTGATGCTTTTTCTCTCTAAAATCTTTCCTAAAAGTTTTCTTACACTAATGAAATTGGAAGTCCCACTACAGCAGTTCGGTGGTTGCAAATTATGTTCCCACCATAAACAACTTTGCAGGCCAGCCATATGCTTTGCTCTACATTACAGATCTTGGGTCAAAGTTCAGCTTATAGAACATGTTTGTAGTCCAAATTTTTCACATACTAACAAGAATATTGCATCTGATAGCTCTTTATTGTGGTGAAGAAGTAATATTTGCTAGGTCTTCAGAACATTGAAGTAGCTATATAACTCATTTGATAGCTTTATCATCCCTACACTAATTTTTTTAAGTCTTATTTAATGACAGAAATAGCACTAATTCAATGTACACCAGTATGTGTCATGCATTCTGAAACCTAATGTTAAGCAACTGGCAAAATCTGTGAAATTTGGGAGAACAAATTATATGCCATATACACTTTTATCTAAACAGTTGCATTATATTTCAAACATCTAAATGAATTATATTTACTGAATAAGACGAGCTTTTTGAGTGGGAGGACTCCATGGGAGGGCTCCATGCTATGGGGTTTTTTTCTTCCTCTGATTTCTTTTTACCTAGCAGGGTAGGTGTTACTAAAATTACTGCTCTGTTTGTTAATAGAAGTTAGAAGCCCAGTCATTCAGGCAACAATATATAATAACCAGTAAGATTGTAATCAACACATCACTCTGTTAGACCTACATGGAAGCAAATGTGCAAATAACAATGCAATGGGTGTATCTTGCACAGACTGTTGAGGTTTTTTTGGTCGCGGCAATTTAAAAAAAAATCAATGGCAGACAAAATGAAAACAGGTGAACATGGGAAACCTCATCGCTGATGATCAACATGCCTAGGAGTGTGCTGGAGCCAGGCTGGAGGCCTTTCTACAGGGAAGATGCAGCTGGTTTTAGAGGACAAACTTTAGTTCCTTTAGAACAGAGCTGCGGTGAGATTTGGAAGGGATTAGTCTGCACTTGCTGCATGGATCCTGCTTGTGTACACCCAGCTAGCAACGTGTCACGTTTCATTGGGAAAGCACAGCTTGTCCTATGATATTTAGCCACATGCTTTGTCTGGTTCCAGGCATCCTGTCCTTGACTGCATCAGCTCTTGTTGTGAGAGCTTGTGAGCTCTGCTCCCTGTGCTGCTAAAAGCAAGAGCAAAGTGTGCTCTTCTAACGAGGCGTGGGATGATACCTGCCTTGAACAACATGTAGATGTTCTGTTTTGTAACCACAGCTCGGGGAGGTGGAGAGGGGAAAGCAGTTAAACTCTGCCATTGTTGTCCTGTAAACTTGTAATTGCCCTAACTGTTAAAGTGAAACAGAGATCAGAGTAGGGAAATGATGCAGACCTAAATAAAGGTGTGTTTTTGCCATTTCTAGGATTGGGACTTCTATTCCTACAGATCTGTGTCAATAGGAGTATTGGAGAATAGACCACTTGATGCTGACAAACACAATCATGCAAAGAGCATACGTCCCGATGAGGCACAGCAATGCTCAGTGATGCCATCTCCTCCAAGCTCTTCATTTGTGAAGGGGGTTTTGTGCTCTTTGTGAACTCAAGTCTCACATCTTCCCAAGAAGGGAAGCACACTGTTGGTGTGCAGTAAGAGTAGGAGATAGCTGTCTGATCACTAAATATCGAATATAATTTCTAATGAATGAGGTAAAAACTCTGTGCATTTTCATAATCTTAATGATTGAATATGAAGCTATTTTTAGTCTGTGAATAGAATATTTTTCAGCATCACTTCAGCACTTTGAAGAGCATAACATACTGAAGAAATGCAGCTAGTGGAAAGTGCTTAAAGGAGAACCAGTCTTCTTTTTGGTCTGTAAAACTGGAGTCTGTCTTATCTCACTATCTGTGAGTGACTTGATTGAGCTATTTACTATTTTGATATGTATTCTTATATTGATCCAATATTGGCACTGAGGAGATTGTTTATAGTAACATGGATGACCTAGGTGGAAAAATCCAGTGTCATTGCCGAAGCCCCTTGCTGGCTGAGGAGAAAATCTGAGCTTTACCATCAGAAATGACCATTAGGTATTTGCCCTGCAGCCCGACTACAGTGCGAAACATTTGCAGTACAACAGGTACTGTCATGGCCATCACACTGAGCTCTGCCTCTAAAGGCAATGGAAACAGCTTTCTCAAAACCTGCTGCCACTGGGTTACTATAACTGCACCTTGCCACCCTTCCTTGTCACCTTTATGGGTTTAGCACTGATGAGTTGGTTTTCACAACTCTTACTGCAAGGTGTTGATCCGGTAAGTGCTGCCATCATACAGTGTCACAGGCTGACACTGCCTGAGTCGCACAAAGTTTTTCCAACTGCACAGCCCCACTGGTTCATTACCTTTTGCTGAGTAGGTTTGGGAGTGTGCTGTACAAGTTGCTGCTGATCTTAGCCCACTCTGGAGTTTTGCAGTGTTTAAAGTACAGGTTGACAAAGGAAACCTACCGGGGGAAAAAGGTTGTAAGGACAATGATGCAAAAAGGGACACCAGTATAACTTGCCGAAGAAAGGTAAGTTCTGTAATAGTTTACGTAAGTATAATTCTTGATTAACTCTCTCTTGTGTTTGTCTTAGTTTATGCTGTGCTACCATGGGGGGAGAAAAGAAAAAAAAAAACTCAACAAATGTTATTTTAGATTACCAGGTGTCTAATTTCAGTGAAAAAGGAAAAAATTCTCAGTGCTGCCTCAGAGCAGGTGTGTGTGTGAGCAACAGCACTGTACCATGCCCCAAGCTGCTGCCAGCTTGAAATGTTGTGTAACAGCAAATGAGCACAGGATCAAATCCCCAGCCAAGAACAACCTGTCCCAAATCAATGCTGTCACTTCAGACAAGTACCCAGGAGGTCTGTTCCGTTCTGCGTAGCACTCGCTTAGCCTATCACACTAGTAAAACTTCATGATGTTGTGTTCAATTAGGATGTATTTCAGTTTGTATTTCAATTCAATAGATGTTTTTCATTTACTGGTTTCTAAGCAGCTCTGGAAAGTTGTCCAGATCCTCAAAAGGTCTGGAAATTTAACTCCCATTTAATATTGAGACTTCTTAAAAGTTCAAGGGCAGAAAAGGAAAGCTGAAGGTATCAAGCAGATTGCTTTTTCCCTGGTGTAAAAGCCAATGTTTGGAGAATGATGGGGGGGGGGGGTGGGGGGGTGGAATAGAAAGTATTGGCTGAAGAACAAGCAGAAGGGAACAAGATGGTCTTCCAGACATCTCCACTATGTTATTCTAGCTGTTACTAGTATGCTGATACTTGATCTTTATCCAACAGAAAGTCAAGGGGGACCAGTTTCTTATCAACCAGCCAGCAATGCATCACTATCCTCACATGGTAAAGCCTTCAGATTTTTCTGGGTAAACATAAATGTGATTCTTCTATCAAAGTAGGTAATGTGTGTGTCATCCATACAAAGAGCACAAATGCATCTTTACTAAGCAACGCTTAACAAGATTCCCGTGTCATCCTTCTTTTATTTAGTACCTCTTACATTTGTTTCTCTTTCATCTCCAAAAGCACAGATCATTATATGCCATTTCTTAGGTGTTGATATGAGATCATCACTGTCGCTTAAGGTTTGTATCTTAGAATCACTGAAATATTTTGCTAGCTAGGTACATCTGTGTTTTTCTTATTGTTGGTGCTTTTCTGAGTTTTTGTGGGACTTCATGAGAAAAGAGATTTTTAATGTTTCTCTCCATGTTAGACTGACAATTTGCTGAAAGAATTACCTATAATTTTATTTTTCTACCAAGGAAGTGCAGAGTTTCTAGAAAAGGAGAGAAACCTGCTAACCACACTGTGAAAATGTGTCTCATAAGCTGGGTTATATTTTTCAACTTTTCTAAATCAAGGGAATTATTTATTGGCCTCCTCTGTTACACCTTCTCTATTTTATCTAGTCTATTTATTCTAGTCTTACTAGAATAAGGAAAAAAAGTATAACAGTCAAATGGCAAAGCACTGTAAAAAGAATTTGGTTTTCTGGTTGTAACTTAGAATTCTGTAAGTTAATGTATTTCAATATATGTTTTTAGGGCTTTGTTCTGAAACCAAGCATAAACTATTTCAACAGCTTACTACTCAACAGTTGTATTTACCAGCCATTCAGTTAAAAACAGTTATGGGTCACCTTGAAATCTTCATGGTTGTGTTTGTTCTGTAAAGGCAGTTAAGAGTGTTCTCTTCCCCAGAGAAGAGACCTGGAATATTAGCTAAGATTTTAAAGCATCTGTTAGTTCCAGATGTCTTGACCTGAAATACAGCACATTTTGTAGTTTAACATCACTATATTCAGTAAATTCAGAAAAGCACCATAAAATGTTTGTCATTAAGGTGCAGCTTGAAATATTATATAAGGAAATACTTTTCTACTCAGTCACTTAGTGCTTCAGTTTTTCTTGGAATATGGTTTTTCAAGAAAGAAAACTGTTTCCACAACGTAATTTGACAGACATGTCTGCCTCCTTGTCACAGACTCAGGAATAAATGACTGCTTAGTTCCATCATTAGTTTTACGTTAATTTGGGTCTATCACTGACTTGCAGATATGCTGTCTAATTACGTGACAGATTTCTGGGGAAGTTTAAAAGATGATATCTGTTAATATGGCAGCTTTTTAGACTAGAGAACTACTAGGAAATAGTTACATGTCGCAAAAAATATAAAAATGGTGGGGTTTTTTTCTTTGTTTTAAAACCTTCTGAGTTTAAATGACATTAAAACCTCAAGTAAATACATTACTTTCCAGTCCAGGTCACTTACCTTTCAATATGAAGCAAATTGGGTTTTTTATACTGAAGTATTTTGCAACTTGCCCATAGCTGGATGGCAGCTCTGCCCAGTACCGACTGGCTGTAAACAGGAAAGATGACATTGGCTGTCTATTCAGACCCAAATGTCACAGCTATCACTGGTGCTCTCTTTGGCCATGCCTGCTCTTGCTTCCCCCTGTTGGTGGGCAGACTTTGTCATCATAACAAAGCAAACCATACTACAGGGCCTTTCTTGTTCTGTAGCACACTGATTTCCTATCCCCGTGCCTCTGTATTTTGAAGGAGCTGTGAATCTTCTATTTCAACTAGACGAAATATTAACATAAGATCTGTCTCTAATCCTCTACTTTAAATTTTGCACTACAGTCATTTTGGTCCTCTCAAGGGGACCACTTGACTTGCCATCCTGCACACCCCATTCTTCTGTCTAATTTAACTAGGAAAGCTGGGGGCATTTATTCAGCTGTCGAAGAAAAAGGTTGCAGGTTACCTCTGCACACCTTGTGACAGTGCTGGTTCAGCGGTGTAGCTCAACCTACTGCTCCCTTTAATTCTTGTGCTCTGGTGACGTCTCCTACTTTCTTAACCCAATTATAAGACCTTCTTATGGGAGAGGGTGGAATCTGAGGAATCCTCTTTTACGACACAGTAATAAGAGTGTAGACTCCTACTGTCTTGTTTTGAGGATCTCTTGTTTTCTTTTAAGAGTTGGAGACCTTGCTTATGATTCAGATTCCTGGTACATCTGACAGAAGATGGATATGAAACCCTAGCACCATTCTACAGACTATTAAATATCAATTTATTATGACAATGTGGCATTCTGTCTACATTACCTGCTATTAGATATTAATTCAGAATGAAGGAAGGTGACCTAGAAAGATGAAAATAAGCAGATTTGGTACAAGCACAGTAGAAAATCTAACAAAATACAATTTACTAAAGCAGAGCCCATGTCTCCTTGTAATGTATGTAACAATAATAAGGATTAATATCCTCAAGACTCTGAGGTTATTTGAAGAGAACATAACTAATGGGATGCTAATAATTTGTAATGTTGCCTAAAATATGCTATTACCTTATCACTACAAAGACTACTGTGTTTTTTTTTTTCTCCACACACATTAAAGTACTTTTCAATAACAAGAATTACACTTTCGAAGGTTTTAGATAAGCATTTGTTGGAAGGATGAAGGTAACGTTCAGGGAGCAAGAAGGCAGCGGAAAAACAAAAGCAAGCTCTAATCCTGTTTATGTAATCTGATAAGCTGGCTGAGCAGCGTGGCACTTGGGTCTGGCACAAACGAATCTCTTGGTGTATCTCACCACCAGGTCCCTTTCTGCCCAAAGTCATTTACTCACAACTGCTTAGCAGTTACAGAAGCTCAGGCAGTCCTTTATAACACCTTCATCACGGTAGGATGAAAAAAACCAAACCACCTCCTGTTGAACAGGGCACTTGAACTTGAGAATATACTCTTAAAAAACATTATCACTGTGTAAATATGGGAACACCCCATATTAATGTATCCTACGCTTGCCGTTCAACTCGCTGCGTCTTTCCTCTCACGTGGGCACCCCTGTAGTCCAAGTAACACCTTCCTACCTCAGCAGCCAAGTTAATCCTATGGGCCACTCTTGCAATGGAGCTGTAATTGGGAGTTTGTGGTATCACGGGAAGTTGGAAAAATGATTGCTGTCACCAGCACTGCTTCAAAGACATAATGTGAGGCTGAACTGTTCAAGTCCAATCAAATATTTAAGAGTATAATCTATTTAAAGTGCAGCATGCTATGTTCTTCCCTGGGTGCGAACGTCTGGGACAGCTCTCCAGCTGGTGGGAGCTGGCGTTGTTTCACTTGCTTCAGCAGGGATGTGCAGATTTACTGCAGCTGAGGATGAAAACAGTTCAGACTTTGCAGTTGGAGTGTACTTTTTCATCTATAGAAGTTTATTCTAATCCCAAGTTAGAAGTGACAGCTAATGTGTGGGAAGATACTTCTCCCCTTTCAGCAAGGTTTCCTGCCCTTTTAAAGTTGAGTAGATTAAAATACCAATCCATTTTCTTATTTCTGTATATTAGTAGTGTTTCTTGAGCAAGAAGAGTTCTTGACATGTTATTTAGCAGATAGCTTGGTCATGGTAAACTCAGTCTAGGCTTGTTCACTTTCTACTTCGACTTTCTCATTGTCTGGCTCCCTTTTTTTGCTTTGGTAGTATTGTCATATATATTTCAGCATTCAAAACAGATACATTTAAAACACAGTATCTTTGCTTACTTCATCTGTCTGCTTTCACTCGTCAGGCTTAAAAAGCTCAGTGGTAGTGCATAGCTGGAGCACTCTGGTACATTCACACAGCACAACCACCTAAAAATGGGGAGCTGGTGGCTGGAGCAGCTTGGTGCTAGGAAAGGTACAGGGTGTGAGCAGCAGTCTTGCCTGACTGCTGGTGCTGAGATGGGATGAACAGCCTTGTTGCCAAGTTTGGGAGCAGTCCAGGAGTACCTCAGAGCTGATTCTGATGGGCAGACAGTTCTGTAGTGAACAGGGCTGTTATTCTCCAGAGTGAAGCCCTGCCTAGCTATCTCCAGGTAGAAAGTTTCTAAGCTGAGTGCAGTGACCAGAGTAAGATTAATTAATCGCCCTGGTTCTGCTTAAATATTAACTGCTTTCTGTTGTTCTCCTTTTAATCTTACATGCTATATGCAGCTTAAAATTAATCACTTAAAGCTATAACAAGGAGAAGTGGAGGGGGATAAAAGGTTAGCATCTCCTTGCAGGTAGGTGGAAGCTGACTTTATTAGATGATTTGATGTGTGATGCCAATATATTCACTAGACCCCCTGTAGTAAATTGATTGTCTGTTGACTGCTTGCTGTTTTGCCACCTTGTCACCTTTCGTACGTTTTCATCTGCTGTATTGTCAATGGCAGCCTCCTTCAATGACTCACTGGGAGAGGGAAAGCTAATAACTTTGCCAACCAGTACATCTTACCTGTCTTACTGAGGATCCCTTTCATTTCACTTATTGGTAATGGAAGCCATCAGTTGTCTTTGGAAATGTTCAGATCTAGTTTCTTTATATACAGCTGCTATTTATTGATGAATAACTAAGCTATAAATAACAATAACATTTTAAGCACTATTTTCCTTTCACTTTTATTACTTCTGGCAACTTGTATACCCTTCAGTAGATGTGCTAGTCTTGTGTAATACTAAGGAGTAGTTACATTCCTGTCTAATGGAAAACCAAAATAAATAGCAAAATAGATGACGCTAGGAAAATTCATCCTGTTTTTCTCATATTACAAAGGAGTCAGGTAACATAACCATCTACAACCTAACATAATGTCTAGCTGAAAGTGTTAGGCTGTTTTTGAATGGAGTTGTTATGGCTTAACTACCCTCCATACTCTTTGAGGCTGCTTGAGAGACAGAAAATAAAAAGGATCATTAACGGTAAAGGTCCTCAGGAAGGCATAAGCTTAGCATGAAATCTATAATTCTTCTTTCTCAACTTCTGATCCCAACTAGAAGGCAGGTTTTCAGATTGAGAAATAAGAGGTGGAGGGGGGGGGGGAACATTTCAAACATTACCAAGATTTGGGTGGAACTTTTGTTCAACTGTATAGATACAAATCCAGTGAAACTGGAAATTTAGGACTAGCTATTACAATTTAACTAGTGTAGTACTTGAGCATTATTAAATGCATAGCTGAGCCTTCTTTCTTTTATGCTTCTTAAAGTTGCATCTTATTTGGGAAAGGCTGTTAAAAAGGCTCAGATATTAGAGAGCACTGCAAGTAGAAACAGGTGCAGAATATTACTCCCAGCTTCATCATTCAGTAGTTAACCTTTATAAGTATTATAACCAAAACTGTCTTATTTGACTCTCACAACTGTATTCAACTTACTCCTGCCAAACCATAGAGTCACTGGATGGTTTGTCTAGTTTCTCTTACCAGTCTCTTCCCTCCCCTTTCTCCAGAGGGAAAGCAAGCTAGCTTCCCTTTCACCCCACCTTCACACCTGAAACATTTGGAAAGTGTTCCTACTCAAGTCATGCTTGAAATCCATCACTGCTTGAGCTGCGGTGCATCTATCATTGCTCTCTTTCCTCTCTACACAAGCCACCTGCACTGCTTTCAGATCTTCTCATACACATTACTGTAACTTATTATCTATACTTCAGAATTGCTCGCGAATGTTGCCTAAGATACGCTAACATAGGAAGAAGTTGGTTTTGTGCATTAGGTCTGGTGCAGAGGTCATTTACTGCAGCCTGAATAGTAGGTCTGAGTTAAAAGAAGGCTGGGAGGGAAGGTGATGCTTATATACAAATGACCTGGTGAGTTAAATACAAGGAAGGTAAAATCTGGGCTTGTTCTAGGGTGATCCTGGCACATACAGAACTAGCTGGATTTTAATAAACTCCTAGAAGGTTTAGAGGAGCTCCCAGGAGTACCTGTGGGAGGAAAAAGTGCTGGTTAACTCTTTAGGATGGACCTTACGAAATTACTGCTATGTATTGGTGCTGTGGCTTTTAGTCTGTGTCAGCCCTCTGTGTAATAGTTCCCAACAGTCTTGCATAATTAAAACAAGGTGTAAAGCCACTTTGTGCGCGTGAGTGGCTTATTTGAAGCTGACCTCTGATGTACTTGGCATTGTTTGTGTGACACAACTGCCTTAACTAGTAGGTAAAAGTTAATCCATCCAAGGAACCCCTGAGCAGATGGTGCTGCAGTAGCACACTCACCCTAGTCCTGTGCGAGAAGGGGACTGTGCTATTGCTCTGTGGCACAGGGGGAAGAATAAATCTTGGCAGCTTGCTACCACCGGTAAGACACAATAAACCAGTTACCAGGGAGATGCAGACCCTGAACTTCTGCTGAAAGCAGTTTTCACTTGACTCTATTTGCAGCATCGGAAATGCAAAGGTTTGTTTTGTGTATTTTATGCAAAGCAGATTGGAATCAACATCACACTTCATTTGGCTCCCAGCAGCTGAAGAGAGAAAACATATAGAAGTATAAACATATTTATTCCAGAGTATTTTTCAAAGGGGAAAATCAAGCACCTGAGCCAAGCTGTTGGTTTGGGTACTTGGCAGCTTTGGGATGAAAAAGTCACTACACATTCCAGGAGGAAATTGTTGCAGATTTGCACTAAGCAGTTACCCCTCTCTAAAGTCTTCGATACACCTGTGGGTTAAAAAAGGGAACACCCCAGTTACTACCTGTCAGAAAGAAGCTACTACAATTATGTGGTCACCCGAACCTCTGCAGAGTAAATCCCTGATCCTCATAGTTCAGAGGCAGAAAGGAGGATTTTCTGTGTGCTCTGTAGTAAAGAAAATAACTAATAGCAGGAATTTCACACACCTGTGTTACTGAAAACCTCACTGACAGTGCAGCTGCTTTACTGCCTATGTTTGTGGAGCACTACATCTTCAGGTAGGGCTTCTCAGTTCCTGGCACTCCACAGCATGGTAGGTGTTTCTGTCGTTTGCATGCAGTAGATGTGGCCTGTTATGAATGAAAGTTGCTTTTTATGGGGGACAAAAGCAAATGAGTGCACGCAGCAAGACTCAGTAGAAACAGAGAAAAAAGGTTTGCGGTGTTGTTTCAACTCTCAATCTTTAGTTCTAAGGGTTTTTAAAGGTGACTATTAATGAATGTAAATTGTTATGCAAGCTTCAAGTTCGAAGTCATGCTTCCATGTTTTGCATCCTGTGCAACTCCATAAGAAAATGGCTTTTCCCTTGTTAAGAGCTGAATGCTTTTGCTCTAGGGGTTTCTGCTGGATATAAATTTTATGGTCTGTAGGACTCTTGCTGTTGTTGAATAAATGTGTTATACCCCACAAAGACCCATGCCTCTGCATGCAGCCTGGTAGTACCTGTGAAGTGCTCTGTGACAAGAATCAAATATCCCAGGCTTTCATTTGACAGGGGTTGGTGGGGCTGGAGCTGTTCTGCTCCAGTGTCATCCCTCCTTTCACTCCTATCTGTACATTTTTACAGCTGACTTCACATTTACTCTGTAAAGTCACAAGAGAGATACCACAGAAATGTCTGGAGTTGACATTTTAAAGAGAAGGTTAGGAACAGATCTAACAAAACAGTCTGCATTATAAGCCC
>WUAM01000099.1:826903-871098 GCA_024336885.1 Actenoides hombroni | reverse complement strand
TTCTGATAGTCCCTGTAATAATGGTGATTTCATATCTCCTTTAATGTCTTTCAGAGACAAATGACATCAGCTCTGTGCCAGTCCTTTCACCTCTTTCCTTACTGCATTAGTTTGATTCTTTGAGGACACTGCACATGCAGAGGGCACTGTAAATTAATGTGTGTGTGGTGTGTTTGTATCTCCAAGCACAGAACAAATACTGAGAGCAGAAGGCAGGTGGCAGGCTGCTGTTGTTTAATTTCACAGTCTGGTATTTTCATTGCATGAGAAATTTCATCCTTGGATTTTTATAGCTATTAAGAGTTTTAGGTAATCAAAAGCGATTGTTAAACAAAACTTGTTTGATTCTGTCAGATGACTTTCCCTTTCTCAAGGATTTTCTGTCACCCCTATTTGTACAAAGAGAAAAGCATGACTGTCCCCTGATGGCTCTATTCTCCATACTCATTTCCTCCAGCCTGGGAAAGGGTGGTGGCCACATCTCATCTTTCTGGTATACAGCCAACCTCTTCCAGACCACATCCTTGGCTAAACCTCCCATCTGCAGGGCGAAAAACCGCTCAGCTCAGAGAGAACACCTCTGTTTTAAACTTCAGAGTCCATGTTGTCCTTTCTGTCACACACAGGTATGGCTGTTTGGCCATAAATGTGTATTTTGGCTCTTACTAGCAGACATGCAATAGTCGCTAGCAGTGCTGGCTTAAAACTGCAGAGATGCTTCAAATCTTTTCCTATTTTTGTTAGCTCTAGCTGAGCTCCCCTCAGCAAGCTGTTATGACATCTTGCTCCCACCCTCTCACACATCTGGCAGATAGTAGTCACAAACTTAATGCCAAATTGTGAAAATATAATTCTTTCCCCTCTCTTGACTACATCAACTAAGCTAACATCTTACAGGATAAGTTACTTCCTGCCCACAGCTTGTCAGCTCATGATGGTGTCTTACCAGCAAATAATTTTAAACACAAAGCAATCTCTACAAATGGGACCTGTAGATTATTTTCACAGTGAAAATCATTAGCAAGGATAATTAACTAAGACTGCGGTGATGAATAGAGCTGCACTACTGATCAGTGTAATAAAGAACAGAAGCCACTAATTACAGATAGCAAGCCTTGAAGCCAATGAGAAATTTAATTTAACGTTGCTACACAGACTCCACACAGTCTAATGTAACTTTGTAATTATCATAATAAAGTCTTGCCACAGATGATGCTTCTGGGAATGTTCTGGGTACAAGGATGTGTGTCCATCAGAATAAAAGGATTTGTGATCTATCAATTACAGCTTCTAGAGAGAACAGGCTAAAACTCCTGTATCTGAACAGGCCCTTTGGTTCTGAGGCCCCTGAATGGGTCCAGAGCTCAGTTCCATTTCCATGAGTTCCAAAGGTCCCAGTATCTCTAAGTATTTTCCAAAGCAGCCTCCCATTTTGCTAGAGATGTTAGACACACGTTTTTTACTTAAAGGCATCTCAAAATGTCTAGTTCCCTGTGTCAAGCACCTTTTTCACTTGACATGTGTCACGGACGATCACATGAAAATGATAGATCCTGGGCAACGTGAAGTGAGGGGAACCAACCTTATTATCCCCTCACGCATACACAGCAAACTGTGTTTGACACTGACTGTGAAATGGCCTTCAGCTGCAGCGTGCTGTATTTCAAACTCTGAAAGAAGCCTTGTGAATTAAATGCTCATGCTAGTAAGCAAAGCTATGACGTGACTACTTCCACAAATTAAGGCAAACCATATCTCCTGTCAGCTCTCCTGCCTCCCTTTCATATGCACTTGAGTAACGAAGAAGAAAGCAGTGGGGGTTGCTGGTTTTGCATTTATTTGACCATGGGTTTTTAAAGTCGTTTCTTGTTAACCCACTGCATATTATCTTGGATTACGAAATGCAGTGTTTGAGTGGTATCCTGATATATACAGTCTTGTGTACGGATTATCTTTGCTTTAGTGACTGCAGGATTTGGAGCTCCATTAGCCGAGTGGAGGTGGAATAAGCAGGATTTTCAATAAAATAGCTGGTTTTTGACAGGAGTATTGATTGTTCTGCTGTAAGGTCCTCCTGTAAGGTAAGATATCTGAAAGGAGACAGGAAGAATAAGGTACAATAGTCCTCAAAACACTAAAAAGCTGGCTAAAAACAGGTAGATAACTGTTCTCTGTGTCCAGTCTGTGATGGATAAGTATTCATGTGTTTACACAGATTTAAGGAAAGCTACTGCTCTGAAAGGTGGTGGCATAGTAATTTGAATAGCTATCAATTCAGAAGGCTTCTTGAGGAGGCTATTAAAATAAGGTACACCAATGTCTGTCAACAGTTGTCTGGGTTAAAATGTTCCTGCCTTGAGGTAGAGGAATGGACCACAGGACTTTGAGGCCCCTTCTAGGCCTGTTCTGTGTATTTTCCTGTAATTATTGTTCAGATGAGCAATAAGCCTTGTTGTAGATGTCGTGTAAAGCTCTAGCATCTTTCAGGATTTCTGTTCCAATTTCTGCAGCCTCTATGTTAGCTAGAAATAGCTAGAATCCTGAAAGGGGAAAAAATTGTCTTGAAGTACAGACTAAAGCAGAACTGGGGTGTTAGATTAAAAGAAAAACCCGTGAAAGCTTACTGAGGTGAATGGACATGAGCTGAGCTGAATTCAGGTCAGGTGCTGTGTGACCCTGATGCCGCTTCTGAGTGCCTCTGTTTGCACTGAACATTTTGATCTCATGCACTTCAGTGCAGAGATTGGGAGTCGGGGCTCAGGAGATGTCTGTCACTATATGGAGGGTTTTTTTTTTCAGAGCTGTGCACAGAGGAGCTAACCTGTGACGGGCCTCTATCTGATCCTGAGGATCAGATACAAATCCAGGGTCAAGTCAGTGCCTTGCCACTTGTGTTTGCTTCCTTACTTAATCCGTGTAACAAGTCAACAGGCCTGACTGAGTGGTGGGTACACTGAAGGAATCAGTGCAGTGCCTGCATAACGCATCCCAGTTGTGCGTTTTCACTAGGATCTCCTTGGTCTGGAAGTCAGCACAGCTGGCTTTTCAGAGCCTTTGTTGTTTTGTTAATCTGAAAACACTCTTTTTACTGGCTTCCACTCAAAGTGGCGTTTTTGGAAAGGCAGTTTCAGAAGGGAATCTATAGGAGAAATAAAAATAGAAGACTAATAATAAACTCCATTAAAACTGATAATTTAATTAAACACCAAGAATTCATTTGAATGACAAAGCGTTAGTGTCATCAGACAAGAAAGGTACAGATTGATTAAACTATTATCGCTGACATCATATGATATTAATGCAATGATAAAAATTAATTTAGCACTCATTGGAGTATGAAGAGAGCAAAAGGTTGTGGTTTACTGCTATGAAGACTGTGTCGTGATCAAAGGGAGTTACAAGGCAAAGGTGGGTTGGTCCCGTGCTGAATCTAAGATGTCAGCACTGTGCTTGTACTTAACAAAACTACCACTCTCACCACTCTTTGTGGCATTTGTTACTTGTACAGAAGGAGAGTTATAGGTGAAGCTCTGAGAAGAAGCACTGACATCGTAATAATAGCAAAGAGATCAAAACTCATGGTTTATTATTAATAATGGTAAAAAATAATAATGACAGCATGAAATGTCTCTTGTGGATCAAAGTTTTTATGAATTTTATTTTTTAACGTATCTGTAGCTATATGAAAGAGAGAGTTGAGATATCTTTAAATACTCAGT
Source organism: Actenoides hombroni (assembly GCA_024336885.1). Classification (NCBI taxonomy): domain Eukaryota; kingdom Metazoa; phylum Chordata; class Aves; order Coraciiformes; family Alcedinidae; genus Actenoides; species Actenoides hombroni. The sequence goes on along the minus strand of WUAM01000099.1, from coordinate 867,379 downwards.
TTATCCAGAACAGGTAATTAGGTTCATCACTCAGCTAAAATAAACCTTCTTTCAGAAACTTGTTTTGAGATATTTAATGTTGCTGGAATGAGCTGGATTAATTGCAGCAAATTGTCAATCACGTTGCTTCACTGAAGCAAAAATAAATTCTAGAAGTCAGTCACTTCTGTTCTTTCTTAATGGAGATTTTTAGACCTGTCTTCAAAACCTGAATGATAGCGAAATACACGTTTTTGGATCAGACCTAGATATTTCTGTCTGCAGAGGAAAGAGAAGAGAGAAACTGTGTTTAGTGTGTATGATGCCAAAGGCATGGGCCTGGTAACTATTGAGAACTGCCTCACTCCCTGACCTCTTTAATTTAGTGTAAACTGGAATGAAGAGATTTGTATGAAGTCAGATAAATCCCAAGCTTATCTGGACCTCTCGCATCTTCAGGTAATGTCCTGATCATAGAACTATTTGCAAATCCCCTCCTAGAGTTAGAAAGCTCAAAAGTCATGGTTTTGTGTAAACAATATAAACAACCTGCTTTATTCTAAAGCAGAAAGAAGATTATTCTATTGAAAATTCTAAAGTTGTTTGAAAGCAAAATTGTCCTTTTCAGATTTATAGCTGGAAAGCCATCTCACTCTCCCTTTGTTCATCTCCATTCGTTCTTATACCTACAACATTCAGAAAAACATCAGAAGTTTTAAATTTTTATTATAATGGCAAACTTACACTATGTAGAAAGGAATGCAAACTGAGATTTTAATTTGACACCTTCCTTTATGCTTCATAGCATCAATTACCAAATAAAACGTATATCCCAATATAATCTTAGCAGAGGAGCACAAGTTATAAGTGAACAGAACAGAGATGTAGTTGCTCACCAAAGATGCATGTTGCAATCTCAGAATTTCTTCCAATGAAGTTTATTATGCTTTAATGAATTAAGAAAGTGCCTAAAAATATCTCAAAGTAATTACAAAATGCGTTCTGGCTGGATCTTACTTTTCATCATCGCCTTTTATAATTATATTTTAGTTAAGGAGTGTCTAGGAGATAAAACTGAGAAGATAGAAGACAGAAGATTCAGGTAAATGCTGGGGAACTTCCTATGTGTGCTGCTGTTTCCTTACACATTTAAATACTTACGAACTTTTACAAATAGTGTGTAGGCTTTATAAAGAAACTATTTTTTTTCACAGCCAAGAGGTGAAATTCCCAAAAGATGACACTTTTAAGGAGACTGCAGAATATCTCTCATCTGAAAATAGATTTTATTGCACTTTTTCAGATTGGCCACTCAAAAGCAGAGAACACCTAAGCTCTCTGGTCACACAGGTTTACATGTACTTGTCACACATTAATGGGGGAATGGTGTGGAAAATGTTACGTGTGCTGAGTATTTCAGATTCAGGCAAACTGGTCACCACCAGCAAGGACCCTTTTTCTCTCTTACTCAGCCAATAACCGGATTTAGAGATTTACTCAACAGTGCTTAAAGCAGTGCAGAGGAGCATGCGACTTTTTTCTCACCTTTCCTGTTGGTTGTCCCTTCCTCTTCCACAAGCAGTGTTCTAGTGGTGGACAAAATAGCCATGTCTCTACCTCTACGATATCTCATGTCTGTAATTCTGCACAAAGAAAGAGCAAATGTTTATACGAGGACTCATTTGTCTTCTAACTTGTACCTCATTTTGATGAGCAGATCTCTTAGCGGTTTCATTGCTGAAAGTTAGACTGTCATGGCTAAAATGAGTCAAGACCAGACACCGCACTGTCCTGCTATAGTGTACTGTCAGAGCGAGTGCACTTACTTAGAACATCCTCAGCGTGTGCTGAGGTGAGCTCTTCCAGCTGTCCTGAAACAAACTCTGAGAAAGATTAATGTGTGAATCTCTGCCAGCCAGTGCTGGTCAGTGGTGACACTTCCTTTTCTACAAATCCAGGTTTCAGGCTCTCCCTGTTGCAGCAAGCTGAGTTGGTCTTCGCTGTCCTGCAGCTACAGCTGCTGCAACACACCAACTCAAATTGCTTTCTGATGTGGCTAAATAGGTTAGCTAAGTCTCCTGCTCTGTGGATGCAAGGCAGAAATGCCTCAGGTGAGGGGAGGCAGGAAATCCATCATTACTTTGTATATTCTGTGGATAAGGATACATGAAAAAGAGCACACTTGAAAAACTAACCACTGATATTTGAAACCATTATTAGGAAGAAATGTCGTTTGTGGTTTTTTCCAGGGTCATATACCTTGATGGTTTGGGAAGGTTGGAAGGGCAACATGGTAACTAATTGTTTATGGTTTTATTATTATTTTATAGTCGTCCTTCTGAATACCGATAAAGTTGTATATTTAAGGAAATCGTAAATACTAACACAGATGGTGCCAAAAAAAAATTAATTGTATGAGATTGCATAGATACTTCTTTACAGGGGAAAGCTGCATCATTTGAATTTCTATTTGGAGGAAGATTAAAAAATGGGTATGGGAAGGGCAATCTGTCCTCCCTAACCCAAAGACATCTGCCACCATCAGTAGCTCTTACTTTGTATTTGGTATGGCAAACTGGGACACGAAAAATGAACTGCTTTTGTTTTTGTCTTGGATGAGTAGATAATCCCCAGCACATAATAAGAAGAGGGTATGTGCAGTCCTTGCTCGAGAAACATCAAACAGAGCTACAATGAAACATGTTTCCTTCTTAATACAGAAAGATGCAAAATAGATAGCCTGGTTTAAAAATACTGGGTAAATAATGTCATGCAAGAGAAATGGATATAGTGTTTACATAGAGCTATCTGTGCACACAATACCTTTAACAGCAACCTTCAACTCTATAATAGTGGAATGCAGCCAGGCAGCAAGTAGAAATACAATTGTGTCAATCATCTCTATTATCAGAATGTTATTAGAGATAATTGACTGAGAGAGATGTGGAAGAATTCTGTAAGTTCAAATAAGAAATGGTTTTAAATAATGCATATCTGTGGAAAAAACATCTGTTAGCTTTTCATTCCTAGCTAGCATCTGCTGTCTTCCTTTTTGGAAAGAAAATAAAAAATAAGAAATAAAAATAAAAAAGAGGGCATTATGGGAAACATATGAAATAAAGTATTATTATTTTCCTTGGCACCTTGTTATTTTAACAAGAAGTGTTTCACTAAATTCAACTGAATAGATAAAGGAATTACAACCTCTCTGGAGAATCCATGTTGGTTCTAAGAAAATCTAGATTATGATTTACTATTGAATTTTCTCTGATTCCTTTACTTTAAAACTTCCAACTTTAAAAGTGTAAAATGCTGTGGGTTTTGTGCTCTGGGTTTAAATTGCAATTAGATTCCAGCTGGAGACTGCAAAACACAGCAGAACCCTTACAGGGAGAGTATTTGCCTTGGCTTCTATTTTGGGACTCCTTAGCAGTATCACCTTGTCACAACAGCTGTTCTGAGAGCTGGGATTGGTGTGAATTTCTTCTTCACTGCCTGGCAAGTTTAAAAGTTGTAATACATTTTCAGTTCATTTTAGGTTCAGGTATTGCTGGGAGCAATATTCATGTTCATCAAAAGGAATGAGATGCAAAGATTGCAAAGCAGAGATTCAGAAACTTATGCAAACTGCTCTCAGTGGGAAGCCTCAACTGGGACTTTATTGCAAAAGCACCAGTCAATGGAAGACCGGTTGCTAAATTTGCCAGAATAAATGTCCAGAGGTACAAAACCACTGCCAAACCACTCCTTTGGCAGACAGTAGAGGTCTGAGTAAACAAGAACAAATTCAGTACCTGTACCCTTTCAGTGATTTGCTAGTCTGCCATCTCATTTGGCAGCAAAACCTGCTGTAGCTACTAGGTCTTTAGCTGTACTCTTGGAAAACTAATGTTCTCAGTTATAAAATGGTAAGACATAATAAACAGGCTGGACTAAGTAGGTAGAAAGGTTTCTATTGAAATTGAAGTGCCTGTCATGGTGAATAGTGGGGATATTTGAGATCATTCTTCTAATAAACTTGCCTACAAGCTTCTGCCACTGCTGTTGGCTGGTCCTTTCTCTCACCTATTTAGTTTCTTGGCAGTCTTAACCAGGGAACTTTTTGACATAGGGATCATCCCCAGGGTATTCTTTGACATTGATACTTCTAATCGTAACCTCTAGAAGCTTTCTTAGTTACACAGCTGAAATCTTAAGATCCAACGAAAATATTCTTAGTGCCGTTATTCTAAGTAGTCTGCCCAATCACTAAGATACTCGAGAAGAATGGGTCAAGTGTCTGTGCCATCTGAGGAAACTTTTCTGACCTCTCTGCACCTCGGTGCTGGCTGAGAGTATAATAGGTGGTAGCAGCTGCTAAGTGTCAGGGATGGCTGTGAGCTGCTCAGCTCCTGGGGTGAAGGCCATGTGTGAGTGCCTGAGATAGAGGCTTTCCAGGAACATCAAGACAGAAGACAGTTTAAAAAGGAAGTAAGGCTTGCTAAAAAAAAAAAGATAGAAATTTCAAGTTTCAAATAAATATAGATTCCTCCTTTGCCTCCGAAGAGGCCTGATTTCCAGTCATCTTTTCCTAAAAATGTAGGCAAACATTTCCCTGCTCAGAGAACATAGCTGTCTGTCATGAATTCAAGTTTCCTACCCTGAGCATCCCTCCTGAGGTGTAACAACAGTCTCACAACAGGCAGCAGGGCACCTTGAGGCCTGTGTGCTACAATTAGTTCACTGGGCCCTCAGCTCTGCAGTCTGCTTGGTGCAGGGTTCAGATTAAATATCAGCGTGAGTGTAAGAGGAAAGGGGATGTGCTTCTCTCATTGTTGCAAGCCTTGACATCAATTGTTTTATTTCTGCAAACATTTACAGATGTGAATAGGACAAATCCATATGTCCTGGTACCCACACACCTTTTATCACTCTCTCTGAAAATTGTGTCTCAGGACTACACCAAAAACCCTGTTAGAGAAGGAGAGACTGACATTATGTCGAGGATACAGTAAATCCCAGACTCATCATCTTTCTGATAAAGTTAGGATTTAATTTATTGCTGCCTGTCACAGGGGCAAACAGAGAATCAGAAATAGGTATTCTGGGGTATAGTCTGCATTTGTTTTCACCTTAGACTTTTCTTTGGCATATCTGTAACAATACTGAAGCCAGGGTAGACTCTGATTTAAAACATAAATTGTGACTGTGCATGTGTTTAAATTAAGCCTGTATTTGGAGAACATCTATGTTAACACCATTTAGAGCAGGCAAATATCCATTATTTATAATCAGCAGAAGCTATTTGGTTTGTTATTAACATAGCCATTGATCTTGCTATAAGAGTAAAGCAAATAGTTTGAACAGATGAACAGTCTGTTTCTGGAAAGAGGGACTGAATAGTAGCGGTCAGAATAAACCCAGATTATTTGCATCTTTGCTATCTTGCATATTATTTTCAAAGATTTCCCCCCTCCCAAGATTTTAATGTTAGGGAACTAAACAGGTCTTCCAAACATCTTATCATGGATAGTGCGGGAAATAGTTCCACCGGGAAACTCTTTGTGAGCCAAAAAAAAATCGAGTCAAATAATATATCACTTTTACTCATGAACAAAGAAGCAAACTACACAGGTTTCATCATCTCTTTCTGCAGAGCTTTGAGGAATTCTGGGCCCCCTTGGCATAACTGCACAGGAAAAGTTAGTTTCAGTGCAATTTTGCAAGCTTAAATGTGATCTCCCTGTAAGGAACCAGGTCTGTGGGCAGGTGCCAAAGAGCCCCTCGGCCATCTCCAGTCGCTGGGGCTCTCTGTGCCCATGGGACCTGCAACTGCTGTCGACTGCATTGCCAGCAAGGATGCAGGCAGCCATGTGCTGGTCTGGAAATGTAACATGCTGCTGGAGGTTTCCCCCCCAGCACTTCTCCCAGTTTTTTGCTTAAACTTGGTAATGTGGAAAGTTGAGTGGCCAATATTTTTAAAAGGCACATTTGTGGACCTTGGTCCCTACAAGAGCAGCAGTACCCATGCTGAAAGCATGGGGCAACAAGAAAAACACTGGCAAAGAAAATTAGAGCCAGTGCTGGGATCATCTTTCACTCTACAGAGTTCACACCTACAGCAAAGGGCTTTGATACCAAGGGAAGCTGCTCATTTCAAAGTACTGACATGAAGCAGACAGGAACTCGCATCCCCTATATTAATATTTTAGTGCTGAATTGCTGTAGCTCAGCTTAGCAAGTCATTTATCTTCCCTCATTAGTGATTAAGTGTATCTGTGCAAGTATGTTACTCTGTAACTGTTGTGGATTTTTTTTTTTCACCCCCTCTGCACCAAAATATCTCTTTTTTTCCTCCAGAGAACAAAGAAAATGGATTTTCTGACCATATGGCTGCTGCAAAGTGGTTTCCATGGCAACTGTAACCTACAGAACTTCTTAAAACTTTTTCCCTCTGTGGATATTTTTTTTAGTGGTTTGATTTCAGGATCTTGTCATCTTCTCCAAAATCATTACAGCAGGTGGAACAGAGGTTAACCATGAAGGCCCTGGAGCATACTAGGACTCTGGCGTGTCTTAAAGAGTCTGGATTCATTTGTAAGGTTCAGATGTTTTTAGCTGTGCAGATGTTTGGCTCAATTTGCAGGATATTTAACAAATTCCTCTTGGAATTAGTGTGGTATTCCTCACATAAACACTACTGAAAGGTGTCCAGTAGGGTTTAGAAAAACAAAGACAACTTGAAAGATGAAATGTGAAGCTGATGGGGACTTTGAACAGGCCCAAGCATCCTCTTACTTGTAAGCAGTTGGCTGGATCCCACTCTGTCATGATACAAGATCTGGGAACATTTTGCACTCTTCTCCCCACCTACTTCTAGTGCCCTATGGTTGCTGCACCTCCATGGAGAAAAGAAAAGCAGCTATTGCTTCTCTCCTCATTAGGAAGGCATGCCTCTGCAAAACACAAAGCACCCTGCCCATTTTCTTTTGAGTGCTGAAATTATGCAAAGTGTAATTTTCTGAAAGCCTGACCTTTGCTTTAGTTTCAATAAGAAAACAAAAATATTCTCCTAGCCAAAGTGTAAAAGACCATTTACAATAGTAAAAACAACCTTGTCATAAATACCTACATGCATACGTACAGCCTCCTTCCTTTCGAGTAGGCTTACCAGAAAAATATGAGCACAATGAATAAAATAATCTGTCTTGTGCTGTCTTTCTAGTAATATGAATGTATGTTTTGTATTTAGCAGAGTTGGTGAAGTGAAACAGTAGGCCTAATTATTTTCCTTCATCATGAAGTCACATTTATTGGTCTTTGGATGCTGTAAATGCAGCCAGTACCGTGAGAAAGGTGTTCTTTGCCACCTCTTTCTGGTGTCCTTTCCCATGTTATGCTGTAACCTGTATTACTTTACAGCTTTCTTCTGCTGTTATTCTTCTGCTTTCTTTCATATATATGTCCTGCAACTAGTTCCTAATAAAGGAGAGAGGAGAGAAGATCCCCAAACAATTAATTAAACCCTGGATTGCCCAGTAGAAATTACAAAATTTTCGGACTATGTCTGAAGCAAAGCAACAAGATGGCAAATACCCACCCTGAAATCTGTCCCCTTGCCACGTTTCAGGGACCCCAACACAGATTTCTCAAATAACCATAGCATAAGTGTCATTGCCAGGACCCTGATCTTGATTGCAGTGCATGCAGGTGGGCTTCCTGCTTGTGGCAAGTTTTGAAGAGGAGTTCCAGACTGCTTCTGAGCTCTGTGATCCAGATGGAACTATTGGTTGTATGTGTTGCATGTCTGACAGACGCTACACTGATTTTTCTGGTGGTTTTACATTCTTCTGCATGTTGTTTGGAAGATAATTAGTTGTTTGAGTTGTAACTGAGCAAATGATCAACAGAAGCACTTTGTAATAAAAGTAAGGAATTAAAAAATAAACAGGAATTTGTTATAATCCTCTGACAAGGCAGTGAGTAGAGCCAAAGTCTTCTAAAGATGTGAGAAACAAAATGGAAAATTATAGGGTACTTGAAAGCACAACATGAGAAGGCATTTCAAGGGTTGTTTTAGGTACTTTTAAAATCCAGTGTGGTGTCCTGAGCATTGTCCGCTTTTTATTTTGACTCCTGTAGAGAAAATTAGGTGTGGAAAGATTTCCATGCAGAGAAGGGCTCAGTATATCCCTGTGTCTAGTACTTTTCTGATCATGAATACTTGCTGCCAGTTGGGTGCAGCTCATGTGCTGTCCTGTTCCAGCCCTGCTCTCCTCTTAGGCCAAGCTCAGCCTTGGGACAGCCCTGGCTTCCTCCCTTCCTGAGCAATTGCCACCACCCTTTTTAGGTGAGAGTGCTTTGAAAGGTGACATGTGAGCAGATAAGCTCATTTCTGATGCAACTAAATACTGCAGCTTGGTCCTGGACTGCAGAGCTGCTGGGGGCAGGTTGTTTCTGTCATACCAAGACACCTGCTCTCAAAAAAGCCCGATACACTCCTGGTTTTAGAGGAAGGGGCACAAGAAAAAAAAGCATTTTTTCCTCCTTTCCATATGCTGTATTCATTCATGAAATTAGCATTTCATTCCTGTGAAGAGCAACCTCCATCTATTTCTTCCATGGATTTAGTCTTTACTTCTTCTTAGACAAGAACTAGAAAGATTAAGATGCTTTTCAGCAGTTTTAAGGTTAAGATGCTTTTCTTTCTTCCCAAAGCAGTCAAACTATACGATAAGATTATATTAAGCTTGGGGAAACAAAAACAGATAAATATATATATATATATATTCCTCATTTCCTTGATTTTTCTTTTGTAATACCCTAGTTGCCTTAAGGAGGGCAATTTGGAAACCACCTGAATTAATCAGTAAGTTGTCAAAAACTCATAAGTTGTTCCATTCAAATATTAATAATGTTTTTCAATTTCCTATTTTCTTTCTGAGTAAAATAAACAAAATAAAAAAATCCAGAAAGCCCTGCTGTAAACAAATCCCACAGGCACTCTCATTCATTAGACAGTAAAACACACAAGACAACAGATGCTGGATCTGAATTTTTCCAGGATAATAGATGCATTCAGTGTCCCCAAGAATAAGATTTTAAAGCACATTTTCTACAGAGAGCTAAATAATTCATCCTCAAAACCTCTGTTTTACATACAGTGTTAAAACATAAAACACAAAAGAACACTGAAAAAAATAGTCATAATATGCTGCTAAACTAGGGACAACACTTTAGAAGTAATCAAACTCAGTGTTTAATTAATTATACAGGAATATGAATCATTGCTTCAGCATTTAACCCTTTATGCCTTCTACTCAGAGTGCAGTTGGGAACAACAGGAGATTTACTCTGAAAAACCTCAAAAACAGTTATATGCAGGGATTTGGTGACATAATTCATTTTATGGTTAGTGTTTGGATATTTGCTCAAGCACTTTGGGGGTCTTTCCTTTGAATTAAAAGACTAGATTACCTCTGGAGCTTGGACCAGCTTTTACACTTATTTCTTATATCCTTTTGGGATGCTAGCCATTTATTTCTTCCTCAGATCTAAGTTATTCAGTGTTTTCTGATGAGTCAGTGGACCATGATTTCTTACTTTATCCCCATGAACACCTATACAGAAGTCAGAACTAAATTCACCTGCTTTTCCCTGCTGCTTGCCTGTATAATGTCTCTCTAGATGCCAGATGCAGTTGTTATCCTGCTTTTGAACTTCTGAGCTAACAGATTGCTGCTATCCTCTAAGAAGAAAGTAACTGGAATATCCTAAGAGCTATAAAAGAGCAGTCATTTGATTTAACCTCAATTATTTAGTGTGGGAAAATTTAATCTTGGGGTATAGTTTAATATCGGATTGACTTTCAGCCAACATAAGAAACCACCTACAGAGAGGCAAAAAGAAGATTGTGTTAGCCTATATGTTTTTATAAGGTGCATCCTACTGTGAGCTCAAGGGGTTAATTAATAATTCAGACATCTTCAAAAACCAGGCAACTTTACAGAGTCCACAGGGAGTGAAACTTCCGGACAAGAATCTTTGGCAACAGGGACTTGCAGAAGTCACTGGTAACTTGAACATACCTGATGCTGTGGGGTGCTTGTGAGGAAGTGACCAGACAGCTACAGGAGAAAAGTTGATGGGGGAACTGGCCCAGTCCCGTGTGCTCAGCTCTTTTGCAATTGCTCTCCAGAGAAAGGCAAGAGGAGAGCAACTGGGACCATCAAAGGGAATGTAGCGTGCTTTCAGTGCATTTTTGCATTTATACTGTATCTGTGATTCATCTATTGCATTCTTGTGAGACATTGGGTTTTTATCAGGATGACTTGAGAGAAATTACTTATCTGTTAACAGCTCCTAGACGGGATTCACAGATATTAAAATTGTTTGAACTCAAATCATGTAGGAAGGAAAAAGAAAAATCTAAGCTGCTTCCAGGAGCTGTCAGGCTTGCTGAATGATGGACTCAACACAAGAGGTTCCTGGAAAAATGGGCTGTGGTATTAGTCCTGAAACTTTGTTTGTTTATAGCAAGTTGTAAAGTGATTTCTGGAGATGACAGTATTTCTCATCTGTAGAGAAGGTGTTTCTGGAAGAAAGCTAAAAAATAAATATATTGCAACTTGGACCTTACAGGGGTGTATCTGTACCTTCTGCAGAAAGTCACTGAACAGTTCAGGTGTCCTGTGCCAGATTCTGCATAATGCAGGCTGTATAGCACATTTTATTATTAATTCAGTTTATTTTTCAGAAAAAAATGCATTTTCAGGTTCTATTAGTACATGTCCATCTTAGGCAGATGATTCCTCTCCTGATACGTTTTATTCTCTGTTTGTTTTCTCGTGTTTGATGAACAATGTCTTATTCCCTCGTTTGCCATTATTTGTGGACTCTGCTCTGAATCACTGGCCATGCAAGACTACTGGTGCTCGTTCTTGCTGAATCTAACTCAAGAGGCTTTTCTTCAGCGTGAAATGAAGTGTGGAGCTCTTTGCCACATGGTGTGGTGGCTGTTAAAAGCACTCCTCCATTCATGGAGTGATTGGGCAAAGAGATGGGTATGGTTCTTTAATACAAGCACACTTGGCTCAGAAGTATCTCTGAGATACTTATCTCTGTTACATTAAGTATCTCTGGATACTGGAAGAGGGGAAGTGTCTCTTGTTTGACTCTTTCCTAAATATCACTTACTTTAAAAAGCTTCCTTAGAGCTGAGCCAACATGGCTATTTTAATGGGTTTTTTAAGGATTTTACATAATATATGTGATCTTTATCTTTATGATCATTTAATATGAAATTTTAAAGTTGTTACCTATTTTTTCTTACCTTTAAGGCTGTTTGAATTTTAGATTTTTTTAAAATTATTGATACCCTACCTAGGAAAGGTTGAGGCCTTGCACAATTGTAGTATGTGACTTGAGATATAGATTCGCTGTGAAGATTAAGTTTTCTTTCATCTTTTTAATGCATCATCAAAGCATTTCCTTTACCTCCTCCCCAGAATAGAAAGAAAACAAAGAAAACATTTGTAAGCTGGATGTAAGCTTTGGTGCAGGGCAAACAGCCAAACTGGCCAGACATTAGTGCAGTAGGTTATGGGCAGTGGAGAAAAGCCTTGGACCCAGGCAAGAGCATCAGTAGGGTGGAACTGCTCTTGGCTGTCAAAGCTTAGGGAGAGACATTACACAAAGGGCTGTCTCCTTCTATCAATTACATGGCTCTGAACTACTGAGCATTTGTCAGTGGTTTTAAAGCTAGGAAAAGACTAGCTTGGTCAAGGAAGCACTGACCCAACACCTTGGTTTCAATGATGAAAAGACTAGTTTAGGCTTATTTATTATTTATTTTGTCAGGTAGTCATCACAGTAATCTAGGGGCTGTCTTGGTGCCCTAAAAAGAGAGTGCAATCTTAAAAGGCAGCTTCTGCTGCTAGAAAAATTGGAGAGATGCAGTAAGCAAAAGTGTGCTGCTTGGGGGGTGGCCTTAAGCACAGGAACAGAAACAGATTCCTGAGACATTCAACAGTGAGGGCATTGTGGTTTATATCCTGAGATACTCTGAGACAAAAAAAAACAAACTAATTTTTTTCATAACATGTGGGCACGTCAGTACCTGTGAGGATGCAAGGAATAAGAGAAAGTAATTCACTTGCCACTGTGTAGAAGGTTCTGAGATCTAGCAGGTCATCTCTTGAATGATCACATGGTCAGCTAGATATTGGAGATTCAAGCCCAGATAGTTTCTGAAGATGAAAAAAAAATAAGATGAGGTCTCCTTAGCAAACCAATGACACCTTTTTCTCCACTTCATCTTTTTCTTCCATTCTGAGTCCCAAGCAATCACACAGTTGAGAATAAAAAGTGGAGCCCTTGCTTTAAATGAATATAAGTGGTGGCACTGGTGATGGCTTAAAAAATGAAAGGGAGACAAAGTGTTATTCTCACTAGCAAATGGCATGTCCACAATTAGCATTGAAATACACTGAAATATCCAGCAACCTGAGCACTAATACATGGCCAGTGGGCCCTATGGCTGAAGGGGTTCAATCATTGTTGTCAGTAATGCAGCATTAAGCAGCTTCACTGGCTGAATGGAAAGGCCCAGGCAGATGGTGGTAAGTGTTGTAGAGAGATCCCTGTCCCTGGCTTTGATGACACATGCCATGAGAGAGATGCAGCCCTTATGACAGTGATACTGGCCACCAGAATTAAGTGCCTGAGACTGTTACAGAGGCAGTTCAGGAAACATGGTTGAGTTCCCTAAGATGACAGTCATATATTGTTTCTAACTTGCAAAACAGCCAAGTTGTAGGTTTGGCAGATGAAGCAAAAAATCATCACACAGAAGTAGCTTCAACGATAAGGTATCTCTGTTGCCATTACACTAAAGAACTATTCCAAACATAACCATGGTAGACATTTGTAGATGTCAGTATTTTGTGAAATACCTGGAAGGTTTTCAGCAAAAGGTTTTCAGGTGGAGCTGTTCTTGATACTTCCCACCCATCCCCACTTGAGCAAATTCAACTGCTGCTTTCACAGAAATTCTTAATTATTTTTTTTTTATATTGCAAATAACACAATCCTACAGGTATACTTCCCTCCCCATTGACACACTTTCTTCTAAACTCTGTCAGTGATTTCTTTCTTGTCTGTTTCTCAATTCAATATTGATGCTCTGACAAAGAGGTCTACATTGTACTAATGTGCAAGTGCCTGATTGTTACATCAAATTGTCATTTTAGAATAAGTCTGTGGTTAAGACATATTTTTGAACCCCATACCTTAGTCTGCAGGCTTAAAGACATGCTGAGGTTACTTAAATGCTTTTAGCATAGTCTATTTGAAAGTAAACACTTTCTTGGAATAATTTATCATATGAATATTTGCATGCTTGCATTGCACTTGTATATAAGCTATTTTGATAAAGTAGCTGAATATTAAACAATTCCAGTAAGACTTTACATATTACATTAATGCAGTTCATCTGACCAGTAGCAGGAGCACTATGAATGTTTGGCTTACTCTGTGAGGGGTAGCACTGAGTTCTTTAAATCCTCTGCTGTGGATACTAGTGGAAGTGAACTCTTTTTCTTGTCCTTCATCTTTATCTCATTGCTAATAGTATCAATAAAATCTCACCTTTTTTCCATTGTGTTTGGTAAAGGGTGCTATAGCATTGGACCTGCATAACCTGGAAAAAAGTCTTTAGGTCTTAAGGGATGCTTATCTGGGAGGAAATAAGGTGCTGAGATTCAGCCTAAATTGACTGTATCTACAGGGAAAAGTCAGTTTTGAGAGGTCACATGGTATATGTCATTTTTTAGTTACATTATTTGTTCTAATACTTGTAATATTTTAATTGTGGACATGAGTCCTGGAATCATGAATACAAAGTTCAGCATTGAAACAGAGACAAATGCCTGTGAAATAGGAGGCAGTGTGTCGCCTTGGTTTTGATATTTGGCTTGAAAGTCTCAATGACTAGAAGAGAGAAAACTTCAAATACTACATGGAGTTTGTTAGAATTTTGTCCCTAAGTGCTTTTGCTAACGGAAAATACATTTGCTACAGCTTGAAAGTGTGAAAAATGGAAGGAATTCACAACTTTATACTTCAAACTGCAGCTAATGATTCTATAGAAAAGGCAATTAAGGGTCACCTCATTTCTTCATGTAGGCAGCAATTTAACATTGGTCCATCTAATGCTATGGTATTGAAAATCTGTGATGATGATAAATTCAAAACAACTCCCAAATATTTTATACACTGTAACCAAAGTACAGCTGTGTACCTTCTGTATTTGGTCCAAAGTCTGTTGGGCTCTTTCCAGCTATTCCACTACATGTAGACTAAGTAAGTTTTCAGAAAAGGTCTTTAGTTTTTCAGGGAAATTGTGTATTGTGCTTGCAGAAAGGAATTTGGATGTGCAAAATCAAATGTTTCCTTACATGCCACAGTGTAGAACTACTTCTCGTTTTGGTTTTTTTTTAAACATATATCTTCTTAGTTCTAAAGCTTCTAGGGGAATATTAAGATGGCATTTGATCAGACTTTGCTTTCAGAATGAAAGGAATAAAAAACAAACAACAAAAAAAGAATTTTGTAATAAGTTTCCTGTACCAGCATTTTGTGGAATCACTGTTCAATAATACACATTCCTTAAGCTTTGTGCTTGGGGATTAAGGCAATATTTAGGATATGGTAACTCTATCAGAGATGAGCTGTTGCATTTTGGTGTTGAAATAGAGCTTTTTAAAAAAATGTTAAATGGCCCCTCACTAAATGAGGCTGATTCAATGGGGTGAAATTAATTTTTGTGTCAGTTGGCAGAATATCAACAAGCTAGAAGCATTCTCTAATTCAGCAACTTTTGGCTGAGGAGTGCTGCTGAAAAGGAAGGATTAAGTGCTCTAGTTTCTGCATGTCGTGCTGAAGTGAAGGTCTTTACTCTAGAGCAGATCAGTATCGTTTGGAGAACTGCTCTTGTAGGAAAGTTCCGTAACCCTATGGAGAGAAAGTGACCTTCTCTTTGTTGGTCAACATTGCATTATTCAAGGCAAACATCCTTACTGCAGAAAACATAAAATGCCACAGAACATATTATCAAATAGAGGAATGTCCCCATCTGAAGTGATGGAGTGGGGAACATTTGGTCCCTAGACATAGTGCAGACACATGCTACTTGTCACAGCTAGTCTCACAGGCTAGTCTCTGTAACTCAGTGACACAAAGCCACCTACACAGGAAAAAGTTGAAGGCCTGCAGCATATATAAGTGCACTGCTTTGCCCAAATTGGAGTGGAAGGCTCTTATGCCTATATTAGTTGTCTTTTTTTTCTACAGGTATCAGGTAAAATACGTAATGCCAGGCTGCAGAAAATTGTAGCATAACACAACTTTGATCTTCATCTTTTCTGTTTGTTACAGAAAATATCTTGATTTTTATATAATGAGTATTCGAATTATGTTTCTCTCCTATCCTTTATTCTACAGAGGCTCTACATCATAATAATTTAAAACATTATATTCCATATACTGAGAAATTTTTCTGTGATCAGTTTAAAATGTATTGTAATTTGAAAACAGGATGAAAGGGCAGAGAAGTAATACAAAGTGAATTTAAGGAAAAATAAATAATAAGAAAAAGAATGATTTGCCATCTCACCATCCATTTTATTTGCTGCCAGCCTCTGTCAGTTTGTCACCACAGACGATGTTTTTTCCTTTTCCATTTACTCACATATTTAAATTGATCAATATTTGTATTGTGCTTGCTGGCATCATCTTATTTGTACGCTTACACAAGCGTAAGTTCCATTTCTGTATATTGATCCTGACCCTTCGCTGAAAAGCAGATATAAGTTGCTCTGTCTGCCAAGGCTGACCTTTAGTGTAGTTTAAATATCACTTCTGAAAACTGATGGCAACGTAGGGGAAAAAGAAAGCAGGAGGTGTTTTTACTGTTTGCATGTTTCAAAGAAATGCCAGTGTCCCACTGTGGAAGAGGCAGCACAGTAGAGAAGAGATGGCATAAGCTGTTGTACAAGAAATCAGAGTCTCCCCTCTGTATCAGCCTTTGTCTTCAGTATGTAGATGGTATTTATTTTGGTTGAAAGTTTCCCATGAGAAAGAAACCCAACATGCCTGACTGGTCCTGTCAATCCTACTTGTTGTTTTCTTCTCCACCTTCAGTTTTCTAATTTAGACTATTTAGTGCTACGTATTTTTTTTCCTGCTGTGCAATGCAGTGCATTGAAAGTTGTGCACAGACTGTGATATTCAATTTGTTGTATTTTTTTTCTTCATCTTGTATGGTAACCTTTTACTGATTTTGTCTCACATACAAATTTGGTCTCACAAAACCCGGTCCTCCTATGTTAAGTCAGTATTATTTTGGTTGCCTTTGCAAAGCGAGGACCTCACCCAAGATCCTGTTTGGAATATGGTTTATCTAGAAATGTAGATTAACTTATTTTCATTTATGATCATTGAGGAAATAAGTAAAAATATGCTGTGCGTGATGCATTTTTCCTTAAAGATTACTTAGACTCCAGTGTCCCCTGCAGTTTCTCTACTAGCAACATCCAAAAATACCTCAGAAAATGCAGATAAGTGGGATACTTCATATCCATTTTTTTACTTCTTCCAACAAACATTCACTTAGCTGAGTTAAGGAACAGCTCAGCAGCCACACAAGACTTGTTTATGTTGTTATGGGCTGTCCGTCTAATCCCTCCCAGAGACTACCAAAACCTAAAGAAACAATTTGCCAAGCTGCAGCTGAAGCACTGCAGACAATCCATGACATTTGGTGAAATTTAAATAACATATGTTGTAGCAGGCAACAAGGAAACACCTGGGAAATATGACAGCTGTTATCCATAAATAATGTTCCTTTACCAGCACCTATATTTATATGGAATTTTGATGGGTAAAGATGCAAATAAGTATTTCATTGCTTAACAACCTTCCTGCACTGTAGGAAGAACCCTGGCTGTCTTCAGTGTCCTCTACATGCTGTACAAACAGCCTCAGGTTCTCTCAAGCTGACTTCTGAAAACACAAAGCTTATGTGCATTGTTTGAAGCTCAGCTTTTAACCTGTGAATTGCTCCCAAAGTTTCAGAAAGATTTCCCCTCTACTGACACATGAGGATTGAAATGACATTTTTTGTTCTCCGGAGTTTATGTTGTTGGACTTCAGATTGGTGTATGCTTGGTATTTTTAGTAGGGCCATCTAAAATTGGGAAGAAGACACCTGTTACTCTTTAGACAGAATATTTGCTGGTTATTGGTACAAAGTCTTAATTTTTGTGGTACTTTCTTCCTTCCTGATACAGCAAGATACAAGTTCGGCAATTTTCCTCATAGCATCTGTTAAATATATTACAGAAAATTGAGTCCTGAGGTAATTCTATTAAGCGAGTGGAAAAAAGGCTTCTCGGAACTGAATCTCTCTGGTTTATTATTTTGTCTCATCCCTGGACATATCAGTGGCAAGCTTGAGCATGGTAAGAAAAGTGAATAGGTCCCCCAGCTTCGACCCATGCCATGCTACCTTGATATGGATTCTCGGTTTTTTTGGACATCCTTTTGGTTTAGACTCTACATATAGCAGTAATGGTATTAAATAATTATGGTATAGCGTAATACTTTTAGTATAGCCAAGTGTGATCCTTTGGGACTTATTTTTAAAATCCTGAGCATTTCTGTTCTCAGCACGAATTTAAGCTTTGGAACAAAAGTAGTGGTGGCTACTTGGTTCATACAGGAGAAACTGGCAACAGAAGGTTCAGAGTTCAAGTTAAAATATCCACAAGATGTTAAGATTCATTACTTGACTGTATTGCATTCTGTTTGGTGATTACAGACCTGTAATAAATTAACTTATTGACTAGAGATGATCTTTCTAAAATAATAAGAATTGTTACTGACTACTGTTGTCCGTTTTTACAGTGAGTAATAACTTAAATACAAAGGTTTGAAATGAATTTCTTCCAAGTCCTCTAGCTAGCATCTGTTCAGTTAAAAAAAATAAATTCTCCTGGGCAACTATATAAATTATAATTGATCTTTTCCAAAGTGATCAGACCTGTAGAAGCAGTGTGGAGGAAAAATTCTGTTGCATCACTTGCCTACTGGGTGTTTTTCAGTAGAGTAGGGAGATAAGCAGTGCCTGCATAAATATTTATCCTGGAATTTTAGCATCTAAAGAAAGAGAGTTGACAATCTTGCTTAGGAAAATAGACATTTCTTTGCAAACCTAGATAGTAATTTATGTATTGTAAATGCAAAGGCTCGTATTGTCACCTGCTTCTGCTAAGGAAAATATTCACTGGGAATATATGGAGCTTAAAAACAACCAGATGAATGAAAAAGGGTCTTTTTATCATCAGCAGGCTTGGCATATTGCTTTTAAGTAGCTCTAATACAGATAGAAGCTACATTAAGAGACCTATTTAATTCAGGCACTTTGCCAAGAATAGGCAATGATGTTGTTTACAGTTTATTAATACTGAATAAAGTGAAATTATATTCAATTTTAGCATCTGGAGAAAACATGGCTTACTGAAAGGTCAGACAGTTGAAAGGCTGCCCAGGTTCTATAAAATGGAGAAGCTGAGAGTCTGATCTGGAGAACCACAGTAAAAGTGTCAGCAGAGAATCCAGCTGAAAGGAACCTGATCTGAAATGTATATACTCCCTTAAATTGCTGTATTACATTCCTTGCAATGCAGATTATTATATACGCTGACTATCTTTAAACTGAGCAAAGGCTGTGTGAGAGTAAGTAGAAGCTGGAAAAAATAATTGCAACTTTAAACCAAAAATTGGTGTACCTGACCCAAAATCACTTACAGGCAATTTGCCATGCCTTGTGCTAAGAAAAGTAAGGATCCATTTAAAGTAACCAATTCGCAGCAGCAATGACATAGATTTGCAAAGCTGTACCAAGTTGCTACGGTTACTGGGGAGGAACAAATTGGGTCATTTGGCATTGAAGAGAGGTTTTTCTGCTTGTGATATTTCTTTTACCTGTTCCCTGTGCAGTGAAAACTTGATACCACCCATCCTCACAGTCTTCAAATGGTAATTTGAGTGGGTATATCTGGGATACAAAACATTCAGAATCATCCATCACCTCTCCCTTGATTTTAATTTTTTTCTTTAAGAAGTCCCTTGGTGTCCTGGTAGCAAGAAGTGTTGAACTCTAATTAAATAACACCCTCATTTGGTGACAGAGAAGGATTCCCACATTGCCTTGTCCCAGAGAACCAAAATCACCTTGAGGACTGGGAAGAACAAGAAGACGACATAAAACTTTGAGTATGCTCCAAGTAGTCTCCATCTAGGGGAAAAAGGGAATGGTGTGCCAGGAGCGTGGAAATGAAGTCAATGCTCTAACATTTGTAAATACATACAGTATTAGTAATGCTAGTTTAAGCCCTGCTAATAGAGTCCGTTATAAGATTTTGGTCAAAGACTCAAGCTGCCCTGCCATTCTCTGTGAAGACATCTTTGTAGCCAAAAGAGATTCTCTTTCTGTTTTGAATCTGAACTTCCTGCCTTCTTTGATTTGAAAATTTGTTGTAATTTCAACTTTTTATCGTCTACTCCCAAGCCAAATGTAGGACTGTTACTCTGAAGTTTAAATTCAGAACAAGAAAAAGTGAAATAATGAACAAGCTAAGGATAACATTTCTTGAATCAAAGATCATGAATTGACATTTTTGCAATAGACCTTTAGCTTCCTCAGTTATTCTCATACACAGTTTCTAGTAGGAACCTGACGGGAAAGCATGTCTTTGCTTTCCTGACCTGTGGGACCCATTATTGGTTACAATGACTCTGCTGAATTTTGACAAATAGCTCACCTCTAAAAATAAAACCATGAACTATTCAGACAGAGAGAAATCTGCAGTTGAAAGAGAGAGCATGTAACTGAACCTGGAACTTGATTACACAGCTATGGATATGAGCACAAAGTTTTCTTCCAACTGAAAGAGATGGGCATGTACAGTGAAGTGTTCTGGGAAAAAGATGTCATTGCTCCAGGCTATAGAAAGACATAGGAACACCCACTGGTAAAGCTGTTGTGGTAGCGTTATTTTTGACTGTGCAGCCCAATGAAATATTCCACTTTACTTTTTTTTAAGACTCCAACAGTCTGAAAGTCTCAGTATCACACAAACATTCATAGGTACATCTGTCCTATGAATACCTCTACAGTCTGTAAGCATGCTGAGCCCTCTCCACACACACGTGAGTCTGCATTTTATTCTTTCCTTAGATTTCCCCCACTTAATCTCTGTCTTTCCACGTTCTGATTTTCAGCGTGGGATAATAACACTGAACTAAAGGCTATGTAAAATTATGTACTCCAAAATGCTCTATGTTTATTTTAAAATGAGAAGAAAGGGTATACTTTTTCCTGTTCTCTAAAGCAACAAGAAGGTTGTAAGCATTTTGGTGAGAATGAACCTGACAGTGAATGCAAAGTAGCAATTCAGTTAGTTCTTTCTTTGGCATTTCTGTGTCATCCAAAAGTGGTCTTCTAGACAAACAGAAAACAAGAATATAATTTATATGTCTAGTACCACATTATGAAAACTTACTACTCTAAGATCCTCAGATGTCTGAAGAACTTGTAGAGAAGTGTGAAAAGCAGAAAAAAACAATTAGAATGTTAGAAAATTATATCACTAACTGCACCTGACCAAATGTGACTAAATGTGACTTTTAGCATGTTATGCTGTAAGATATTTGACGAGGGATTTGTAATCAACTTGTGGTAGAAAATGATGAGAAATTCCAGGGTGGGAAGCATGTGCCTTAGGTGAAAAAGGGGATGTTACCAATCAGTGACACTGGTCAGTAGGAAGCAGCTACGGAAAGTAAAGGCTGCATAAGGGAAGACCAAGGGAAAGAGCAATAATTGCACATCTGTCAGGAAAAAAACCCTTCACAATAAGAATAGGAATATAGTTTAGGAAGGATGCAGTCCCTGCCAGTTCAAACTGGCTGTAAAAAGCAGTTACTAGGTAACATGGCTTCCCTGAGAACAAGAGATTCTTCAAGTACATCAATGGTAAAAGGAAGACTAGGGAAAATGTGGCCCCACTGCTGAATGATATAGGAGCCCCAGTGACAGAGGATGCAGAGAAGTCAGAGTTACTGAATGCTTTCTTTGCTTCAGTCTTCACTGCTAAGACCAGCCCTGACCCTGGAAGTAAGAGTGAAAGCCTGGAGGGAGGAAGTCTCTCCACTGGTCAGTGAGGATTGGGTTAGAAATCATTCGCATAAACTGAACACACAAATCCATGGGCCCTGATGGGCTGCACCCATGAGTGCTGAGGGAGCTGCTGATGTTGTGGCTCTACCACTCTCCATCATTTTTGAAAGATCATGGCGAATGGGAGACGTTCCTGAGACCTGGAGGAAAGCCAATGACACTCCAGTCTTCAAAAAGAGCAAGAAGGAAGACTCGTAATTACAGACCAGTTAGCCTCACCTCCTTCCCTGGAAAGGTGATGGAGCAGCTCATTCTAGAGATCTTATGGAAGAAAAGAAGGTTATCAAGAGTAGCCAGCGTAGATTTACTAAAGGGAGGTCATTTCTGACTAATCTGATAGCCTCCTATGAGGGTGTGCCTGAATGGGTAGATGCAGGGAGAGCAGCGGATGTTGTCTACCTTGACTTTAGAAAGGCTTTTGATACTGTCTCCCACAGCATCCTCATGGGTAAGCTCAGGAATTGTGTGTTAGAAGAGTGGACGGTGAAATGTGTTGAGAACTGGCTAAATGATAGAGCTCAGAGGGTCATGATCAGTGGCATTGAGTCCAGTTGGCGACCTGTAGCTAGCAGTGTTCCCCAGGGTTCAGTACTGGCTCCAGCCTTATACAACATCTTCATCAATGACCTGGATGAAGGGATAGAATGTACCCTCGGCAAGTTTGCTGATGATACTAAACTGGGAGGAGTGGCTGATACACCAGAAGGCTGTGCTGCCATTTAGCAAGATCTGGAGAGCTGGGCAAAGGCAAACCTAATGAAGTTCAACAAGGTTAAGTGTAGAGTCCTACACCTGGGGAGAAATAACCCCATGAACTAGTACAGGTTAGGGGTAGACCTGCTGGAAAGCAGCTCCATGGGGAGCGACCTAGTGGACAATAAGTTATCCATGGAGTATTGTCTCCAGTTCTGGTCTCCCTAGTTCAAGAGAGACAGGGAGATACTAGAGAGTCCAACGGAGAGCTATGAAGGGACTGGAATATCTCTCTTATGAGGAAAGGCTGAGAGCCCTGGGGCTGTTTAGCATGGAGAAGACAGAGAGGGGATCTTATTAATGTTTACAAATATCTGAAGGGTGGGTGTCAAGTGGAAGGGGCCAGTCTCTTTTCAGTGGTGCCCTGTGATTGGACAAGGAATAATGGGTATAAGCTAGAACACAGGAAGTTCCACCTCATCATGATGAGAAACTTCTTTGCTGTGAGGCCGATGGAGCACTGGAACAGGCTGCCCAGAGAGGTGATGGAGTCTCCTTCTCTAGAGACTTTCAAAACCTGCCTGGATCTGTTCCTGTGTGGCCTGCCCTAGGTGATCCTCCTCTGGCAAAGAGATTGGACTTGATGATCTTCAGAGGTCCCTTCCAACCCCTACTATTCTATGATTTTATGATTCCATGATGCTTGTGACTTCTGTTTCTTAAAGACAACAGAATGACAAGCATGAAGATTTAGACAGGATACATCAATGCTTGCAAAGGAAAGCCAGACATGAGCTGTGAAACTGGAATTCATCTAACACCATATAACATTATTAATCAGAGATGTCAAGCACTGAAGAAAAAAATGTGTAGTATAAGAATACAGTTGATGGTGAACATGGAGACCACTGTGGTGATTATAGAACTGTTGGCATAATGATAAATATGAACAAATGTTGTAACTGAATTTCCTTCTCTCAAAGTGAGTAACTATATGATTAGTGAAAATGCATTTTGAAGTTAAATGGCAATTAATAAACACAAGAAAATTTAGTAAATGGAAAATAAAAATATTTCTTTTAGAAGAATAATTGATTGCAGCTGACTACTAAAAACGATACAGTCATGTGAACTATGAAGTGAAGAACAAGGTTTTTCTTGCTGGGCCGTAACCTGTAAGTAGTGAAATCTCTGGTCTGAAGGTTCTGTTATTTGTCCCATAGTAATTCACAGTGCTCATCTCTGCTGCTTTTTTTTTGTTCTTGGGTCTGGCTAAACCGTTATATCATCTACAAAGAGTGTGGGGGTTTACCAGACTTAGAAAAAAGGCTGACAGACCCAAGAATTCAAGCAGATTAAAATTCTTTTGTTCTCCTTTACAACTCTTCCACAAATCAGAAATCCATGCAGTAGTGCCTTGGATAGGCATTTACCAACTATACCCGTGGGATATTAGCTCCTCAGCTTAAATATTTGTAAAGAGTAAGTAAAAAAGTGCTACTATTCACTCATACATGCATACACATTCCTGGGGGAGCATACATCTTGAATTAAACGTATTATTAAATACTGAGATGTTCTGATAATTTTTTTGTCACAGGTCTGTATCCTGTAAGTAGCTTGTTTTTAAAAATTTAGATAACATAATGGCAGTTCACTTTCATAATTCATTTCTCTATTTATTACCATATATAGTTCATCTAGTTCAATTGTGTAAGTAATTACCTAATTTAGAAGAGTATAGGATTCAAAAAAAAAACCAAACCCCAAACTTGCCAGCCCATCTCATTACTGGGAGCCCATTCCTCCCAGCTCCACCCCACCTCCCAAAAGGAAAAAAAAAAAAAAAAAGGTGAAAACCAATCCCAAATCCAAATGCACTGTAAGCAAATGAAAGGAGGTGGGAGTGTGGAAGCTGCCCGTGGTACATCACAGGGGTTCCTGATTTATCTGGGAATCATTATCTGAGGATCTTACCCTCAGGATTTATGTTTTTCACTTCAGCAGGCTGAAAAATTTCCCTGTCTTCTATGTTTTAAATTTTAAGTTAGAAGAAAATGAACATGAAGAATGAAGAATGAGGAGAAAAGGATGCCCAAAGGCAGGAAAAGATATTAAGCAGAATAGCTGAGAAAGAAAGGCAAAGTATCTTGTATGGTATTTTTCTACTAGTTGTTTGAATTACCTTATGAGTGTGCAAGAAACAAACCTGACAGGATGGATATCTCAATGAAAAGATGAAAAGTTTTCCCCATCCTGAAACTTCTCTAGCTTTTTCACTTCTCCAAGGGAATACTGGTATGTTTTCTTGGAGGAGCTACGTTCCTACATGCATTTGTGTGGGCAGACACAAGGAGACAGTAATACCCCATTTTCTGTCATAATTGTGCCCTTCTAGAGTTATTAACATAGGAGATAGTGCAAGCTATCATTTGTGCAGACTATAAATTGAAGACTCAGTATGTAAAGTGAGTTTGCTGCTGGCCTTTCAGATGAATGTCATTATAGATGATGTAAAGAGTATTGCATGAGTATTAGTGCTGTTGTCCTATTCCTCTGTACTTATCTACTGTTAAAGTCTGCAAACACAAACTCTGCACTATTGTGTTGGTTACTTTGGTATAGCAGCAGCCACTCTACTCATACTTAAGTTTTTATAATCTTTTCATAAACTGCCAAAGTGAAACTTCAAATGAAATTCAAAAATTTCTGTGAGCATGTCAACTGGCTGGACAATGTTCTCATGTCCTGAGCTGTCTGTGATGAGGATCATACTTAATGTTCTGATGCATATAGTATGCCTGAAAAATACAGTGCTGCACATTTGCTTTGAAGACCAATAGGGCTGTAGGATCAGATCCATCTCATTCATTGTGAAAATTAAAACTTCATCCCATCTCATAGTGGACTTGGTCTTTGTTTACTAAGAGAAAATAAGGAGATATAGTTTATTTTACTGTGGAGAGATCTTACTAGAATTGGTTTTGCAGACTGTTGGCCTCTTTGGAGGGTTCATACATCATGCAGAATCAAACCGTCAGCTTTGAGACTTGGAGAGGGATGGCAGAGCAGGATTACACAGGTGTTTGTATGAGAAGCTGATTTTAATAATGTAGTTTATCAAGTCTACTAATTAGTCTGCATTTTTGAAAATCAATAATTACACGTATGGATTTTAGATTTATATACATAAATTTTTACATTATTCTAAATCTACTCTGTGATTTAGTGACCACTTGTATTGATTTTCAGTGAGTTTCTCAACTGTGGCAAAAATCAGATAAGAGGAAAATTAGTATTTCTTCCAAAAATAATCATCCTCTACCATGGTCTATTCCTTTCTTCTCATTTTCTCCTCCCCTCTAAGGACACAATATCTAGAAGTCAGGCTTTGATATTTAATCCTACCTTTAAGATTTCGTTATGTACAGTGACTACATTGCAGGATGAATTCTAATGTATAAGTATTACATTGTTGAAAAATAAGCCCAAATGAGTTGAAAACATAGTGAAGCCTATGTGAAATAAATATGAAAATATGTTTTAGATTTTTTGATTTGAGGGATGTGTGGCTATAATACTGCTCTTATTCACAACATAACAAGGTATTATTTTGTTGCATTTAATCAACCATATTCTGGTTAACAGTTGTGATTTCCTTCTCTGCATGTAAAATACTTTTCCTTTACGCAAACCTGATATCAATGCAGAGCAGCAGGAATGATTCAAATGAGATTGAACTATCAAGGTTGACGAGCATCTCACAGAATGAAAGAAGGTGCGGATGGAGCATGTTTCTCTGAAGTCTGTTTGTCAGCACACACAGATCTTAAATGTGAGGATGAACACAATACACAGGCAATATTGATGAGCTCCTTTTTCATGGTTATTTTGTGCCTAAAAGCTGCAGCATCTATGCTTTCTCTTTGAGTACTTGTTTCGTTCCCATTATATGTGCAGAAAAGTGGTTTGTCCCCTGGGACAGAAAGGGACTCTTCCTGTAAGGAAGAGTGAGCTAAGCATGTTGTAGGAAACTGTATCAGAGTCTATCAAACACTGAAATATGCACTTGTTAGACTGAACTTATCCCACTGTAGGTTGTGGTTCTAATGGGCCGCGAACTCAGTGCCAGTGAGACCACTTTTCTACTCAGCAACCCATTCTGTGACTGTCCAATTCATGACCTCAAATAGGCAGATTCAGTTTCATCATGGCACAGGACTTTTTCCACTAAAAAGTTAATGGAACCTCAAATCTGTCTTTTTATATTTAGCATCCTGGATAAAAGTTCTCCTTTCTTAGAAATAAATGTTAGAAACAATCTCAGGCTCACATCTACTGTGAAGGAAGAGATGAGGCCCAGTTTCTCATCATGCCACAAAATAAATTTCGACTGCTACTCATTCCCCCCCTGTTAATAAATGACAAGTAGAATGATTAGAACTGGTGGTGATCAAAATCTGGAATTTGTTTCCTCCCATTTAAGCACATCGTTTTCCCTTTAACTCTCATCATCTCTGATTTACTTAATTACTGCACCATTAGTATGCGATTTTCTTGGTTTCAGACACCTCCTTGCTAAATTTTTTATGGTATTTCTTTAGGAACACAATTCCCTGTGTCTTTCAGAATTACCAGGTTAAACTGTTGTCAGTAATGATCAGATCAAAATAGCACAGTGACCTGTATGCTGCTTATTATATTGTACTTGCTATGGCAACTGCTGATGATGATTAAGATGTTTATTAATTTCCAAGACTCCTTGTTCTTTCCCAACCAACACTTTTTCTTACTGAAGACTGTGTGACCAAGAGAACATAATGTAAGATACATGGCCTCTAATCTGTTCTGGGTTCTCCTTCAAGAAAAAAATTGTCCCCTGAAATGTTATTTTTTTTCCGGTGATGCTCTAGAGGGCTTCTCCCCAAGCTGGATCTGCCCCAGGAGGAGCTTTTTTTGCATTTTACTTATGAAGAGGCTGGAAAAGTACTTCTATTTGTCCTCTGCCCTGGATAACTGTTGCAGTTGTAGGAAGCTAAGAATTTTCTGCTCTGTTCCTATAAATGTTCTGGAGAGAAGCAAATCTAAACTATGGAAAAAATGAAATTGTAATGAGCAGTATTCATCTGTACTGTGTAGGAACTACTTGCTAAACTCATTTTCAATCAGCCAGGCCACCACAGACTCCTCTGCATGGTATGTGAGCAGCTGTCCATGTTGAAGTATAGGTTACAAGTTAGGTTTGGTTACACTTTCTCCATGTCACAATTTTACCACAAGATAAGATAGATGATAACAGAGCTTCTACATAACTTTGTGCTACCTGGCTCTTTATTTTATGTAGAAAAGAAACTCAAAAAAGAAATCTGTGCCTATATGTTAGGTACAAGCCAAGAAGAAAATTAACTTTAGAATAGATCAATTTTGAACTGAGACAAATAATGTCATTTTTAGAACAGTGACTTTCTAAGAAAGGCCAAATCTCAGCTCCTGCTAATGCAGCTCCAACTACAGAAGAGCAACAAGTAGAGAATGGGGCAGATGAAACTCAACATGCCTTCAGGTACTGCATATGTCTGGGCCATATGTATGGCAACATAACTACTCAGAAATCATCTTGGTGTTGTTGCCTTCGCCAGGTGGCGCAAGAAATGTGTAGAATAATACTGATTCCAACCTCATTTATTGCGAGGAAGGAGTGAGATTCCCAACTAAAATAATAATAATAAAGGCTGTGAGAATTGACAGCACATTGCATAGAGACCAGCATAACCTGGAGGTGGGTACTGCAACCCTGTGACAACCGTAACAAGAGAAAAAAAAAATGGTACTACACCTGTTCGTCTTTCGTTTCACTGACTGTAATGAGAATAGGAAATTATGCTAATTTAACCCACTGTTTCTTCTTCTTCTGAAGTATTCCTAACGGTTCTCTTCAGATGCTCTTCTCCACAGCTGCTGGTATGAATCCTGTCCTGTGCTGGGAAGGCTTCTGGAAGAGTACACATGTACTTAGGGAGGAGTTTGTATGTAGTACTTTGCTAGCGTAGTGCAACTGCAACAGATTTGTTAGCAAAAAAAAATTTTCTTGCTGTCAAGCTGAACAATAGGCTACCTTAATTCACTGAATATGTCAAGTATTATAATTCTATGAGAATTTTTTCTTGATACTAGTTCAAACTACATGATTCCCATAAGAAAATTATTATTCAGTCCTTCCTGAATGTTACAGTGTGGTGCAAAGGCAGGTATTCTTTTTTTGCTTCTTTGAAATGCTATGGCTTGCACCATTTATTTCAAGGGCGGCTCATAAAGAGGTGAACAAATATACTGTACTCTACGAATTTTTTTAAAGAAACATTGTTTTGTGAGAAGAACCTGTTTTAAAAAAATAATTCTTCCCATGGGTTTGTGCCTTATGTCTTCTAATTGCATCCTAACAGCAGTTTCACAAAAAAAAGGAGAAAACCGGTTTCTTCCTTGACAATCTACCTCTTGCAGCAAGCCTATCTCCCTCCAGCATCCTCCGTTTATTTGGCTGGACAAATTGCTGTGACTTGTTCAGAGCACATGTGTGCTGATTTGCTGGCTGTTATCTCTGAGAATGGGAAAAGATCTTTCCCTCAAGCTGAGGCAATAATTTGGATCTCTTTTCAATAGTCAACTGTTTTCGTTATATTTGCAGCAGTTTCACACCTCTGGAGGCTGTGCCTTTTTAAAAGTGACCAAGAAGTTCAAGGGTTATTAAGGGATACAGCCATATGGACAGTCTGCATAGATTACATCTTGTCAGGAAACTAGAGAAAATAATGTGAGGGGAGAACTGGTAATGTTAATCAAAGAAATTTTGTTGTTGTTTTGAAAATCAAATCAGTTTTGAAATTGCATGTGGACATCATAATTTTTTTAGTTATTCATTGGTGAGGACAAATGTAAAATCTTTTGATGAAAGAACAGTTGAACCTGTTTTGA
This sequence comes from Actenoides hombroni, assembly GCA_024336885.1. Taxonomy (NCBI): domain Eukaryota; kingdom Metazoa; phylum Chordata; class Aves; order Coraciiformes; family Alcedinidae; genus Actenoides; species Actenoides hombroni. Next base: position 838,455 of record WUAM01000099.1, on the reverse strand, counting down.
AACTAACATTTTTCAACTTGCTTGTACTTGTAAGTATTAACTAGTGGCTCTTTGGTACCCCTATGAAAAGCACATATAATATCATTATCACTGGTATAGGGAAAAAACTCCACACCCTAAAAGAAATGAGAGGATTGCTTTTGGAGAAAGGATTAAAATTCCATCATCTGACTGAATTCTTCTCAACTAGTGCTTTCACAACTACAACATGAGAGACAGCAGCTCTCTCTTCTATGTCGTACATCATAGAGTAGAAAGCAATCCTTCCCCACGCTTGCTAAAGATGTCAGAGGAAGGTAGTATGGAATATTATTTTCTCCACTGGCAAAATCATCAGAGAATTGTTCTCCTTTACCCTAACAGGGTGCTGTCTTTTGGTGCGTTTCACACAGAGAGCATCAGTCTGAAGCCCTTTGCCCCAGTTTGGCTTTTGCTCATTAGTTGTTTCTAAAATGTCCCTTAAGTTTTCTGTTGTGGTATTTCTATTTCCTGATGACTCCAAGCTGTATTTTCTTCCACTGTGATATGTGTATTTATTTTCTTTGCATATATAATTTTTTTTTATGTTTTCGTACTGATTTTCCTTACTATCCGTATCAGTTAGGCCAAAGGAGCATCTTTGCAGTAGTTTACATATTAACGTGTGTCACTTCAGAAATGTGACGCATATCTTATATGTTTTTAGCCATATAAAAGTATTGGCAAAGTACAATGTGTTAAAACCATGTACTGAATATAGTCCTAATTCTCTAGCTGGAAAAGAAATACTGATTTCGGGGGAACATGCAATAGTTCAGCGCTGAGAAATAGGAAACCTTAGCCTTTATGACTTTCTAAAAACCAAAGCAGAACAATTCACAATACCAGATATTAATGCAGGAAACATCCTGGTGCTACTTAACCTTCTTCCAAAGCAGTTGCTGGGTGTAATTTCCAATACAGACTGATAGGTGAACCCATACAAGAAGGGCATAACTCAAAAGAAATGTTTCCAGCCAGATAAAACAACTGGCAATGCCCCACAATCCCATCAGCACTCAGAGTCCTTTCAAGAAAAATTGTCTATTGCCACAAAAATATTATCAAATGAATAGAAAGGATCTTTTTTTGTTACATGGAAAAGATGAAGTAACCTTATGAACATACTCTATTAAAAAAAAAAAAAATAAATGTTGAGATTCACAGAGAGAAAAATTATGAGCCTGGGTTTTTATACAATTTGAAAGGTCATGAGGGTAAGCAGATGGCTAGCTGTAGAATTTATTGCGCTTCTAGCAATTGTTTTGATGTTCCAGGTGAAACCTTGCAAGCTTATGAGACTGTAAAATTCTACGACCCTGAATTAAAGTAAGGATTATGCTCATAATATGCATAAGATTTTAAAGATCAATATATCACCCATTTATTATCTAGCAAAAACTCACGACCTTCAGTGTGATTAATATCTTGATTTTTACTGTCCTGCAATAATGCATTTTGTCCATTTTGCACTTGTTTCCTTTATGAAAATAACACAAATAAGCTCATGATAATGAAGTGATACCCTGGTAATGCTGAGTGACTTTCCAGCAGCGTTTCAGCACTCAAAAATGACATGATTTTACAAGGCATGCAAAAAAACTTATGCATTCAGTGATGATTATTGCTCACACTTTCTCACATATGACCAGCTATCCTTACCAAATTCAGTGTTATCAGGGTCTTGGTGTGGAACCTTGAGAGGTTAACAGCTTCAGTACAGAAGCGTCAGCACAAGGCTCAAGATTCACCAGCACCTATGCAGCAGACAACAGTGATACCAAACTGTTACTCCTGTTCTTACAGTAGCCCTGTAAAAAGCAGTTCCCTTTCTTTAGATGCATTCTGTTCCAGTGGGTGACATTACCTGTCTCTTCAGGCGTATTTGTTAGGTAAAGAGATGTCTAACCACGTAAACAGCATCTGAGACTATGCACAGGAATTGGGCTGCTCTTCTGGGCTTGCAGCAATACATTCAGTACAGGTCAACACAAGAATATGGTTGATTTGACTGTGAAGCCCTGTCTGATGGGCCCAGCTTATTATGCTGACTGTCATAAATGAAGCACAAGGCCATGCAAGTGGCTCTTGATCCATTCCTGAATTTCATACTGCAGTATTAATGATGAAAGAATTATAAAAAATTCTTGGCGTCCCATTAGGAATTGAAAGGCCTAAATGCCTTTTTTTTCCGCCTTGAAGAACTTCCTAAACATTTTTCCAAAGATGGCACAGCTTCTGTGGTTGAATATCCCATGACAATAAAGAGAGGGTACGGGAAAAATTCCAGTGGCTTCCTACCAGTCCAGCTCACCAATGAGTTTAGGCTTCTGTCTGGAGTATACTGAACAAGAACAGCAAGTGAGGACAAACAAGGACGACCATCAACATTTTCTTAAACTTTGGAAAGAAAAGAAAGTATTTCAGTATTTCCCAACTTGGGAAAGAAAAGACAGGAACTGTATTTTTTACTTCAGTTGAAGAAGTGTGCAAAGCAGCTTATATTAGAAGTTTGCATATGTGGTGATACACACCTGCAAGTCTGTAGAGACTACATATTGCTCTTTCTATAAACTCAGCCAAACATCTTGATTAGTTCCCTTTTTTGCCAAGATGATCTTTAATTTTTCAAGAAGCAGCTCACTGTAGTAACGAAACAGGTAGTTTTCTTCATTCCAAACTCATGTTGTAGCAAGATTTCTGGCGCTGGGTAGTGGTAGAGGAAGGAGAAAGGCTCACAGGAGGCCAGTGTTCTCCTGAAACTACACAGTCTGATTTTCAAAAGCTATGTCTTGCATTCTTTCTGAGATAAGGTGCAGCAGCTGTACTTAGGCAGGTATCTATCTTATTGAGTGGGAAGAAGGACAAGCAGAAATGGTAAGAGTAAAGACTGCAAAATTTGTGCTGATAAAATCACTCACAGGTATGTAAATGTAGTGCTTTTATCATGGAAGATGTTGTTTGCAGGTAATGATCTTGAGCATTGATTGTTGAGCTCAGGTTTGGGTTGTGCTGGTCTTATAGTGGTAGGACTCCATTATGTTTTAATGCATAGTGTCTTGAAGTTTGTGACCTAAGGTGAATTATCAATAATAATTAGCTTTCTGTTCAAATTCCATTATTGCTATTTGCACAGTTTCAAATCAGATAGAGCCCAAGCACTGAATCTAAATGGTTGCTTTTCAAGTAATTCCACCTAATCTTCTCCACCAGCCCCATGCTCAGTTCAGCACCTCTGTGTTCACTGGAATTGGTGCACAGTTTCTGCACAAAAATGAACCGTTAACTAAATGCTAATTAAAAGCAGCATGTCAGTTTATTGTGCTCAGTAGGAGCAGTCACAAAAGAACATGAACCTGAATTAATTTTCTATCCTTTTTTTTTTTTTTAACTTAGCAGACCCCGGGAGAGTTGAGGAAAAAGCCTATTAAGGATAGCTCAAATGAAAATTTGAGATGGGCCTAAGAAGGTTCCAATCCTGTGAAATATTTTGTTAGGAACTCCCAACAGCCGTGCACTAGCTCCTCTGCCTGTCTGATCAATATACCACAACTTTTGAAACCAAAAACCTGCAACATGTCTCAGGCTTCCATTAGTTCTTACACAGCTAGTTAGCTCTGGGCTTGGTCCTGTGAGGTTTGTTGATGTTATTGAGACCTGACAGCATTCAGCAGCTCAGAGGTGATCACTATCCATACTGATGAATCCCCACAGCCCTGATCCAAAGTCTACTGCATGCACTGAGGTCTTACATTTCACTTCAATAGGATTTAGGTTAAGCCTTAAGGTATGGGATAGAAGCAGATAATGAGGGCAGGATGAAAGGTAGAACTTATAGAGGAGTGTGAAGAGAACTAAAATGTGAAAAGAAGAAACTCATCTTGTGCACAGAGCAAACTCGGTTTATTATCTTGGGCTGCCCTTTAACACTTGTGGATGGCGAACCGTACAATTACAGCAAAGAAAAATCAGTTGTTTATTGTTGGCAACATTAAAAAATGAATCTGTATGAACCAAGGACAGACATTCACTGGCTCAGTGGAGCCATACCCATTTATATCAGAAAGAAGTGTGAATTCTTAAAGTCACAGACCCATATTTGAATGTTTCCAGTAGTAGAGGAGAGGAAGAATTTTCCTGTGTTTTTAAGTACAAAAGACCTCGTTCTTCTAACTGTTTAGAAAATGTCAAATGTTTGTTGTCTTTCTCTTTTTCAGTGAAGCATTTTAAATCCCAATGCATTCCTGAGGTTAGATTTGCTAGCCCATGATAACTGAGATGTGCATGTTTGGGTTGACCTACCATGTGGCAGTATATGGCTTTCATGAAACACCCCACGCTGTAGGTCTTTCCCGTCACTGTCTCTTACTTTGTGCCCTTGCTTGACTGTTCATGTGAGTCAGGTAGTGTGGCCTTCTCAAGGCTTCATGACCATCTCCCAAACTAGCAGAAATTTCACCTCTGGACACACCTGCTGGAATCCAGCATACTGTCAGAGGGAAGCATTTTTATCAACCTCCTCTTAATGCCTTTAACACCCTACTGGCACTGTTTAATGTACAAGATACCAGTATGATAGGGTAGAAGAGCCCTCATTGTAAAGGATCACATAGCGATAACATCACTCTGATGACATCAGTTACACATAAGAGTAGTAAATCATATGAGCAGTAATGATATTGCTGTAAGATCATTAAGCTACACCAAGAGACACATTTACTATAGAGCCTAATCTTACTCCGTTTTATTGTAAATGTGCTGTTTGTTTCTTTGCCCCTCTAATTTTCCAAAGAGGATAGAAAGCAAAAGTTTAAAGTCAGTTTTGGCTCAAGCTAGATTCAGGGCATGCCATATTCATAACAGCCTCATGAGTGCTTTGCCTTGAGGTAGCCTGTAACAGACCCCTTGAGAAAGTTGGGAAACACAGCTTCACCACAACTCTAGGGCATCCAGGCACTTTCTTTCCATGTCTTTGTAGTTACAGTAAAATTACAAACGTGGTGCCAGTACATATGTCATGTCCAGTCAGTGTACAAGTGGAGGGCTGACAAGAGTGGAAGTCAGCAGAAAATATCCAAACATAATGCATTACCACACATCCTTTTCTTACATAACCATTATGTGGTGCTATACCAGTCATTTGTCACATCATTTGGCTTTCTCTTTCCAGTCTGTTGCTTTCCTCCATTTTTAATTTCCTCTGGCTGAGAAGGCAAAATCAGACTGTAATGAGAGGCCAAGATATCTTTGGATTTACCAGTGTCAGGAAGTATTTGTAATCTTTTGACAACCTAACTGTATAAATCTAAGAGATTTGAATTGTTTCAGATACGCACCAGTTATTTTATTATAAAGCCTGATAAATGTTACCAGTTTTCATGCCTTGTTCAAAGCTCATGAGAAGGATAAAGATGTCTAATACTATCAACTAATGGAGTTATTCCCTTAGCTCTGGATTCATCCTTCCAGCTTCAGTGACTCTGTGAGTAGGATTTTCTTCTAAAAACTTCTGATCCATTTTCTTTAGTCCTAAAGACCTTTAGTGTTCTGATCACCCTCATTTTGCTGGTGCAAATGAAACTAAGGATCCCGTGATACTTCCATATCCTTCTCAGCCAACTACTTCTACCTGATCTCTTCTCTAGCAAAGTACCTTAACATACTAAGAATGCAATGGTTACATTCAATTAAACCACTGACTTGGTTCATTCCTCAGTGCCTTAGGCAGTGTATAAGCTGTTACTGAATGCATAAGGTATTATTCATTGAGTTATTACTGGTCATCTGTAGCATTTTAACATGTTGAAGAATCTCTCCAAGTGCAGCTGTTGTAGCAGGTTGAAAAAAAAAATCAATGAGCTCTTTTCCATCAGATAGCACAAATCCCTTCATGATAACTGCAGTTTCTCACTGAATGCCAACAATCTATGATGCAGGACCACATGAACAGAAATGAGCTTAGCCTCAAGTCTGTAGCAGAGGTTTGAAAAACATGTCATGAACTCTTGCCCTGAAATCATCAATCTCTTTGAACTATAAGAGATTCCCTACCACCTATCACTCCTTATTTCTGTTTTGTTAGATAGTCCTGACAAGTGGAGAAGCATGGGTCTGCCTTTACTGCATGATCATGCTAAGCTTTCTGAGAGATTCCATTACTGAGGGAGCTAATTTCCTACCTACTTTTAAAACCTGTTCTAATCTATCTCTTTAAAATACATGCTCTACAGTCATAGGTATGGATCTTCAAGAGATAACAGATTGTACAGTGGGTTTTAGAAAATAAGCTGGAAGAAAGGAAGATACTCATATGGCCTGGATAACATCTATGTATTCACTGTGCACACCAGATCACTGTCCTTATCACTGTCAGAACACATATTGTGTCAGTGGGTACAGGCCCCCTTTTTTCCACAAGACTGTTTTTCTCTCCAAAGCTCCCCAGGCACCTCGGTGCATGTTCCAGATCCCTGGTGGGACAGAAACTGGAAGCTAGAAATGTCTGAAGTGTTTTCAGCTCAGTGGAAATGAGTGTGAAAACATGAAGCAAGCCCATGTTGTTGTTCACATGAAATGATTTTCTATATTTGATGTAGAGAATATTAGCAACTCACAAGTTATTTCTGTTGTGTGCTTTCTATTTCAGAGCACAAAATGGCTGAAAATTACAAATGCTGTTAACTGGTACAATCATCTCATCAGGTCTAAAATATTGTTAATTCTTAATGGAAGCATATATAGTCAAATGGACATATGATATCTTAGCACTCAGCAACAGTTCATTTTTGTTGCATATTCAGAGTGTTTGTGGCTTATTTATTAAACTAAAATCAGGAAGGTTCCTGACATTCAGGAATTACTGTCTTTGGTGGACCTAGATGTTGGCTGCCCAAGTATAGATTAGATAACCCGTCTCAGCTCTAACCTCTTCACATCTTCAAAAGTATTGTGCAATTCTGAATACTAGAAGTGTGTTAGGATCATTGAGAAAATACATAAATTCAACTAATAAATAGCCCTCAGAACTACTATGGTTTCTCACAATGCACAGTTTTAGCAGTGTATACTGATTTAAAACTGGTTTATTTTAGAAGTAGCTAAAGATAAAACTGTCTGTGCGTTAATACAGCTCCATCATAAAACCTGATCTGTACCCATTAAACTTCATTATTTAATTGTTATGTTGTAAATTAATGCTTTGAGAAAGCAGGAGCTGTTGTGCTCATACTTGCCTCTCAATCAGGTCTCTGTAGCTCTTGTCAGGTCTTCACAAGCAGCTCCAAAGTGTTGATTTGTGTTGGTAAGGTTAATATAAAACAAGCCAGGATCCTATTTGGATCATCTGTAGGCCTGACACAACAGGTCCTATGAAGTTGGAGACATATAGCAAACAGTAAGGCAGCTTTTCTATTTAATAATAATAATAATAATAACATGTTTAAAAATTCCCCTATAACTTCCCAAATACCTCCATGGAGGGCTCTCTGAAGGGTTTAAAACCATACATGCATTTTTTGGATTCTGAAGGAATAAACAGTGACTGTTGCTTTAAAAATTGAGTGTCTTTGAGATGGTTAAGCCAGGTTTTTTTAAAGTTCAGTGCCTACTTAAATGCTTTATCAAACATTCTACTAAATATCTCTATTATTATAATTAATATAAAATTATTTCTTCTGCATTTTCCTAGAACATATTTGGCACAAGACACGGTAACTTCACTAGACTTAAACCCCATTTTTTTTTTTTTTTACCAAGTAGCATGCCATATTCCTTGAGCATTATGTATATTCTGTAAAGCAATCTGGTTTAGATAGATATACTGTCAAGATTAATACAAAAGTGTTAATAGAAATAAGGGACAGCTAATTTGATGATAAAGGGGTTTTTTTAATATATTTTTTCAGTAAAATTACTTGAGGCTATCCTTGGGGCTTTTTCAATATTATTTCTCCTGTTGGAGAGGATGCACCTTAGAGCCTTTCTGATTCTCTCCTGACAAAAAGGGCCACTACTACAAAACTGGGGAAGGAAAATGAAAAGATCATCCAAGATTATAATGTCTGTGTTAAACTTAGCAACACTTCCTCGTAAGTAAAGCATGTAACAGCACATCTGTAGAGTGCAAAGGGGTTTCAGAGGCTGTCTAATCATATCTTGAATGGTCTGATTGATGCTACTCGCAGACATGATGTCGAGGGCTATGAAAGAAGTAATTGCAGAGTTTCTATTTGTCACAGTATTCCTTGATGGGTTTTCTGATGTTAGTAATTTGTCACAGTGGTTCATTGTCTTGCTGGATGTCAAACAAAAATGGAGATGCCAGAGAGATGATGATTTGCTTTAAGAATGTCAGTGTCAGGACTGTGGGAAAAGATTTGTAATGAGTATCAGGGTGACTGTGAAAGGGCAGGCATTGGGCAGGGCTTTGGCCATAGGTAGCAGAACCAGGTGGTTCAGGAGAGAGTCGGCGGGTGATGCCATTTTTGCAATATGCTGCAACACCCCTGCCCAGACTCCTGCTATCCCCTGGGGTCTTGCCTCAGAAGTATCTGAGAATGATGCTCTCTCCAGCTAAACCACACATATGAATCTACTCAAAATTTGTGAAGTGGCAAGTTTGTCTGGAAGTGTGATTTACAGTCTGTCATGGTGATTTCCCCTCAGCTTACAAACTGTGGGGAAAGGTGCTTCTCCCCGAGACGTTCACTACAACAGTGTAACTCAAAAAAAGCTCTTTCAGACCTGTGACTTCCTATCATGGAGTAAACCAAACATAATTACTGACAGGTTTTGCTGCAGCTGTAGGAGAGTGATCATCTTGGTGGTGGTGGTGGCACTGAGCTAGCCCTTGAGGTACACGGGAGGTCATAACTCTGCCTCCGATCTCTTTCACAATTTCTCTTGTGCTGGATGATTTTTCCCTCTACCTCACCGAGAGAGGGGTCTAGTGGGGATTTTTGTTCCCTTTATTGTCTTTGTGTAACCTAGTTGCATTTAAAACTCTTCAAGGCATAGACAAGTCCTTACCATACAAATACATATTGCCCAGTACAGAGGAATCTTAACTCGATGGACGTGAGGATTCATTTATACAAATAATAATAATAAATATATTCCTTTGTTCTGGGGATGTTCTGTATGGATTTAACCAGGAAAAAAATATACAGGAGAATCTATGAACAGAACTGGAATTGAAATCCTGGCATTTCTCAGAAACATTTCTGTTAGCTCTATTTTATTGTTATTCTTCAACAGTTCATGCATAAAAAAAATTATAGGAAGGGTCACTGATCTACTCTGGAGAAAGACAGCTATGCCTCCTGTCATGTGAGGGCATTGAAAAACAATCTAATGATTAGACATATCGTTGATGGCAAGTGCCAGGCATAGGCTGCTATAATCGCTCTAGGAAAAACAAAAAAACCCAAAAAAACTACAAATGGGCATAACAGAGAAAGCTGACTGTCAAAGCACATCTTTTTAAAGTGCCTGTGCAAGCTCAGGGAGTGTAAATAAAAGCAGAAAGAAAATAATGCAATGGTAAAAATAAACATGGTGCATAAAGATCACGTTGTAAGTCAAACAACATTTATGGCCTCTTGCTGGGATAGTCAGAGGCTGCCATAACATGGCCAATGAGCAGGCTAATAGTCAAATAGAAAGGACCACAAAAACAAATGTGTAATTTGGAGAAGAAGCTTAAATCACTCCTGTGCTGATTCAGCTGTTTCTGACCATAAAAATTAAAACACAGGAAGAATGAGAACTGGCCTGAAATATGGGTCTTTGTTATCCTTAAAATGTCAGTGCACTATATACAACGTGGATACTTTTATTCTTAGCGATACACGGTTTTATTCTCAAGTTGCATATTAGTCTCTAAGGAGATGTATAGCCCATCTGCTGTGGCTTTCTGCCTGCTGACTGAGCAATTCCTTCTGGTCTGCCTTTGCAACCACCAGCCCTGCAAAGAGGCTGAGGCAGGATTTCATAGGGGGCACCCAGTTTAATCTATAGGATGCACCTGCAGATGGTTTATCTCAGGAGCATGTTATGTCAGGTAAAATATAGTATGTGGCTGCAATTCACAGGTGAGAAGAGGGCCCTGTAGGAAGGTGTGGTATCAGACAAATAGCTTAACATGATTTCCCAGGACATCTGAAACCTCCCTGGCTCCCAGCCATATGGACCAGGCCCTCCCACCTTCCCAGTGGAGCAACCCTGCTCTTGCTGCCTGTTCCCGCAAGGATGATGGTCTGGCTACAGTCTTTCTGAAGCACATGTATGAATGCTTCATAAAAATACCAGGAGCCCTACGAAGGTAGACAGATGTGAGTGAGAGGTAGTAGAGGGAAGATTGATATGTTCTGAAAAAGAATAAGAGTTTTGAGAGAAGCTTCTGAAAGAAGAAATGGAATGAGAAAGGAGAGCAAAGCAAGCTAAACAACACTGCAGAGACAAAATAAAAAGATGAAAAAGTGGTAAAGCAAGAGACAAACAGGGTCTGTTGTGGGAAGGTAAAGATGAGAGTGAATGCATGAAGGGAAAATATCAAGGTGACAAGAGTGAGTAAGACATCCTGAGCAAGCTTGGTCTAACAGTATTCAGTGACTACATTATTTCATTGCTTAGTATGTTTTATCAAGGTATAGTAAATAATTTCTGACAAATGAATTTTTGATGGATGTGGTTAGCTCTTAGAATGCAAGGAAACATAAATGTACAGAAATGTAAGTGGATAAATATAACAGAAAAGGGAGGGTGGCTCTTTAAAAACATTAGGGCACTATTTCTTTCTGCTGTTTGGACAGCTTAAAGTAATAATTTCTGGAAAAAACACTCGCCAGTCATTAACTAGAAAGCTACACGAAGCAATTACATTATTTTTTTTTTTTACTGCCTTCTATTTCAGGAAGCATAGCCAGACTTTTACATTGGCTAGAATTATATATAAGGTCAGTGTCCTCTTTGCAAGAGCTGTGTGTAGAAACATCTCCAGTATGTTTCTATGAAAGGCACAGACCATGCAGTGCATAGTATGTTCCCCATGGACCTATGACACTCACTGGTGTTATGTTCATTCTCAGTTAATTCAAACTAAATGTCTTTAAAAAAAATCCACAAGTCAGTACCGATAATTTTTTATTTTTTTTTTAAAGCAGACTTTTTAAGGAGATATGAAATATTTGCATACAACAACAAATACTGTTTCTGAGCTTGCCTTCTCTGTCAGAGATAATTAACTCAGGAAGAAAGGTGAAATCTCTTTTGTGTGTTTTCATAGTGCAGCTCCTCATTATTCCAGACTCTCCACATGCCCTGAATGATATCAGACATCTTTGTCCAAATGCATTTTGGAGTTTCATAGCAGGCAGATAGAAGTAGTTAATGATGTCACTATAATGGATCGTTACTTTTTAGTGCCAAGCTCCTAGTAATTTTATATTTTCCTTCTTTCACACCTGCAATCTGCAAGGAAAAAAAAAAAAGGGGGGGTGGGGGGGGAAGAGTTGGAGCTTATCTAGAAGGGGGGG
>WUAM01000099.1:808563-826803 GCA_024336885.1 Actenoides hombroni | reverse complement strand
AAAAAAGGGGGGGTGGGGGGGGAAGAGTTTGAGCTTATCTAGAAGGTGAGGGAAAATTTCAAATCAGGCTGTCACATACTGCGGCGCCATCTAACCAGACAGTGATAAAACTGAATAGTCTTATCTATAAATCACAATAAAGCTTGACACAACTCACCTCTGCCTTCAATGCCTTAAGAGAGGTTAGGTTTTCCTGTTAGAAACAAAACTGAAATGTATTTATCAGAAACATCTGGAGTCTAGAAGTAAGCACGTATCATCAGAGGACTGTCTGCCCGAATCCAAGCAAAAACATTTTTCTCTGCGTCCCACCACATAATAGCAGTAACAAGATGAAAAGTAGAGGTTTGTGTGGAGATAAAGATTCCCAACGGAGCAGGCTCCTATGCTAGTGGCTTTATACGACACCATTCCCACAAAGTCCTGCCCAGGAAATCCAAGGGGGAGAGAAGGCTTGAAGTCAGAGCTGCTTCCACTTCTGGATGCCCTGGGACTCTCCCTTGTGTGCTGGGATGGAGAGGAGGGCATACTGTGAAGTAATATCCATCAACACTGCCAGACATTGGCAAAATCTGCCCAGGGGTAAAAATAAGGAAACAATTGCTGAAGAGCTCAGCTGAGAATGGTCACATGGCCAGAAAGCACCCCAGAATTTCTGTTTCCAGTAGCGAAGCCAAGTATTCATGTTGATCTGCCTCAGAAAAATGTGGGCAACTCTTTCTCTCTGAGAACAATATGATTTACTGGCAGAGTGCCCACTGTGAATCTGAGGATGTCTGTGCTCCATGATCTTCTCCTTTATGCTCGGTTGTTGCCCTCCTCCTGGGTCTAGCCCTGCTTAAGCATGTGGTGAGGAGCACGTGTCCCTCCCCTGGCCATCTCCTGAGGTGATCTTTTTCTTCCTTCTTGTCCCGGGTCTGGAAGAGGATTGATGGCGGCACTGACCATAGAAAGAGAGATGAGATTATTATACAGGAGCAAGTGGATAACTTTGAAGATCATGCTATTGAGGTGAGATTAAAAGCCACAGCGCAAGCTAACACGTAGCAAGGTTTATGCTGTGAGCAGGGGGCCTTTCAGTGACAGTGACAGAAGACATGACAAGCTGCTCATAGCAGGGCCATACCTTATGGGATGTAACTCTGAAAACAGACAAGTTAACTGTGGGATAGACTGGGTGAGATTTTTATTTTTATCAATAGAAGCACTGTACAATACCCTGTAGGGGGTTCATCTGGAGCACTTCTGGAAGGATTTCTTTCAGAAAAGGGCTTCAGCCTGGCAGTGAAAGGTCTGATAGAGAATGTAATTCTTCACTTAGAGATAAAAATACCAGGTGCTTTCAGAAGCTTCTCAGAGTGACAGGCAACCCAGGCAAGAGATCAGTCACAAACAAACTTACACTGGGAATTAGAAAAGTGTTTCCATAATCAAAACAAGGTCTAAACAACCTCCTCATAGACTAATGTGTCAGACAATGCAATTCATGCAGACCATGGTGCATTTATGAATGTACTTACAGGAGGTGGTTTGCTGAAGGAGCAGAAAAATGGTCCTATTGAATAAAGTGGATTTCTTTTTTTTTTTTTTTTCCTGGGGCCCTACAAACAAGTGAAGTCTATCAGGTTAAATATATCTGCAATATACTGAGTATCAGACTTTGCGCCAACCCCAATCTCTTCCTTAGCTTTTATTATCTATAAATGCCACTGTTTCCTTCTTGCCTGATGATGATGTTTGCCAAGTGATATATATGCTGGTTGGTGGTTTGGCCTGTTGACTATTTTTTCAAAGGTTAAGCACTCTCTAGTCTTAGAATACAATATTATTGCAAGATTATTTTCCTTAAACACAATCCCCACAGTCACAAATTGTGCCTCTGTTTGCTAGGGAATTGACTGTATTTCATCTTAAACAGTGATATATTGATTTACATGTGAAGTGAGCTTTCAGGTTTTAGAAAGACAAGTTTTGGCAAGGCTTTGTTAGACTTCTTTGTATTATTGGTTATCTTTTAACTGGGAGAGCAGGCAGCCTTATTCCCAAGTTCAAACTGCCTGAAACATCTCATTCAAACCGAATTCCTTTATTCTACTTTCTGTTGGTATGGTCCAAAGTGTCATTATTTTGCTGGTCAGTTCATTTCCTGGCTAATGGGAGGTAGTTCACCCAGTATTCCCAGTCCCTTTTCTTCTCTAAAATTGTATCTCCAGGCTTTACCAACTGCATTACAGGCTGCAGAAATATTGCACACATTGTACTGCTATATGTGAAGCACACTGCACCTGTAGAGTTTCTGCTTTTCTATGGGGAATACATTCATTTGCAAAGCGCTCCTTTGACTACCTTTGTTGAAATTATCTTGTCCAAAGGCTTGGGAGGGAGAGAAGGGGGCTTTTATTTTTCTTTTTTAATATTAATTGCACTTCGTCTGTAGGCATCATCATACATGGAATAAGAGAAGCCAACCTTCTATCTGATAGTTCTCCAATTACTAACCTGGAAAATTACTGAAGACAGTAACTTTTACAGCAACATAATGCAGCAGTGATATAAAAGTTATTTATTTCTTTGTTTATTGCAGCTTTGTGCAATTGCACTTTCATGAATTCTGAGGTTTTCATGAGTTCATGAATGAAAATCAGACAACATATTTCTCACATGCAAAAATGAGGGAAGATTTTTTTTCCAGAAAATTTATGCTGAAGTCCATGTAGTATGGTCTTGAGTTTTCTGGATATCTGAGGAATGTAGCCAGAGTGAAAAATTATAGTAAGATATCAGGACAATGCCCCTGTGATGTTCCTCTTATTACCAGGTTTTTGATAAGAAGCTATGTACTGAAAAATGGAGATGCTTTTCTGAACTTGTACTATAAGATGTAGAAACCAGCAAAATATCAGGTAAATGTTCATGTTAAATGATGCTTCTAATCATAAAAAATTTTGCTTATTTCTTTTTAGCACCCATGAAATGTGCATTAATTTTAGACAGACTGATAACTTAATATTCCCATTCATGTCTTGCATTAGATTGTGCTTCTGCACTTTGTTCAAAAATACTGTGTATAATTGAAATTTATTGCCCTGGGTGAACAGTGGGAGATTAAGGTGAAGGAACACTCTTCTTCCTAGTGTTTTATAACATTGCCCTGGAAAAATTGGTATGATTGATGTCCAGTGCACACATAAATTTAAATAATTTATACCAGCTTGCTGGATAAGCAAGTAACTTGGACTATCATAAGAGACGAGCAACACAAGCTTGGACAAACTGGTAAGAAAAAAAAGGCTACTAGTATGGACAATAAGAAAATCATGGACAAGTGTATCTGACAGTTCACAGCAGTAGAGATTAATAATTTCAGTTAAATATGGCAGAGACTGAAAGAGAAAAAAAAAACCAAAAAACTACGTTACACAGTGTCAACCTGGTTTTTATTTCAATACAACAATTTTAACTCTTAATTACTGATGGTATGCAAGCTCCAGATAAAGCTCAGATGCAAAAGAGCTTTATAACATACCCTTTTTTTAGATGGAAGTGTGATAAGGGACATTATCAAGAAGGAAAACAGCAACTAAATATTTTCAAAAATAAAACAAGTAAGTAAATTTTGAGTTTGCATTGGAAAATGTGTACCAGAGAAAAAGATCTAAATCAAAATGGAGGGATCTATACAGAGTCAAAAACAGTAACTCTGAATTGCACTGCTTTAAGCAGGCAGTTGCTGGGATGACAGAAGTATCTCTTCAGAAATCACTCTTCTCAGGCTTGGCCCTTTGGCCAGGAAAGGAGATGAAGAAAGTGAGTATTAAGCAAGACTTTCATAGTCAGAAGCTGAACAACAGTTCGCCCTTGGCAGAGAGGAAGAGTGTCTCTCGGCATGCAGCATTAGCTGGACACCACCAGCAGTGGCAGTGGGAGCCCTTGGAAACTGTTTCAGTGAGTTCCCAAATATCCTCAGGACTACAGCCAGATGAATGTATGATTAAGGTGACTCTTCAGTGACTTTGTAAGAGGCTACAAACACAAATGAAAAGGTACAAATGATCCCTGACACAGATATGGGTCTGGAGCAAGATGCTTGATGTCCCTCACTGTGCCCAAAAGAGCATTCCTAGATTTTGGCATCTTTCCCCCTGTTAAGTGCTAGAAACCACTGCTTGTTTTTGAACGCAGTATTGAATGTGCCATGTATTAAATCATGCAAATGGTTTTCACATCTGTTTTTTCTGCCAGTCATAGACCAGACAATGTGCCCAATAAATTCACAGGCTGTCAGACTTGCCAGTGAACAACTGATACATTACTAAGATTACATGAATCTGGTTGAAAAATGTGAATGAAGATGGCCTGCAAAAGATCTGAAGGGAGAGAATGTCTTTTCTTAGCAAGGTAATAGAAGTTACAAAAGGTCATTCTGGAAAAGAAATGGCCAGGAATATGAAAGTTTAGAGTCAGAGGGAAAATTAAAAAGTGGGAATATGGGTGGTTGTTGTTTAATAAATAAAAGCGTACGTGGCTTAAAAATGATCAGTAATCAGTCTCATCAGAGGCATAAAACAATTTAGTATTAGTGTTAGGAAAACGCTGAACAGATCAAGTCCCAAACTTTTTTCTTGAGAACTTCCCATGGTTGCATGCTGTGAATGGGGAGGATTTGAGAGGCAATTGTATAGCTTTTTCTTGTGGCCCAAAGAGTGGTTTGAGAGGTATTTTAACAGGATCTTAAGAGGGGTGCTACAATCCAGCATACTCCTTCTGCCACCCCCCACAGACCTGACTTGTGTCATCTACTAAGATGCATTTTGCATTAATAGCCCCATAATTGTTCAATGCTTGGGGCAAGGACTGTCGTGGTACTCATAGGTGCTGCTACAGAACAAATAAATCATGGAAATTATGTATTTGCTCCCTATTCTACACATTCTAGATATATTTATGCCTCCAGCCCCTAATTTTGGCAGATCCTTTTGTCATTGTTTTAAATTGATCACATTAGGGATTTGGTAGTGATTTGAAATGGTCAACCATTGTGAATACCTTTTTCTATGAAAAATTACATTTTGGAACTTAATTAGCAGCATAGTGTGATTTATGTTTAAATTAATGCCTGCGTTCTGAAAGAGGTGTCTTCTAGGGTTGTTTGGGTTGGGTTTTTTTTGTGAAACTAGACCTGAAAATGGAATGAATGACTAAAATAAGAGACGACTAAGAAGTCATTCCTAGGTTTTTATGCAGAGGTTCGTCTGACATATTTCTGGTCTGTATCCCAAATAACCACTTCCAGTCTCATTTGAAAGGATGTGAAAATTGGAAAAGGCCTGGGTTGTTTTTTTTTTTTCCCTTTTAGTCTGGAGATTAATGTTTTGGACTTGTCTTTGACAATACATGCTTGAATGGTGTTGTATCTGTGGCAGAGCTGCCTGTGCTGTGATCTGGTAACAACTAGTGAATTCCTCTCCATGTTAAAAATATTCTACCTATTCATTCCAGCTAAGCAACTGGATAATTATAGACTAGTTTGGAAATACTCTTCAGTTTGTGTAGTAAAATGGTTAGGCCAGAAACCATCTCTATGTTTTAGTCTCCTGGAAAAATTACGGTCCTATTTGTGGATTAAGTAATACTGGAATTCAGAGCACAGTAGTAGTATAAATATTTGTCATTTAATTTATATCAACAGTGATTTAGACTACAGTAGTAAATTAAATATTGTACACATTCATTTATTAAGTCAATATTGATTTAGAGTAACATGGCAATACCCAAATCCTGTAAATGTGAAATCATTTAATATTTATATTGATAGCCTAAAATGAAGTCAGTTTTGCAGCTTCCAAACTTGTGAAATAAGGATGGCTTTCACACAGAGGCTATATGAACCAAACATAACCCTGAAAGAAACTTTTTGATGTTGTGGTCATAAAACTCTTTAAAATACTGGTTTTACAGGGTAAGTGCTGAGACAAGCCTTGCTGCAGAGATACGAATGGCAAGGCTGGAAGAGTCATTCTTGTTCAATTTCCCACCCAATGCATGCAGCAGGGAGCTGAAGTGCTGCTTTGAATGCTGCCTCCCCAATAAGATGAGCTGCCTTTTGAAACCTGTGAATCTCCTATTAAGATAATTTTGTATGCTGATGTCTTGTCTAGGATTTATATCATTTGGATCATACTTATATTTTGAAACCCCTGAAGCATGCAATACTTAAGTGGACTAAACCAGCTTCCAGTCTTTATCTCCCCCATCAAACTGTCTTCCCATGAGAGGCAGAACACTGCTCTCTGCCTTTTTTCAATATGTTTACCAGCTTGAGTCTGTAATTCAAAATCATTTTATTCCAGATAGTTTATTATTCCTTTTGGGGTGATTGTGATTTCTTCCTCCCACTTTCCTTCTTGAGCATTCATTAATCAGTCTGTTTTTATTTCAAATCCATTCCTTCAAAGATTGGGCTATCTGAGGGCAACTCTTAGAAATTATAGGCTATCTGTTGCATGAAATAATCATTTAAATGATTCCTCTGTAATCTCCTTTTCTAGTCAGTTTTGGAGATGATGGCAGACAGAGCTACTATCAGTATAACTGATTTAGAGAAATAAAGGGAAATGTAGATGTTGTCTTGTTGACAATTTTGTGAGCAAGCTGAGTGCAGGCACTAAGATCGGGCTTTTGATACAGACAAGATTTTGTGAGGGGAGAGAATGGAAGTGTAACAAATGAAACATTTTTAATGCTTTTTAATGAAACATTTCTGTGTCTTCCTTTTGGCCTCTTCCTGAAGGATCTCTTAGTGCTAAAGAATGTACGGAGCTAGAGAACCAGTGTTGTCTGTCTTCTTCTGTAGTCATCATCAGTGAGGATTAGACTGACCAAGAGCAGTCTTTGTAGACGTAAGTAAGTGCACTTATAAGTGAAGGTAGAGCATTTACAGGAGTGTATGGAGAGTAAGATGTGACAGGTTTGCTGCTATCCCTTGCCTTGAAAGTGTTTTATCAGTTGCAGCCTGTTCTCTTGTTTTAGAGGACACAAGACCATACTAGGAAGTGGTATCTCATCTGGTATACTAATATTCTTTATGCCAGTCATTAGGACCCATATTTAATACAAGCAGCTCCAGTTCTACAGTAATGGAAGATGGCAAGATGGAAGGGAATCAACTTTGTCATTTTTGAGTGAGCAGATTGAGGTTATTTTAAGATTCTTATGCTTACAGTTGGTAACTCTGCTGTCTGATAGCCCTTTGGTTGTGAAAGAGAATTCTAGGAAAACAAGTCTGTTCCTATGCAGTACGTTTTCATTTTTTGTGGCCACTGCTATTTTCACAGTAGTTCAGTATTTTTGAAGAAGAGTATTAATTCCTTGGGGGAAGGGAAAAAAAAAAAAAAAAAGAAATTTCTTGGGAAAGAAACGTCTATTCTTTGTGTATAGATCCTTCCCGTAACTATTGGGATAGACAATCCATGAGCTACAAATAATTTGCCATCTGTGTATCTGTATCACCAGATTCTGAGCCCCATTTTGAATGGGCTCATTTTGGGTTTTAGAAATTAAGCAACTTGTCTCAGCAATTCTTAAAAGAAATTATTATTTCATTCTCTTTTTAGTGCATTTGAGTTAGATAAAAGATGAATGATACAAGTCAATAAAGTCTCTGCCTCTTCAAGTTTGTATGAGATACTTTTTTTTTTGAGAACTTTGGCAGAGCAGAGCAAACTGAATGCAAAGTGAAAACCTGGACTGTACCACACTCTAAGCACTAGAGAAGCAGTATTTTCTTGCCTTCAGTAAAAGAGAAATACACCTAACTACCTGCTGGTCAAACATGTTTTAAAGAACTTTCCTGCAGACTGGATAGACGTGCCTAGTTACTGCTTAGAAGGACCACATTATTTGATTGATAAATAGTAAGGTTCCCTCAGCAACTGCAAGGGAAATATGTTATCTGGCACAGAAACAGGTGGGTTTGTTTATTTTTACTTTGCTCCTGGCCCTAAATAGCTTAGTAGAGATTCATGAGTGCTCTTAGTTATACCCATGTGGATATACAAGGGTAAGAACACTAGCGCTTCTGCTGACACAGGCCCCCTTCTGCTGCACAGTCTTTTCTACCAGTTCTACCCCCTGATGAAAATAAGAAAAATAGACCCTTTGCTTTCTTAATATTGCATCAATAGACAATTCATGCAATGATGAAGCTTTGCCTGACATGTTAACACAGATTTAAGGCGTGATGAAAGAATTATAAAATTATTTTAATGGCAATGTTTTTTAATGAGTCTGTTTCTCTAAAATCACAAAGCAGTGTTCCTCAGTTCTGGAACTCCTTAATAAACAACATTTCAAACAACTATTTACTGTCATCTGTGGAGAAGTACCTAGATCTAAAATCCATCTCTTTTCTTATTCCTTTTGATACATGTTTCTGGTGACTTTTTCAGATTAAGTGAAAAGGAAAAATGGGAGGCGGAGTTTGTGTGAATGATTAAACTTGCTTTTTTATTTTGGTCTGGCTAATTATAGAACTTATTGGACTCCAGTTCCTTAATTTATTTAATTAAATCTTGATTGTAGTTATGCTAAGAGTTAACAGGTGTAATTCTCAATCTAAGGGTGCGTTATGAATATAAATGTATTGTTATTAACACTGCTTATTATAACTTAGTATCTTTCTCACATTGTTTGACTACTGGGAACCATAGGAAAAACATTTTAATGCTAAAGCCTGTTGGGTATGTACTAAATATATTGCCATAAAGTATGCCAAACCCCAGAAGGAAGGAGCAGACTTGTTTTTGTTATTTGAGGTATAAGTGTCCTTACAGGCCAAATGAGGATGAATCTATCCTTATTGTTACCATCATAGCTGTTATCATCATAACTGTTATCATCGTAGCTTGCGTCCCACTGACATGGTGCAGTGGGACAGGGAACGTGTGAAACCTCTGCATTCAGAACATTTCTGCTGGTTCTTGACACTTTTTCCTGTCCCATAATTGCAGTACATTTTTGCATATTGAGATTATGGAGCATTGCATGTCCACTGCACTCAGTGCAGGCTGTAGTAATTGCACTGACCTCTACTGGATTAATGCCTTAGAGAATTTGGTCCAATATCATTAATGCCATCATGGCACAAAGTCTGTAATTCAGCACACTACTGTACTTTTCTGTGGGTGAAAGCAGTAACATTAAGATCAATAGAATTTATTATGAATTTTAAATTAGGTGTGTGTTAATGTGCAGGATAGAATTGAAACATTCCTGGGACAAGAAAGCATGAGCACCAGTATTGTAGTGAGAGGAAAGCATTTGACCTTGCCTAGCAGTGCTCTGATGTTCAGTTCCCGAGGTGTCTGAGGTAAAGAATACATAAAGCTGAAGTGTTAGCTAATGCAGTTTGGGACAGAAGAGGCACCTAAAACTATTCCTAAAACTAGAAGGGATGTGCAACTCTGAATCCTGACACACTGTCTTATATGTCGGAGATTTGTATTTAACCACTCTTTGTATTTAGAGAGGTTCAAGATTAAGATTAAGCAACCTGAGTTCCATGACAATACACTTTTGGTCTGATATTATTGCTTGTTTATAAAAAATAATCCCCAAGCACTACCACTTATTTCCAGAAATAAAAAATATCTGTGAATTGCATGTATTTCTGAATACATAGCATTTCAGAAAATGAAAGAAGCTATATTTATAACATATATCTCTAGGCAATTGGATGTTATTCACTCATGTGGGTATGATTGAATTTATTGTCATAGTTCCATAATGGCCTGTTTCCAATGTTCTCAAATTGACTCAGTTTGTCATGGTTTGAATGACTACAGACAAATGCCCTGCGCCCTTCCAAGTTCTCAGGGGTCTTCCTGGGTTGATGTGACTTCATGACACAGATGCTGAATACAGCAACAAGATGACAATTCTTACAGCAGAAAATGTGGGATGAGAGACTGTCCATTTAACTCACTTATTTTATTAAATACCGGGGGAGGGGGGAAGTATTTTCTGGTAGCAAGATACCACCTTGCAGCTCAAAATACAATTTATTTTAGGATGGTTGTTAAGCAGCTAATTAATAAAATCATTATTTTTGGTTTTACAAATATTCAAAAGAATATTTTTATTCACGGGGAGTGCCAAGTAAAAAGTAAATTGTCAAGTAAAACCTTGGTAAGTTTTGCAAAAGAAGCAAGAATTAAGCAAATATTTGGTATTGGCAGAAAGATAGTCTGTGATGATAGGATCAAAAATATATGTAGGCTTTCTGGTGAAATTAACACCTTCTGTCACTAGAACTATGCAAATTACATTTTAACGTAGCTTAACCATTTTCTTTTAAATTTGATTAAATCGCACTTACTGTTAATACTTGCCACCAAAATAATACTTCTCACCAAGAAAAGGCTTTATGTCAAACAAAACACTGCACCTGACCTAAGATAAAATTATTTTGTCAAGATCTTTCTTCCTGACCTATTTAAGAATTCAAAAATTAGAGTTACAAAAGTGAATGCGTTAAAAAAAAAAAAAAAGAAGTCACATTGACTTTTCAGCTTAAGCAATTTTAACCTACACCAATATGCCTTACTTTGAAAGTGCATGCATTTTAACTATATCCTCAACCAGATGACTACTTCCGTAACTGCTCCCCTCCTGTGTTGTAGATAGGTGGCAAAAGAACTTCTGTGTGAATTCAAATTCCTGGAGGAAAATTGACTTTGTTCCACACTTTCTGCCAGCTGACACCCAAAAAACCTAATGGCTTTTCTCTTGCTCCATGAAAATCTAACTGTGATACATTAATGGCCTTCATTAGATGTGTCACCCAACATTGACCCAAGCACCATCATTTGCTTATTGTCCTTCCCTCCCACTGAGATGTTTCATCACTCTTCTAATGATGTGAAGGGGAGCATGATCCTTTAGCAGGAGCACCTGAAACATTTGCAGTGGGATAATGAAATGTACTGTCATATCCCAGGTTCTGTGCAACCACCTTAACCACTGGTCTTCCAGTTTCCTGGAATTGTTGTACATTTCATGCTAACTCTCTAGAAATGTGTGTGAATAGCCTGCTTTCATGCTTGAACTATGCTACGTGATTAATGCTTAATGAGTTCATTATCCTATTTAACATTTCATGGATAATTTGTGATTCTTTAAAAATAAACATGTATATTCAAGGTCTGAATTAATGAAGACAAAAAAGCAAGTGCAGAAATATATACATATTGATAGGGTAGCTAATTGCTTAGAACAGGAAAAAACCCCTCCTTTTCTACCACACATAACCCAAATATACGGAAGGTAGATAGATGTGCATATACACACATGTATGTGTATGTACATAGATTAGCTTGCTTTACATCTTTCTTTAAAAGGTAGTATTAAGATAGCTCTTTCTGCTACAAGGAAACTGTGGATTCCAAAGAGATTTCTATCACCTATTTTCTGAAATACTGAGAGCTAACTGTCTGGTTAAACCCTACATGTTTCCAGCTTGACCATTTCGATCATTTTCTGACATAGCTACATAGGAAAACACAGAACATAAAAACTAAAACTGGGATTTATTTGCGTATATTTTGTTTGAAGAGTCAGTCAGAAAGGACAGATCCGGCTCACGGGGAGGGCTGAGTTAGAAAAGAATTCAAGTATTAATGAAATATGTCTACGCCATTTAAGGCATTCCCTACCACAACTTTTCTTCTCATCCACCACTACTTTCCTTCCTGCTACATTGCTATTTCTTATGCTGTCCTCTACCTTGAAAGTGATGATCTCTACAGCACACAGGACATAAATGATAACATTATCTCCTCATAGACATCACATACCAGGTAAAGAGATTTGTATTTAGCATACAGCACCTGAAAAGAATATCTGTTCAGCTTCCACTTGACAATATCCTTTATATGACAGTTTCTTGGCTTGTTTAATGTGGTATTATGCTAGACAGGACTTGTGAATAGGAAGGTGTTATATTTGTATCTAAACAAAAAACAATATTCACCTTAGATGAAATTCCAGTCCCCCACAGAAGCCAAGGAAATTTTGCCTTCAGCTTTGCTGTGACCAGAATTTCAATCTCAGTTGTTACACAGAAAAACATTTGAATAGCTTTGGTAGTTATCATTTCAGTCAGAATCTTCTGTATTTTTATTAAATTAGTACACAATAACAATAACTTCTAAGAGTGTTAGAGGACAACAGCAGAATGAGGGAGGAAAGGAGACTTTGAGAGGTAAATACTTTTCTTAGAGAGGCACATACTAGACTTGTGTCTAAGAACAGGTATAGTTATGCCCCATCTGTGGGAACCTCAAAAGGAACAAATAATTAGTCTGGTATAATCTATATTGAAGCGAAATTAATGGTGTTCTTTGGGTCTATATAAGTCTGGGCAATTTGTGATAGTGAGAATTTATTGGAAATATGCTCTGGAACCTGTCCAGAAATAGATTAGTCCATTATAGAGATAGACAAAGGCATCCCTATCCTTCTCCTGTAGCAGTGGATCATAGCTCATGGTCTGTTGAATTATATTTTTGTGCAGCTGGAATGAAAAAAAGAGTAGACCGTGGCCTATGGTGAATGGTCAGGTTAACACAGAGCAGTAAACATAAAGAAAGGAAACGTATTTGAAAAACATTTTGTTCCAACAATTTTGAGTGTAGTTTTGTACTGAGTGGAACACAGTAGCAAAATCATAACTTTATCATATCACTCGAGATAGTTCTGCTAGACTAACGCAGGTATTGGAGCATAGTTTGTGCATCATGAAAGGAATTATTAAGTTTTGAAAACACATGGGAACAAGAAAAATACTATATTCAACTTGCATGTTGAATTTGTAATTATAGGCTGAAAATCTTGACACCCTAAGTATCTACTTTTATTAAATGAACTCTGCAAAAAAAAAAAAAGGGCATGAGTTTATTCTGGTTTCAGATACAGTATTTCTGATTTTATCATTGCTACTTTAAATATTAAAGGCTAGGTCAGCTATGGTTTGTTGTATTTTCTACTTATATTCTTTTTATCAAGGAGAAGGAGACAATTTCTAGCTAAGGCTCTATCATCAACATAGCATTGCTAGAAGGTGTTTTGCAGAAGGAAGTAGAGTTCAAGTAACATTGATTGAGAGCACCTTGTGAAGCAAAACTCACAAAATAGGTGACTTGGGATAGCCTCATTTTTATTCTTCAGGTTTTTCCTATAGCTCATGTGGACACAGGTAATGTGTCTTCAGCACTGTGGACACACATGATGACACACAACAGACACTATTTTGTACAATAATATTGGAGAGGGAGGGAACAACTAATACTTCTGAGCCCTGCTGACTGCAGTCAGGAAACCGTATCTGCCGTGATGGGGGTCAGCTGGAAAGACCGCAATGGCAGGGAAGGGAGGAAAGGGGAAACGAAGCCCAGAGGTACCCCACTTCTATCCTAATCTCCTTGAGCTGTATATTTGTTTCTGTTTACATCTACTGAACAAATACCCCTCCCAGACCCACTGTAGCCAAATTGCTGCCAGTCTTCAGTGGCACCAGCAGCTCACAGCACAGCACGGCGGGGCTCCTGGCAGGGTGAGCAAGGGGAAAACACCAAACATGCTTCACATCTTCTGCAGAGCAGGAAAGAAATTCACCCCCTGCTTTAGCTCAAGAAAACTCTTCGTGAGTTTGCTGCCCAGAAAAGCAGTTAGTAAATATCTGTCAAAAAAGTGAGAAGAAATAAAATGCAGAATGTTGATCTTGCTAGTAAATACAGGAACCTGGGGAGACAACTAGCATTTAGAAGTGTATAAAACCCCACCACTATTTGTGCTTTTCTGAATTACTCAGCTATCACACCTGTGGCTAGGGTAAGAGAACCGAACAAACCCAGAAATCATGTTGTTCTTTCTAAGTCTGAATACATTTACATTTGAAATACAGACTTCATTGACGAAACTGAGCTAAAACCTTTCACATGATTGCAGATGTATTTCGGTTAGAAATGCAGGAATGTTGTATCATCTTACAGCCAGGGTCTAAAATTATAGGAAGAAGAGAACATTTAAACTAGATTTATCCCCTGTGGAGGACTTTGTGCGGAAATTAGAAGATGATCAGATCTCTGAATGGTAATTTAATAGCTAATTTAAAAGCCTCTCTTGCTTAAATTATCAAGAAACCACAAGATACATAGTTATATATTACACAACTCTTATTGTAACATAGGCATATGCTAGTGAAGAAAGGACTCCAAAAACATAGTTTGAGCTTCATATTAATTTAAATATATAAGATTACCTAAAATGTCAGGTGCATTCAATCATTTTTAAAGCACAAATTAGCAGAAAAGCAACCTATTGTTCTGGCTTTAGGCAGATTCTAGCTAATCCCAATATACCACTCGGGAAAGTAATTCCTCATTCAACATCCTGTCTATTGAATTCACCTGCAAATAAATGAGTGTTGCACTGCAGCCAGAGACTTGGCAAATTTATCCAATTTGGGACTGAAATTTCTCTGCCTTCACCTCCCTCTCTTTAATAGTAAGGGCTGTGGCTGTAATACCTCCACTAATCTCAAATGCAGCATGAACTGAACCCTGATCACTCAAGCAGGCAAGTATCAAGTCACCTGTAGGTCTGCACTAGCGCATCACATTCAAGTTCAAACCGCATCTTACCTTTTTTTGTCTCTTGCTATTACTTCTAGATTTTTTTTTTATATACTTCCTTTTATAATAATGTTCCTCATGCAGAGAGGTCAAGGAAAATCAAAACTATTAAACTGATTTCACCAAGCACAGTAAAATTAAGTAGCACCCCTTCAAAATCTTGCAGGAAGAATACATTTCCAGGTGCTCTCTGCTACATTAAAAAAAGTAATTTTCTATTATTTATTAGATAATCACTGGCCATTTTTACACCATCTCCTTTTGGCTTAAAGATGCAGTTGTGAAATTGGGAGATTTTCCAGGGAGAATAGATTTTGTTAATGGTTGGTGATGCTCAGCTCCACTTTTTCTTTTGGTTGGATGAATGAGCTCTAAAGGGATTTATCCCTTCAATTAAATTCTTATAGTGAACCTTAAAGTCCTGTGGCAGTCTGTCTCCCAGCAACTCTCCCTTTCATTTGGGCAACCATGAAAGAAGAAGTATTTTCTTTTCCTGCTTAGAAGGAGATGGAGGGTGAAAGAACTAAAACCAAACAAAAAAATCCAAACAATAAGGAGTGGACTTCATTTCTTTTCCAACTAAATAAGGCAAAACCACACATAGGTTTCCCCAGAGGGGGAGCTTCTGACCAATATGTTGAGTCAAGACAGCATCAAACTCTTCCAGCTGTCACAGCATTGCAAATGTACAGGTTCATCTGCCAAAGGACAGGAGGTTACTCTGCGACTGCTTCCAAACAAGCGTGCTGGGGATGGTTTCCTGATTCATTAAATCCAGGGACTTCTGAGATGATTTCAGTAAAAATGACTGACTCACATTTGAGCCCTGTCTCTCTGCTTCCGTGATCTGGGGACAAACACTCCAGGAATGCCTTGGAGTTACCCCTCTGTCACGAACACATGAACATCAGTGAGACTGTCTGGGACTTCCCCCCTGTAGGCGGGAAGTCCTGGGCTAGTGTCCAGGGAGCATGAACGAATCTCATTCATGAAGGGGGAAAAGCACATGCAGGAGGAAGCACTGCAGGTCTCAGCACAGGCAGGGACATGGATGTTTGTCTTTTTGGATGGTGTAACTCAATAAACTGCTTAAAAGAGAAATTAGCCATGCCCTTACATCAAGGGCTTGATCCAGAGTCCACTGAAGTGAAAGAAGGGCTCCTGAAGATAGTCTGGCATTTTGAGTCAACTCAGAGGTGTAGAGAACAGCCACCTCTTGCCTTAACAGCTTCAGAAACTCTACTAATTTCCACATTGTTGCAATCAAAGAGGACCACAACCAAAAGATGTGTGACTACTTACATTTATCTTGTTATCCTATTCAGCAGGAGTCTCTATTTTAAGAAAACAGTCTCTTCTGTGTCTTTGTACTGTAAGCTAAAAATATATAGGATGGCAACAATGCTTAGAATCAGACTCAACTTCTAAACTAAACTTGTGAACAATTGCCTATCCTATCATGTTTCTAATGAAAGCTAGTGTTTTACTTAAGGTAAAAGGTGTGGAAGTTACATTTTCTTCCAGAAAGTGAAAATAACTTTTAATCAAAAAAAGCTAAACCAGAATTTTAGTGAATATAAAAATTGTAATTTAACAAAAGAAAAAAAGAACCAAAATATTTTCCTTGAGAAAACCATCTAAATTTCATGAAATTTTGTGAGTTAAAAAATGGCATTCAAAAAGCATGTAGTAACTACTTAAATGTGACAGCCAGTCAGTAAGAAACAAAGAATAATAGATGTCTGTATTTTCTTACATGAAACATATCTCTCAGTGTTTTAAGGGCAATTTCTCAATTGCAGATGAAATCTAAAATTATCAGTTTGATCAATGGTCTAGGTAGATGAAATATCTGGTCGACCCATTAAATAAGAAAGTTAATAAAAGAGAACCATCTCACAGTTCATGAAATAGTACAGCAAAGTATAATTTTTCAAGTCCTAGTAATTATGTTGGCTATCACACCATTACTGATATAATGTGAAGCTAATAAGCCAAGTAATTAGAATGCACTAGGTCAGAGTTTTCACCTTAATACGTGAAGGGTAAATGAGAATGAGGCATTATAATATTCAGCATATGGCTAAACCAGTACAAAAGCAGGTTACTTCTTAGAGGGAAAATGCTCATCAAGTTGAAAGTTGTTTGTGTTGACTTACATGCTGGGCCTAATGAAGGTCATTATGAGCATTTAATTGTGTTACAGATGCATCAGAGAGGTCTGACTAGCTGAGTTTCTCCTCTGTCAGTGACTTGACTTGCTGTATTCTGTAGCTATTGCCCAAGTTCTCATAGCCTGAATTGCCTTCTTACTTACAAGCCACTGCTCTAAAAAAGATTGTCTAACACTAAAGACTGGATTAATTTTCCATACCTCATAAAAAGAAGTGTGGTATTCCTGAAAATCAGGTGGAAAAATACTCCCTTTCCTGATGTTTCAGTTCACAACATTGCCAGACCTAATTCTGTTATTTTATGTTCACCCTGTCACACTAGTCAGCTATTTTTGAAAGAAAGCTAAGTACAGACCTCAGAGTCCATAAGTTTACCGGAAAATAGTTAGGTGCACTCCCCAGCACCAAGGTTATTCACTTTCAGCTGTTTACAGGCACAAACCACCAGAGTACCTTTCTCTTCAGCCACAAATACAGCAAACTACGACCATACAGTTTCAAAGGATGCTTTGCTTTCAGTCCTTGAGAAGATAAGACTGACAAATTCCAAACAAATGTGTAAAATGCAGAGATTTAGAAAAAAAAACCAAACAAAAACTATTAAAAGAACAATCTGGGAAATGGTCTCAGTTTTGCAGTGATAAGTCATGCAAGATACCTATCCTACACCACCACATTTTACAGTGAGGGGGCTTAAAGAGAAAATTAAACCATTTACTGCATTTGTTATGGGACGTGATGATGCCTCATCTTTGATGGTGATGTCTTGGGCTGCCAAGTGTGATGAAATAGAAAGTGCCATGTGAAAGAGTCAAAAAGCTTTGCTTGACTCTGCTTTGCAGTGAAGCCTTGCTTTCCGATCCCTGTTTGTCAGTATCAAAGAAAAATGGAGACCATGAAGTTGGTCTGCAGAAAATGTGTGGAGAAATCCACAGAATGAATGAAAGAAGTCAATGGGAGAAGTCATTTGAATCCTTCTAGCAAACCCACATGGAAAAAAAGACTGCCTCTCAGAAGGTTTTGAATTAAAAAGGTGCTTTTGAGGTTTCATGCTCTCTTCAGCCTGCATATTGAAAGTGATACGAGATGCTAAAAACATCATTAAGAGCTCTGAGGAATGCTTATTCTTCCATGTCAGTGTGTAGCCTTCTTTGAAGGGTGGGCATGTAAAGTCCTGGAAAATCACTTTGGAAACTGAAAGGCAAAATCACTCTGATGGGACAGGGCTTACAGCACACTTGATGAACACAGAAAACAGCCATTGTCAGCATTGTCACACATGTGGCCAGCAGGAGCAGAGAGGTGATCATCCCCCTGTACTCAGCACTGGTGAGGCCACACCTTGAATATTGCATTCAGTTCTGGGCCCCTCACTA
>WUAM01000099.1:790804-808463 GCA_024336885.1 Actenoides hombroni | reverse complement strand
ACTGGTGAGGCCACACCTTGAATATTGCATTCAGTTCTGGGCCCCTCACTATAAGAAGGACATAGAAGTGCTGGAGCGTGTCCAGAAAAGGGCAACAAGGCTCTTGAAGGGCCTAGAGCACATGGCTGATGAGGAGCAGCTGAGGAGGCTGGGGTTTTTTAGTCTGGAGAAGAGGAGGCTGAGGGGAGACCTTATTGCTCTTTACAACTACCTGAAAGGAGGTTGGAGAAAGGAGGGGGACAGAGCCTCTTCCCCCTGGTGACATGTGACAGGACGAGAGGGAATGGGTGCAAGCTGCACCAGGGGAGGTTTAGGCTGGATATTAGGAAACATTTCTTCACTGAATGGGTTATCAAACATTGGAATGGTCTGCCCAGGGCAGTGGTGAAGTTGCCATCCCTGAAGGCATTTAAATGGCATGTGGACCTGGTCCTTAGGGACATGGTTTAGTGGTGAGCTTGCAGTGTTGGCTCAAAGGTTGGACTAGATGATCTTGAAGGTCTCTTCCAACCAAAGACATTCTGTGATTCTGTGCAGTAAGGGTCTCTTATCTGAGGACCTGACCCTGAGGAGAATGGGAGTGAAAGTCTGCCTTCATCCCATATCCATGTTACAGAGGATGGTGCATGAAAGGTCCATTTAGTTAATGTGTTGTCCTAAGAATGGATTCTTTACCCATGACCCCAACTATGGGCATATAAGTTTTACTTAAAGGTTCCTTATAACTATTTACAACCAAATGAGTGGCCCCAGTGTCTAATAGAAAATCAATAGTTTCATTCCCTAGCTGTATGTGAACCAAGGGATCAGGTGGGGAAACAGAAAAATGAACATCCCCTGGTCCCCGTCACTCTGAATCGATAGTTTCTAACATAATGCAATCAATTCCTTGCTTATCCTCTACCCCCCTTTTAGGGCACTCTTTTTTCCAGTGCCCTTCTCCTCTATGTTATGCACACTGATTAACTCCTAAAAGACCTTTTCTGGTCCTGAGGTTCAGACCACCCTTACCCCATCCCCAGGCTACATATCCCCTGCATCCTCTGCCTTTACTGTTCCTGACGGGATTTCCTCTAACAATTGCTGCTGCTATCAAACTTCATTGCAACTTTTGGGCCTTATGCTTATCCTTTTGCATTTTCTCTTCTTTATCCTTCTCTCAGTTATTGTAAACTTTATAAGCTAGCTCAACCAGCAGAGAGATAGGTATTGCCCCAGACTCCTCTTTTTTTCTGCAACTTTCTTTGTATATCTGGGGCAGACTGCCCAATGAATACTGTATTGAAAAACTGAAAATTATCCTCTGGATCCAAGTCCATCCATTTCCTGTCTGCCTCACAGATGCTCCCATAGAAGGCAAAGGGATTTTCAGTAGACTCCTGTCTTACATCATATAGTCTGGAAATGTTCTTTTGCCTAGGTACCCCATGCCATATTCCATATAAAATTAATTGCTGATATGGTTTAATCGTAGCCCTCATAACATCGATATTCGGGTCCCATTCAGGAGCAGCTCATGTCATAAACTGGGCTGTATCATTGTCCACATTTAACTTCTGATTTTCCTACCCTGCCTTTTCCAAGACTAGCTGCTTCTCCTCAGGAGAGAAGAGAACGTTTAGCAATGGCTGTACATCCCCCCATGTTGGATTATGATTCTCTAGAATAGCCTCTACCGTTCAGTGCATTTTCTCAGGATTATCCTGATAAGACCCCATGTCTTTCTTCCAATTATTTAAGCCAGATGTAGCGAAGGGGACATTCACTAGAACTGGGCCATCAGCTCCGCTCTCTAAGAGGGGCTTGAATTACGTTGTGGGGACTGAGTTTGTGCATCTATAGGGGAGGGCAGAGGATACAAAACCTCATTTCCCCTATCAACCAAGAGGGGGAGGTGATGGACAGGGTTCTGGTTCTGGAGGGGCAGCCAATTATCTTTTGGGCGTGATGGGTTATTATTTCTTCCTTGCCTCCCTCCACCTGTACGACCAACTAACAACTGCACATCCTTCGGCTGTTCTGGTTCCTCTCTTGTGCTTTCTATGTCCCTTCTTGCACAACCTCTTCCAGTTTTACATCCAGAGCAACACTACAACTTCTCTTTCTTCATCCCACTTTCTGCCAAAGCAATAATACTGGTCTCATCATTATCTACCGGTTTACATTTATTTCTAATATCATGAGAATTCCGCAACGTAAAAATCCCATTTTTCTGTCCATCTACAAAATAACATTAATTGTAAAATCGTATTGTAACACAAAGTTCTGTTTTCCATCAAATTCTCCCCCTCACCTAGATTATACTGTGGCCACCATTGTAGACAATATTTCTGTACTGTCAGCAGATCCCAACCAAATTTATTCCAGCATTTAAGGATGCATCCTAAAGGAGTGCAAGGAGAAATCTCAGTAGAGAAATTTGAATTCATGTTGCATGTTAGGAAGAGTTTTTCTTGCACCAAATTTCCAATTTTAACCAGACGAGCTCAAAAAACATACTGAACTTGCACCAGAGGTTCCAGTTTGAACCAGATGAGCTCAAAAACCAGATGGAACTTAAAACCATGGCTTAAACAGACTTCCTAGGAATTTTTTTACCAGTTCCAGATCCAGATTCCTACTCACCAAGATTTGCCACTCACAGTTCCCATATGATATCTCTATTTAGCTGACATTGCATCGTTGTGTCATTTACCATCAGATTGCAGGAGGGAAGCTGAAAGGAGTCCCTGAACAAAAGAATGGTGTGTGCTGGAGTCCTGTTCAGGCTGCCTCTCCCTGTCAGTCTGTTAAGTCAAACTGGGAAAGGCTGTGTCCCATCTGGGTCGCCAAAGGTTTGGGTGCTAGCAGGCCAGTGCCAAGAAAACTATCACCCGATCCTGCACAAGATTGTAATAAACCTGATATCGTGTGTCTGTGTGTGGACTGGATTTTGCACACCAGGTAAAGAATCCATTTTTAGGACAGTGAATGGGTTTATTCTTTGCAAGAAAATAATTTTAGCAAATGTCCTTCAAGTCCAGTCATAAAAGAAATAACATTTTAGATGGAAATTGGAGCATGCTCAGACTAAAAGAAAAAAAAAGGCACGCGAATTACCCACTCCAACTTCTCTAGGAAGCCATACAAAATGTAACTGTAAGGTGGACATTTGTACTGTGTATCCAGCATAATGTAAATATGAACTGTTCTACCCTTAACAAGTTTCATACACTGAAATTCTCTTCAGATTGTAGCTAAATCAGTCACATTAGATAGAAAACTGTGGATGCATAGAGACTATGTTCTTGACATCAACCTCAGTCATACTGCTTTAGCATAGCTACTACGTAGAAAGCATTTAGGGAATTAGGCCTGGCCTGACTGCCACAGCCCCTCTTATATGGAATTTCTGTAAGCAGGAGTGAGTGCTAGAGGATGTGAGAATTCACAGTTTTCTAAACCTCAGAGAAATTTTAAGGAAAAGGAACAAGTCTTCTCCTGGCAGCAGCAGTACCATCCTCAACACCGTGTTGCTCACAGTCCACCTGAGGGAAGAGGTTTCCTGAGCAGCACAAGAAGCAGACAAGGAATGAGGACAGGAAAGGGTTAGCCCCCACCCCATACCCACCCAGAGATCTGGAGGTTGGCCAACAGTGGTGGGGCAGTGTTCTTGCAGTAAGGTTTGTGCCTCACAGGTGCTCTGCAACTGAAATGTGTCGCAGTCCCAAACAAACTCCTTAGTGACCTTCTGCAGGAACCACTCACTCTTTTCTACCACCAGTCAGTAACTGCTACATGGGAAGCTGCTCAGGAAAGCAGGTCTTCTCGGCACCAGCAGTTTTTGCTTCTACTAGTTTAGATCCTGCTAAATAAAATGCCAAGGAAGTGAATATAAATGAGCATAAAAATAGCTTATCATTGCCAGACTATACTCTCAAATTACATTTCCTCAATAATTGCTTGACTGACGCATCTAAGCATATACCTTTCATATCCATACTAATTAATGAGTTGGCACCTCAAGAGATTCAAAAATATGCCTTTTCCTTCCCTGGAAACGATATGTAAGACTCCAGAGTATTTCCATGTAATAATCCATCTAATATTTATATTTCATTAAAATACACTTTTTTTTTTTTTACTTTGGTAGCTATCCTTTAACTCCCACAGGTCTTGACTATGTTCACAAAAGGACATGAGTACTCACGACATCATTTATGCAGTTAATGTCGCGATAGTTTTTTTTCTGTGACATGCACTGGCCACAAACCGAGCGTGGACTTCTCAAGTGCACTTCTTCCCAAGTGCAAGCTTTGCATCTATTCAATGAGCCGTGCTTAGCCTACAAGAAAAAGGCTAAGGGAGATCCAGGGAGGAGTTGTTACACTTCCTTTGCTAATCATTTCAGGAGATAACAGAGAGATTCGGGCTTTTGAATGATGGACATCAACGAGCTTGTGTCTTCCTAGTGCCTCTCTAAAGAACGTCATTACAGGATGCTCAGACATCCACTTGCTAGATTTTTTTTTCCACTCCGATAAAGAATTGAAAAGCATTCAGATTTCATCTATTCACCCACTCCTTCCCCCCCACCCCACCACCCTGTGACCCAGGTATATCACAAGGAAGAAAAGTGACACAGAGTATGATACTGAAGCTGTTTTAAACCTTGCCCTTCTAGTCCGGAGTAAAGTTAATTTTCATCAAATTACAAATCTCTGTCACCGATGCAGGTGTGAATGTCAGCAGAAGACATGCATTGTCAGTTTTTATTTCATCATGTACTGAAACCAGGAGGCAATTATTCATGTTTAATATCTGAACTTTAAATAGCTTTAAAGATGTTGAAGTAGGTGTCCACTTAAATAAAAAAGTGGAAATAAAGTTTAAAATGCTGATAGATTTCAGAGGATAAGACAAGGGGAAATATCGCTTAACTAAAGACCTGACATAAAATGAAAAAGTAATTTTTTGTCTTTAGGTTTTCAGCTGACCTCACCTTTACTTGGTTCTTTCGTAGAATTATAATCAGTGCCTAAACCATAGAGAAAATTGCTGCCTAAATAATAAAGATATATGTTGTCTTAAAAGAAAAAATGATCATCAGTGCCCAGTTTTATTTTACTTTTCAAAGAGGAAATGGGCAGTGGATGACTTCAAAAAGAATAGGTAGATCTCCTTTATTTATTTCACTGTGCACAAAGAAACAGAAATAGTTTTTAAAAATTTGAATATTGCAAGTCTTCAATGGAAAAAAAAAAAACAAAACCAGATCTACTAATATTGCTTTGAGGTTAGGGTGGGATTTGGTGGGGTTTTTTTGTTTGGTTGGTTTTTTTGTGGGTTTGTTTCTTTGTTGTTTGGGGTTATTTGTGTGTGTGTGTTGTGGGTTTTTTTAAGTGAGTCTAACAGGTTTCTGTTATGATTGAATGAAGCAGGTATGGAGCTCTAGAGAAGCAGGAGCTCACTGCCCTGAAGCTGAAGGCACAATTCTCTGATGCTTCTCTGAACCTGAGATTGATGAAGCACAGCAGAAATTTCCTAGGACAAGCCTTCCTGCAGATGTTTGAAAGTCTCTTTTTTAAGTCTTAAAAAACTAAGAATAACAGAAGCTGCAGGAAAATGAAGAGCTGTCTAAAGCATTACCAGTATTGTTTCTGTGATGTTGTAGTGTAGTTCCAGTCAGTGTGTGTTTGTTTTAGGGAGCAGGGGCTCTGCCACCCCTTACATTGCTGTCACTTTGCTCTGGGACTTGGACGAATGGCAAGTGCACAAAACAGGTCAGGATGGAGCTGGCTCCCTCCCTGTTGTAGAAATCACTAAAGTAAATGTTCTTGCACTAAGAAGAATTGTTAAAACCTTATGGAGCCAATGGAGAAAAGTCTTATTACTGCTGCTAATTTTTATTTAAAATTTTATTACTGCAGCTCAGATGAAAGCTATAAGCTTGACATATGCAGGCCATAAACACCTGACAGCTGGTCACCAGCCAAGCCTAAACCATGACTTTCAAAATGACAAAGAGGCTTACTAAACTTGACCCGTCTTAAGCACATCAGCATGTGACACCAGATCCAGATTAATAAATACTCTTTACTGTGAGCACATGCAAAGGGGCTGTTCAGGTTTAAGAAGTTGCCATATGGCATAGCCAGTCCACCTGTGGTGCTTCGAGGAATGATGGATCATGTGCTCTAGCAGTTAAATGGTGTCATCTGTTATTTGGATGAGAGTGGGAGAGACCCACGTATAAGATAGGCAACACATGTCCTCAAAAGGTTTTAAATGATACACTGAGATTTGGGAAAAACAGCTGACAAACTCATCCTTCACTGTGATGCTGCAGAGTTGCATGGTCTGTTTGGGGCACAGAGCGGTGCAGAGTGGCAGCCTCCAAAACCCCTAAACCAAGGGGGATAAATGATGCATGGCATGAAGTCACCTCCTCAACAGCAGGAGGGAGCTTCTGCAGCCATGACCCTCCCAGGATGGATAGTCTGGAAGGAATAGATGGTGCTAATGTGTATAGTGTAGATGAAGGAGTGCCCATTTCCATCCCAGTAAAGTGATAACTAGAGATAGCCTGGAATATTTTAGGACTGAGGTCAGTTTTGGCCATGCTGTATTACCATAGGGGATTCCCAATTCCTCACCTCAGAGAGCTGAGGACAGAGAGGACTGTAACATCAATTCAGATTGACCAAGGTCCTTGCTTCTCAGAGCACTTTACAGCCAGACTTCTGTAACTGCTGACAGCCACCCTTTCAGGAGGAGAAGGAGGACCTGCCTCTGTGCACAGATGCAGGATTTGTTTCCACCACATTTTCAAAATAGCTGAGAAATGAGATCTCGGAGAACAGATGTAGCCTTAGGCATTCAGCGTGGGATAGTGGACATATTGGGACAGTTCACTGGCCATGGTCACAGTCTGGCTGCTGATCACAGACCAGTGAATGAACGGCTTAAGGGGCAGCTTTTGAGGTCTCCTGTCTTTAGCGTTCTTGCATTTGTGTGCACGGCAGCTAAAGGCAAACAGAGAGTAAGATGCACCATGTCATGCGCCTTGTTGCAGTTGTGGCCTTCATCAGCCTTGCAATCTATGCTGGTCTGATCTGCAGCCCTGAGTGTTGGGTTAGCACCCTAGCTGGAAGATGTATCTGGCAATGTGAGTGCCAAATAATCCTGCTGCTGCGATTACCGAGGTGCTATGAACTATTTCTGCTGGAGAGCAGTTCTTTGGCAGAGGACTTCCTGGGAGCAGTCTTCGCTCTGCCTGCCTGAGAAACTGCTAGACAAAATAAAATTGCTGGGTTTAGCTGTGAGATGTCAAAATGAGTTAGTCAACTGCTGTGCATTAACAGATAAATGGACATTACATTTTTTTTTTTCTTAAAAAGGAGGAACCTGCACTACTGACTACACTTTAGTAGTCCACTACTGTCTTTTTGGTTTAAACCATACCATCTACATGAAATGCTCCAGTACCATGTGTTTAAACATTGTTCCCCGATCAAAGCACAGATTTATTGGCATTTTTATCCTTGCAGAATGCTCTTCTTTGAATAAACCTGTTTGTAGCATGAGTAAGAGTGAGTACCAGAATCTGTCTCTCTCTTTGATTTCCCTTGACCAGAATACACAAGAGAAGCAAATGGAAAACAACATAGAGCAAAAGACCTGTAAAAATAGATCTTCCTTAGTATGGGGAGCATTCACATGAAATTACAGAGAGGAAGAAACTGAACTAGCAGTATAGTCAGGTAGAATGGTTCCATAATTGAAGAAAAATGTGAGTGAAATAAGTACAAAATAAAGGTTCAGCAAATATAAAAACCAGGCAACAATATCATACGTGGCTGACAGCAGGCTGAGAATGACCTCTTAAAGTAATCTGAGAAGAAGAGAGGGTGTTTCCTGCACGTCAGGAGATATTTCCTACTGTGGGATATGTTCAGCTGAGGATGTTTATCTATAGCTGCGGAAACGTGGAATAAAATAAACAGGTTTGAGGAAAGGGTTTCCAGGTGACTTCTCATCTCTGCAAAGAGGCAGGCGAAGTCTTAAGAAATCAAACACATCCACATTCAGGCAGGGCAGCAAGCCCGGGTGTCTGGGGCAGCAAGGATCTGCCAACATACAAATGCACAAAGCAGCAGCAGGAAACCTTCATGAATCAGACCCTCTTACTGAAAGCAGCATTTTAATTTTTTTTTTCAAATGGCTATGGATATGCAAACACAAAACCCCTAGAGTCACGGTTGACCTCATTGGGATCCATTAATCAATAGTGTAGAAAGCTGGGAAGGCTCTGAGGGGGACAACTGGATTTCCCAGCTCATGTCTGATACATTTCCAGAGGAATAAATCAACAGAGATGGGTCTTTTTGACAGGAAAGCTCCATCACCTCTGTGCCACTACCTGACCTCTGCCTCTGTGCAGAGACATGCTGCCTGGCAGAGGCTGGGCAGTTGGGAGGTTTGTACAGGTAGGTGGGATGACATCCAATTGCAGTGATGGCAGAAGCAATCCGGGTGTGCACAGCATGTTTGCATGTGTAATCACACAGGCATTCCCCAGCACCAGAGCTACCTCCAGAGATTACACCTTTAGCAGGAATAAATGGGTGTTAGCAAGAACATGAGGTATTAAAGACTTAACCCCCATTCTCCAGCTTCACAGCTCTGACTTACATTTGTCTCCTTTTGATATGCACTGAAGGGTCCTGCTTGGTGGAGATTGCAGACTTTGAGCTATTAGTCACAGACATTAGAGGTTAGATTTGTCCTCCAGTCATTAATAAGAGCAAGCACCTCCTTTTACTTGAAAAAGACATTGTCAACTGATCACTTTGGAGGCAAACAGTGAGGAAAGTGCTGGTACAAGTCAGTCTTGGGACTGTAATTGCATGAGACATTTTATGTGTGTTCACACACACACACCCTGTCTTGTCCCAGATTTTCTTCTTTCCTTTTGTGTTGTGTAAGGCCCAAGAACACAGCTGGGGAAACTGAGCAACCATTGGTTTTCATGGCAAAGCTACTCAACAGAAGAGCTGTCGAATCACAAAGGAAGAAGTAGGGCATATTCCCTTCCTCTTTTATACTTACAAACTGAATAATGAATAAGAACGATGAGTAAAACAACTGTGATTTTTAAACCAATCCTAACAGTAATAGGATTTCTTTTCCTCCTTTCATATGGATGAATTTTTATTCTAACCTTATAAGCATGAGACTATAAGCTTGCTCCTGGTTCTCCTTTGCTTTGCAGAGGGAGGAGGGGTAATGAGAGGAGTGGGTTGTAGCAGGGCCCTGCACCAGTCTTAGAAAACATCTCTTCATGTCACAGTAGCTCTTTCAAGCATCCAAAAGATGTCCTGTGCAAAGTCAGGAAGCAGTTAAAACCCCGTGAAGCTCTTCTGTGAAATCTCACCCATCTCAGATTAGACAACAGCTAAAAAGTCCACCTGGGAGATTTATATAAAAATTTTCTTTTAGAAGCAAAATGGAGACTTCAGTAGAGTGGGGAGAATTCCCATGTGCCCCACAAACATCTGAACCTCTTTTTCTGATCAGAAATACTGTCTCACTTCCATCATCCCCAGTGGGGTCTTGACCAAACAATGATGATGCAAAAGACATTATTTCTAGATAACAGTGCCATAGTTTATAAAAAGGTGGAATCATGGCATAATTGAAATACAGTTTTTAAACCTCTCAGTGGTCCTCACAGTAGATACATGAAAACAGTAGATATGTGAAAATTACTGTAATATGCAGAGATACTGAGCAAAGGCATATATGGCCACTAAAAGTCAATCCCTGCACTAAAGAACTTAAAACTTGAGAAGACAAATAACAATTGTAAGATAAGATAATTTTATTAATCTTCCTTCAAATACAATCTTTTGCTATTATTACTATTTTGAGCAGTTAATATGCATGCCAGGCAAAACTAATATTTCCAGAATTTTTTAAAGTGTGAGGAGATTTCTTCCTGGATTTTTTTTTTTTTTTTTTTTATTCCTAGTATTCTGTTCAACTTTTAGGAAAAAAAAAAAAAAAGTTTACTTGAATAGTTATTTGTTTAGCAAGTATTAGTTATTTTCTTTAATAAGAAGCTTTAGCCAGT
Organism: Actenoides hombroni; assembly: GCA_024336885.1. NCBI lineage: Eukaryota > Metazoa > Chordata > Aves > Coraciiformes > Alcedinidae > Actenoides > Actenoides hombroni. Next base: position 798,349 of record WUAM01000099.1, on the reverse strand, counting down.
ATCCCTCCAGATCATTCTCAACCCTAAGAGTAAGAAATGCACTACTCATTATTTTGTTGGTTGATTAAATGTATTGCTATCTGCATTCATTAATTAAATACAAATTATTTATTGTTAAATAATAGAAGATATGTTACTTTAGAAATGAAGCTTTAGAGATGCATGTCAAATGTTAAAGTATTTGTCTAAATAATATAAATGTTGAAATTATGCAATAGAAGAAGGGTTTAGCTACAGGAATTGTAATTGTCTAATGCTAACAACTTTGAAATAAAATGACTCTATGTGGAAGGCTTACAGGAAGATTTTCAGGCAGTGCCATGTAGTAGGAAAAACATTGTTTTTCATATCACTCTAAAAATGCCTTCTCTACTCCCAGAGAGATTGTACCCCCCTAATATTTACTTCTATTTTCTCCTCAACTTTACAAATTGTAAAACCCGTTTTACATCTCAATTCATAGATCTGCAGCAGTCTGCTGCAGCTCCAAAGCCATGATGGACAGGTCAATGTCTTCAGCAGTGGCATCAAGGTCTGACAAAGAGAGGAGGAACAGATGCAGTCCATGAGGGGAATCGTTTCTAATGGGCAGTGCAGAAGAGGTGGGGAGGACTTGGGTTTGGGGGAAAATGAGCCTAGCATCCCGTGGCACCAGGATTGGTGGCCCATCACCTCCTCTTGCTCACAATTTCATATACACACTCCCTCTGTTAGTCCCCTTTCAGCCTGAGTTGTCCAAGCCTGGAGCAATTGACACGTTTGCCTGGTTTTGCTGAAAGTGAAGTAACCAAATGGAATATTTTCTCTGTAAACACTTCAGAAAGTAACCATCATCTGCCTTTCAGACTTCAAGGTTTTAAAGTTACAGGCATGTGCTTGGTGTAGGTGCTAAAATAAAGGGCTAGAAATAACACTAGGACCAGGGTAAATAGAACCTACAAGTCCGTCATCTTGGGGCAGGATCTGTTGACAAATCTCCAGTAAGTTTTACATCTAAAGAGGAACTGCCATTCCCCATATCTAAGACTGTCAAACTCAAGCTACTCAAGCTGGTGGCAGCATGTCTATCACATGCCCTTGCAGTCCTACTGCTAATGGAGGTGAGTCCTGAAACCCTGCCCTTGATGAGTCTAGTTTTGGATCAAGCTTAAGTCATAAGGAATAGCAGTAATCAGGTATATAAAATAAGAGGTTTTGAACAATGAAGGGACAGAAGCATGCTCATACATGGACGTACACAGAAAGTAGATTCTTTTTTTCACTGTGACTCAGAATAGGCTGTCACCAGGGTCAAAAAATAAATGGAAAATGAGAAAACCATATGCCATGGAACAGCTTCAGCTTTCGAGGTTGGGCTTTTCAAGTCACTATTCTCAGGATCATTAAAGATCAAAAGTAAATTTATTCATGCCATTCTATCTTGTATAGTCTATCACTTTCATATTTAAACAGTGACTCCATATTATGTGTTTGTATTTACTAGAAACGGAGGTGACTAGCAGAAATCTGATAGTCTTTTTCATTATTAGGGCTTCTTGAAGTTTAAACTTCTAAATCATATGCAAAAAATATTAAAATAATACTATCAAAGGCTCCGTCTTTTGGAGATTCAGTTCGTAAATATGCACTTTGATGGAGGAAATGCAGACCCTTTTATGCAGTATGAATGTCATCAAGGAGATATTCTCATGCTAATTATTACAGACAATTCATGGCTGAACAGCTCTCAGATAATGTAAGAATGGCGGGGGCTTATTTCCACATTCTTCTATTCTTCTGCTAAAGCTCCCGTTAACCACTTTTTCACTAACCCTGCTATTTCATTTTCAACTTGTCGTCTCCAAGGACAGGGAGTTTGTAGCTTGGAAATAATTGTCCAGGGTGGTGTGAGGCCATGATGGCCCTGAGCAGCCCTACCTGGGACCTGCACTGACCCAGCCCAATGCATTCAGCCCTTCCCCAGCTGCCCTGAGGGTGCAGCGCTTCCTGTAATAACTCCACATGTGCAGCTCCCTTGCAAGTGAAAGGTGTGCATAGTATATCTGCCTTTGTACTTAGACCGGGTAATGGTAGAGTAGCCCATCTCAGCCTATGCTGATGTCCACTGAAAACAACAGCTACTGTTGGTGAGAAGAAGAAATATCATGCTCTGGCACAAGAAGTGCATATGCATGATGAAATTGGAGGATTAGATTGTGATGACCCAACTTTATTTTCATGATCTTTCCTACTGACATCTCTATTCTTTAAATGAGAGAAAATCCCAGAAGTCTGCAAAAAAACTGCAAAATCCATCAGACCCTCACTGAATGCTGAATTTCATGTTTGTGGTAGCAGCGAGAATCTCAAGCTGGAAGAGACGTAGAAAATAAACAAATGGGGAAAAACAGCTTAAGGCAGAACAAGTTTAATACATTTTTCCTTTTACACTGGGGTGGGAGGGAGAAGTGTGTGCCAAATATAAAGATGAGTGCTGGTGGCCATTACTTATGTAAGCAACTTTGGCTTGCCAGCCCAGTGCACGAGGCTGACTGACCTTGGCAGCTGTGTGTCGGTAGTATTCTCCTACAAATCCAGTATTCTTTGGCAGTTTCTGCAGCGCTCTGAACAGAGGCAGGCTTGTCAGTTTGTAGAGTATGTCCTTCCTATTTTTTACCCTTTTCTTTCAAGAAGAAATGGAAACTAATGCCGGATTCTATGTCTATTTTAAGGGATTTTAAAGCAGGGGGGAATCTTGCAATTTGCTGTACTGAGAGAGAAGTTGTAGAGCTGGGTAGCATATAGCAAATGTAGTATAGAAAAGCAATCACTTGAAATGGTAATATAATAATGATAAACTAATTTGGATAGTAATGGAGGAATGACCGAGGCTGAGCATCCTGACAAGGTTGTGTTGTTTGCATTTCTTCTGGGTGGGTAGAGACTCTACAGTCTGTGCCATTTTGATGTCAGTACAGATCCTGAACAGGACTCAAGGAGAAGAGCTGAAATGAGCATAAGTGTGAACCAGAAAATGTCAGGTTTCCAGGTCAGGGAACTTACAGAAAAAATAGATGGGGGGAAAAAGTCCCCTTTTGTCTGCAGAAGGGCATTTGCAATAACTGGTTGATATATATTAATATAATTAATCCTCAAAATCAGGGATTAATTATAGCAGCACAACACTGCATGACGGTGAGGTCTGTCAGGATTTTACCACTCTGGGTCTGAAGTGCTACAAAGCTGTTAGAATCCCATTTTCTGGATCAGATGACAGTGCATGTCCCATCCTGGGAAATCTGCACCCCAGGACACAGGGCTCTCTGAAGATGCCCAGAGAAGAATGTTGCCCAGCTGTGCTCCAAACTTGGTTTTCATTTGGCTGAATTTCAAATGAGAACAAATCACTTTCAGCTACATCAGTAGTTAAATCTCAGTCTAAGCCACTATACTAAGTATTACTTCATTATTGTCTGGGTCTGGTTTATGTTCTATACATCCAAATGGAAAACAAAAAACAAATTAGCCCACTCTTCCTCTTTCCCTCTGCTGCCAGGGTCCTTGAGCATGGGGTGACCACATCGTGTAACACACATACAGGGTACAGGGAGTGGGGTAGTGGTGTATGTACGTGTATGTTTATATAAAATGTAAACAGCTTCCCTGAGACAGGGAAGGAAGAATACTTGATGTTCACATTTACGCAATTGCAGGTATACTTCAGACACAAACAAGGTATTTTTTATTTAAAGCAGGTCAGTTTTACTTAAATGTGGCTAAAAATCACTCTATGCTATACCTTTAATCTTCGTTCAAAAAATACATATAATATTTCTATGTCCCGTAGTGACTCAAGTGTCTCATTCTGCATGGATGAATTTTTAATTTGCATTGTGATCCTGCTGTTGTTGTAGGTCCATCCATCCACCCACCCATCCCTTACGCTTCTTGGATGTACCTACGTGAAGGATCAGGCCTGGCTTTTGTAAAGTAAGTTGGTAGGCTGTCATACTATTATAGTGGATATAACCAGGACTTTCCAAATACAAACACTTTGTAACCAAGGTGGTTCTCTCAATTTTCTCATAACTTCCAAAGCTTTCAGCTGTCAGCCCTTCTTTGTCGTAGGAAACCTTTAACATAGACCACTTCTGAGACACAAATCAAGCTTATTTGATTTGCAAAACCCTTGTTTGGGTTTGATTTCAAGTTTTTGGCTGTTTTTTTTTTGCTGGTGGAATGGGCTTGTGATTTTACTTTTTCATTCAGATATAGTGTAATTGCTAGAAGAAGAGGGCAACGTAGGATAGTAAAGGAGAAATTTATGTCCACATCCTTCCAGATTCTGATCCTGCCAGCAGGTCCCCAGGGAGAGAACTTCCCACAGCACTCTGGAAAAGCAAGAACTTACTGAATCCCACCAGCAGCACTATGGCTGCTGTTGACCTTGCTATCTGAATGAAAACAGCTAAGGGAGAGCACACAAATGTACTTGCTCAAAATTAGAAGCAATTCTCTGCATTTGTACTACAATCGTAAAAGGGTGCCACATGAGGAGATGGCATATTATTCCTTCCTTTTAAACTATAGCTTATTAATTAATTTTTTTTTCTTAAAAAAATAATATATATTGTGCTTTTCTTTCAGCACTCTATAAGCTTCTACTGCTATCTTAATAAGGGAAGCAAAGCTGAACTGAAGTTTTTAATACGTTAAATCAGAAACCTAGACTGGAATGAAAGATAGGAATCCAATAACACCAAAAAGACACATAGAATAGAACCGGTTATAAATGATTTATGCACCAGGATTAGGAGGTTAAAAAGGCAAAAACTTTAATGTTCACTCATGCAAGAATGTCAAATCAGTGGCCTAAATAAGGAATTTGACAGTAATAAGATTTTAAAAGTAGGCATTTTCAGGTGGTACTAACTGCCATAATAAATAGAAGTCATAAAACTTTGATCTAAGTATATTCCTGGGATGTTAATGGCTAAGGTGATCACTCATCAGAACTTTGAAAATGTATTTTTATGACCTGTTTTAATAAACATCTATTAATACAAGGCATATTTATAAGCCTCAGTAAGACTATGCTTTCTAAACTTTCTTTCCTTATCTGTATGTCTGCAGTCCTTGTCTAATGGCAGGTGGTGCCAGTCTTATGAAAGACTTGCTGCAGGGATAAACCTCATTTACTTTCCACCTCATCTAGGGTGGAAAGCGTGCAATTGTCTTGAAAGTTTGACAAGACAGGAATTTCTAAGTGCTGATGAAGGACACCCGTCCCTGGGTTACTTGCTATGGAACTTTTCAGTCAGGACAGCACATCGGATATAGCAGGAGAGTTATTTATCTCACGAGAAAATTAAGTTTTCTCCCTGCTAGAATGCATTTACGTTTATTTTGGATGCTGAAGATCTGAATAACACCAAAGGTTAAGAACTGATACAGAAGATCCTGCCCTTCCTACAAAATTTACTTTCTGAATCAGAAGATTTGAGACAAGAATAAAAATTATGTCATACCAAGCAGGACATGACGAGTACTTTAGGCCACTGCTTAATATTCCTTGTCACCGCTTCTAAATACCAGGTCAGACTATAAATATAAAGGGCATGGCTATATAACTTCTGCTTGAGCCTCTCAGAAAAACGGCTGCAGCTTGGTGGGCTCTTGCCAGAAAAAGGTGATGAGAAGCAACTACAGTTTAGGAGCTTTAGCAGTGGCACCAGCCTTACATTTCTGTATCACCTCTTCACAGACCAAAGGACATCGCGTGCTGCGCAGACCTCCCCGGCAGGACTGTGCACAACTGAGATGCCCCAAGACCTGAGCAGCGGTAACGTCGCCGGGGCGGAGCGGGAGGGGCGGGGAAAGAGCCAGGGCTCAGGCGTTTGAGGAGGCAAAAAAGCAAGGCACGTAGCGGTCACACCGCAGTCTTTCCGGTCTGTCTAACAAATGAGCTGGCCCCTGCTTTTGTGTGTGGCAGCAGTGACATCTGATGGCCGCGGGCGAGCACTGCAAGCCCCCCGGCAGGGTAGCGGGGCACGGCCCGGTGCCGCCCCGGGGGGGATCGGGCTCCGCCGCTCCCCTTATTCCCGCCAGTTCCGCACGTGGGGGCAATAGGTTTGGAAGTGCTTCCCGCAGTCCCCACCGCGCCCACCTTTCTCCCTCCTGCAGAGGGATTAGCCGCTGCGGGCCCGTACCCGGCAGCGCTGGCGCGGGCCCCGAGCTCTGCGGAGCATCTGGGCCGTATCCCCCCCGCAGCAGCCCCGACCCGCCGCCGCTACCGCCTGGGTTCCGGGCGGGTCCGGCAGCAGCCCCTCTCCTGGCCCCCGGGGCTTTAACGTTCCTCCTGTTTCCTAAGCGGTTTGCTGCTTCGGCTACACATGAGCAGCCGCTGTAGCATCTTTCCCCACTACCAGCGGGGAAGAGGCAGGTGGGCTGTAGTGTCGTGCAGGCAGCGCTCTAATTAAAATGCTCCTTACTGGCATGTGTAGGAAGTTCGGAGAAAGAAAGACAAAAATTACTGATTTCGGTTTGAAAAATGTTCAAAGCTCCACGTTTTTACAAAAGCTCAGGAAGCTCCTCTGAGAGTACAAGCTAGTTAGTCATTAAATTGGTAGTTTATTTATTTTCCAAGAGAGAGGAGGAAGGGGGGGATGGGGGACAAATAGGGGACACGTAGGAGTTAAAAGAGCACTCGTGTTATTCACCACGCATCCAGGAGCAGAAAATACAGAGGCAATTAGAAGGTCAGAACCAATAATAATACACTGGCAACCCACAGAAGCTGTAGAGGTGTTTGTTCTCTTGGGATTTTTACTGCAAACCATCATTAAAGCTGTGTGAAACCACCAGTTCTCATGCCACAATTATGTGCATGCAAATTTGACATCTTCAATGTGAAGAGAGATTATATCTTCACTGATTTGGTCCAAGGCAAATTGTCACTATTTCCTTAAGAAAACACTGCTTTTCATGAGGAAATTATTGAGTGCCAGCTGAGGCTTTTTTCATTAATTTAGCCCAGGCAACCAGACAGAATCATGTTTTTATTATTTACTTCCACTTTATAATCAGCTTTTCATTGAAGATGACAGCTTTCAGACAAGAAAGTCCAATGCTTTTTCTCAGGGAAACAAGAAAAACAGGAGGCAAAAAAATGGTTGAGTTTTTCTGGGGCTGAAGAAGGCTGTTGGTTTTGCTATTCCACCTGTACATGTACATAAATGTACACACATATACGGACTCCAAGCCTGCATGCATCAAGCTGTGAACTCGCTGAGAACTAAGGACTGGTGTGAAACCCTGTGCACTGTTACAAAGCAGGTCTAAAATAATGATCTGAAAAGGCCCTTCAGAACTTGAAAGGCAGAAATCAGAGCTGAACATTCATAGAATCGTAGAATTGTCAGGGTTGGAAGGGACCGTAAAAAAATCATCTAGTTCCAACCCTCCTGCCATGGGCAGGGACGCCTCCCAGTAGATCAGGTTGCTCAGAGCCCCATCCAGCCTGGGCTTAAAAACTTCCAAGGATGGGGCTTCCACCACCTCTCTGGG
>WUAM01000099.1:749522-790704 GCA_024336885.1 Actenoides hombroni | reverse complement strand
CCACCCTCATGGGGAAGAAATTCTTCCTACTGTCTAACCTGAATCGACCTATCTCTAGCTTTAATCCATTCCCTCCATTCCCACAAGAAACACAGAATGAATGGAAGCATAATAGCTGTTGGGTTTATGTTTTTATTACACAGGTGGTCTGACCTTCGTAGTCTTCATTCTCAGGCTTGAAATGAAAGCAGTACGTGGGGAGGGAGTCACACTAGCAGCCCCTAGCACAGCCCCTGGCTCCACAGAGGTGCGGGTGTTGAGGCTCAGCCCATGCTGGGCAGGAGGTAGGGGCTGCATGCGGCAGTAAGGGCATGTGAGCCCTTGCCCTGCAACACTCCAAAAGCAGCAGAATATCTCCAGTTTTGTGCCATCATGGCAGCCATCACAAGGCAGCTTTTTACAAAAGAGTCAAGTTTGTAATTTCTATGTGTTATGTCCAGGAAGTCTATGCCTTGGTTAGCTTTGGAGCTGAGGTTTATGACTCAGGATCATGGTTGGATACATAATTGTGGTGAATTGTTCAAGGACAAGTTCCTAAACCAACCCTCCCTTAAAGTATCACCCTGCAACAAACTGTGCCACTTCCCAAGAGCTGAAATGAGGGGGGGTGGGGGGGGAAGTTAAAAACTGTTGCTGCCAGAACTGACTTTGCTTTTTTGCTATTCCTTTGTGTGCCCTCAGGGTTTTTCCCATGTGCTCATTATAAAGTGACTTTTCTTGCCATACCTGGGAAGCGAGTGCCACTTTCTCAAAGCTGATGCTGTGCAGCTCTCCTTTACTTTCCCTAAAGAGAAGGAGCCTCAGTTTCTCATGGTTGGTCCTGCCACAGAACACCTGAATGTCAAGCCCTACCAGATAGGGATGAAAAGCCGAAAGGCCCTGACCTTAGGCTGAGGCCATAGAAGGTGCTGGTGAGTGTCAGCTGCTGGGAGCCCCTGCTGCCTCTCTCCAGAGCCTTTGCATTCATTTCTACCAAACCAGACAGCGAGGCATTGATCTTACACGTACACTTGAAGCAGAAGATGGAAAAATATTAATGTTTCATTGTCTTTGTGTTCAAAAGTGAAACCTTTTAAAGAAATAGGTCTTTACCAAGGATAAGAGAAATGTTTTTCTTAACTGTATAGCAACAAGCTATAGCTACAATTATTTATATAGAGTATGAAATTCCCTCGGTGCTTCATTTATTCAAAGCTATATTTTTACTCAGTTTTTGTTTTCACAGATGGCTAAGCTAAGATGCTGTCTTGGGCTTAAATAGCTACACAAACTTTGGCAGTCCCCACCAACAAACAAAAATAGATTTAAAAAAAAAAACCAAAAAACCCAACACAGAAAAATTGCAGTGAAACTTGCAAAGCCCTCCAAAGAGCACAGCAATATTTTTAACTAATTTAAAATTATGATTATCTACTGAGGAATTCAATGTAATTCTGTCATTGCAATGTAGAATTAAAACAGCCTTTATATGAACCACTGGTTGTCAAATAACAATTAAGTGGGATTTTATTTTAATTTTAATTCTTTTATAAAAGGCACATGTTTATAATTTGATTCCAGCACTTGTTGTGAGTGCTTTACTCAAGGAATGTTTATTATTCTTGCTTAGGAAAAGAAAGTTGAGTGCTTGCAACCAAAATGTACATACTCAGCCAACAGTGAGATTTAATCTCAATGTTTTATCTCATGCTCTTTCAGGGTGAAAAAAGGTGGCTTGCTTTGTTGCTGTTTTTGTTTCATCTTCTGCATCATTCAGAAAGCAAGTGTCCATGGGGATGTGGTGCTCTTGCACAGGTATGCTGAGGGTGGGCACATGTTACCCTGTCCATCTAGACCAAAAAATTCCCACCTTTGTATCCAGCCCAAGTTAGAACCCATTCATTTTCCACTGTACTCTTTAAAATACTACCTTAAAAAGTAACTGAAATTTACAGGTATTTCCAAAGAATGGTTTGGTGTTTGCTATAATATTGCATTTGGGGACCATAATTTAATCAACCTTTCCTCTAAAATAAGTATTGCCCTCCTACGTCAATAGTCTTCATCTGCTTCAACAGTAATGTGGTTTCCTACTGTTTTTTACCCTGTATGTGGTATTTTGATGATGGGCACTGCTTCAGCTGGCTGCAGAAGCCCTTTTTCTCAGGCAAACTCAGCTCTCTGCCACTGTGGAGTGTTACTTAAGAGTAGTGCAAAACCAGGATGGCTTTGCCCAGACCCAGGGGACCACGAAGATAGTTGACACAAATATTCTAGTACAGGGATATGGTTATTACTATGTCTATAGAGGACCTACATACCAAGGAGGCGTCTCTCATTAGATGAGAGGTTCCTTCCTCATCTGGTCCTATCAGCAACCTTCATTTTTAATGCATCATATTTGAGGTCTGGAAAAATATCTATTTCTAGCATTGAGATCAAGCACAGGACTTCAGTTTGAATATGTGTCTCCTGAGGTATGTACCACGTGTGACAGACAGGGACTCCTGCAGTGTTCAGGTTATTTTGGTTCTGCTGCCTAAAGGTGCTGAGAAACCTGATTTGCCACTCCCTGGCTCTGTTTCCTCAGCTATAATATTGGATTAGTGCTCCAGAAGATGACTTCTATGGACCAGGCAGTATAAAAATACCAATTCAAAACCATGTTCACCATTTAAAATATAACATATTGGGGGATGCTTCAACTTCCATGGAGGTTGCACAAAGGAGCTACCGTCCTGTCTAACAACCTCTGTGCTGTAGTGCTCATCAGTCAGCATGAGAGTGGCTCCCACAATCAGAAACAATTACTCACTTTTATTGCAGCTTCAGAGAGAATAACAAATACTTTTCACCAGCTCCTGCCACTTTATGTTTTCATATCAACCAGTCAATCAGACTCTGTATAGAACAGCATGTGTCTCTTTAGGAAGAGGAGAAAAAGTTGATTGGTACCAGAAGATGAGTGCAGAGTGATTTAATTGTAGCCCTTTGTCACATCTGTGTTAGATATATTAGGTACTTAGACACTCCACACTGACAGCAACAATGGGAATTATATTGGAATCATATGATTTTTAAAGCAGTACTTCCAAAAAAAACCCAAAAACCCCACAAAACCCAACAAACACGTTTTGATGTCTGAGATTAAGTATTCCAGGTAATTTCACATCATCAATTAGTCTTTCTTCTCAACCAGACTGAAAGCTGTTAAATCCCCTCTTCTGCACAGGCTAGCTAATCTATAAATAAGGAATATGTTCTTACAAAGAGAGTGTTCTTATTGATTGGCAAGATGTATTGTTACCATTTCATTACACTTGATCGTTATACACCCCTCTTTTGCAAGAATTTTTTATTCATCACCAAGTTAGGGACATGCAAACTTTGCAAAGGCATCTCTGCTCAGTCCATAGCTGGTAGGGATGTTGTCTTCTGGCCAAAAGCGAGGTTCACCTGGGTGAAATTACTGGCAATGAGCCATCAATTTTACAGTTAAAGTCTGTCATCAGAAACACACCCTGGATCTTCTTAACTGGATTTGTCAGAGGACTTTTACTATTCCAGTATTCTGGAAAATGTGAAAGGATAGCTGTAAGAGGACAGCTTTCTGGAAAGATAAACAATGGACTGCAGTTTCTTAAGGAATTGTAGGCACCAGTCACCTATTACCTTCGAACAGAGAAAAGAAGGTCAAATAAGATTTGTTTTCTATTGCTCAGTGAGCATGATTCATGCTCTTTTCAATAGCGTTTTAGTTATTTAAATCCCAGAGACAGCCCACTTGGGAAGCAGCTGCAGCGTGGCTGCTCTGTAAAGGACAGAAGCTCAAGGGTCTGCTCTGGAGGTGCCTCAGCATTGAGCAGTGCAGCTTGGGTATCCCACAGCTCAGCCTCTCTGCCAGCACTGTTTCTTGCCAGGCTGCTTCACCATGGCCGTTAAGTTTGGCTGCTTCTGTACTGCTTGCTTTGCCAGCTTCTCCACATTACTGCAGGTCTCTTAATCCACAGAGTCTCTGCTGAAACCTGAAAACCTCTGCTCCTGAAAAATGGGGGCATCTCAGAGGTCATCTTAAGAAGAAAAAACACATTCCTCTAATGCCAGAAGTCAAATAAAGATAACATAGCACTTATTTTATTTTAAAAACATAATTTTACAATCCATTTTCAGGATTACTTATATTTCCTGAGAAGTGTCCACATTTTTTTTTGTTAGCAATGTGTAAAGCAGGACTAGATTAGGATGCTGGAAACACATACACTCAGCAAAGCACAGGAGCTTTTTCCAGCCAGTGTCTTCCTAAGGACCATGGTCAGTCCCGGTCCCAGAGCAGAGGGCAGATCCTTCCATACACCTGCCTGGATCCTGAATCAAGGACCCTTCCCCATCCTTGCTCCAGGTTAGGGTCCCCATATACTACAGCATTGCTGATGCTTTCCTCTATGGGCAGAGGGCTTGGGGAGCATAAATCCTATGGGAGCATGAAGTGCTACAGCCCTAAGAAGAACGAGATCACAGGTAGGAATATGGTTACAATGTGAACAAGACCTCTCTGGTAAGCCAAGTCGCTGCCTGGCCATGGTGTCTGGCTGGCTAGGAGCATTGAGCATCTTTGTTAAGGAGCAAGCAAGCTTTCAAATTTTGTCCTAGCAATCCCAAATGTATCATTACGAGAAGAGCACGGCTGAGTCTCTTTTATTGTTTCCATTTGAAATGAATTCTGCACTAAAACATTTTTGTGGGGCTGGAAATTCTTTCCAGAATCCGCTAATTATTTTCACAATCTACAGTCTGCTCTTACATTTCTAATTGTAACAATTAATCCTCACTCATCTACATGTCCTGGATCTGTTCAAGGCAATAACACATTTTATGCTCAGCAGCACCCTGTCTCTTGACTCATTTGTCAAAACGATTATTGTACAGTTAGTGCTGAATGTAAAGAACTAGCTACATAAACTTGGCCATTAAAAAGAATGCCTGTATATTACCTGTGCTGGGCATTGGTGTGTATACAGTAATTCCCTCCTCAAATAAGTGCTAGTTTTGGTTAGATTCATACATGCTGCAAACAAATTTGGAAGTGATTTGAATGCAGTTTCACCTTTGTGTGAAGTCAAATGGTGTTATCATAGAGTCATCAAGGTTGGGGGAGACCTTTAAGATTATTGAGTCCAACCATTAACCCTACTCCACCAAGTCCACCACTTAGCCATAGCTTCAGGCACCACATCTATATCGCTTTTAAACACATCCAGGGACGGTGACTCAAACACCTCCCTGGGCAACCAGTTTCAATGCCTGACAGCCCTTTCAGTGAAGAAATTTTTCCTAATGTCCAGTTTAAACCTCCCCTGGTGCAGCTTGTGGCCATTCCTTCTTGTTCTGTCAGTAGTTACTTGTGAGGAGAGACCAGCGCCTACCTCTCTACAACATCCTTTCCATTAGCTGTAGAGAGCGTGTGACAAGTACAGAACATGCTCTATTGTTTAGAAAATGTGATCAGATAGCTACCTACAAATACGAATACCAAAGGTCTGACAGATATTTATAATTACCACTTGTCAACTCTGCCAAGCCAAGACAGCATCGCTGTCACTGCATCCAGAGGCAGGAAGAGCAGTCAGACCATAGTATCCATTTCCCTTCAGCTGTGTAGGAATGATGTGCTTACCAATCCTCTCTTACAGCAAAGAAATTCCTCTTTTCTCTCTGATGAGCGCTGTCTACCCAGGCATCTCTGGACAGCTTTCACTGAGGGTTGTTTGATGGTGAAATCCACTAGTAGCTGCCTTATCAGAATGGCAGCTGGCACTGCCCCTACCCTTACTGCCAGAAACAGCAGCCAAATATTTTCTGTTGGCAAAATGTGAAGAAGTCTACTGAAGCATTCATCTATACTAAAATTTGGCCCATTATTTTCATGGATGGCCCTCAAGCTGCACAAAGGTCTGTTCACTTCTTGGCTTCTGGTTATTCACATTCATCAAATGCACTCTACAAGAAGACCGCTGGGAGAAAAATGGCATAGAAGACATTTTGCTAGTTATGTCCAGTCACAGACAGAGCCTAGGTGCCTCATCCTTGGCGTGCAGTTGGAGTTCAGAGATTCATCTTCTCAAGTTTCACCACAGCCTCCGCCCCGGGCTCTTGTGCAAATCCTACATCGCACCTTAACGCTGGCACTTAATCTACAACACTCACTAAGACAGGTGCAGGTCAGACTCCTCACATTCACCCTGCCACCAGCAGTGGCCTGGTTTCTCCTGGGGTTTCCCTTGGTGGGCACTTTGACCCTTCTTTCCTCCTGCCAAGTTACAGGCTCTTCTGGCAAAGACAGTGAGAATTCACCCACCCCCGATGCCCGTGCAACTAGCTCACTGCTAACGTTGTATTTGGAGCAAGCTCAGCTCTTGCTTCAGATTGGGGTGTTTCAGGGGTCAGTCTGTTAAACTCATTCCTCTCCCTGTGGTCCTTTTGGGCTGTGCAGGGACAGGGGATAGTCCCACCAGGTGAAAATTCTTGTGGGAGGAGGTACAGAGCCATGTGGGCCAATTCTCTTAAAATGCCATGCTATTTGTACTACTTGACATGATGTGAGTTGGTGCGGTATTCTCATGGTTCAACTCCCTTGCCATCAGTGCAAAATCTCTTCCAAGACTTTGTGGCTGATTTAAATGTGGAAGGACAAAATCACTTCCTTCTCCTTTATCTGGCACAAGCTTTCATAGATGATTACGTTTATCCTGCTTAAGTCTGAAGACACATCAGGCTGAAGATTGGTATATGTGTACATGTAATTGGGGTGGCATATTCCAAGGGGAGATGATTAATTAGAATAAGATTTACTTAGGAGACCGGAAAACAACCACTTTCTGAAATAAATCAGGTTTTGCAAGAGGAACATGCATTTTTTTTCCTGTCACACCTGCTGATATGCAGGAGGCCACCCAGACAGAGGCTGTCATCATACTGGCTGACAAAGATGACTGAATCTTTGTAATCTGAAATCCAGACTGGCTTTGCAGAACTGGCATCTCAGCTCTACATCTGCTTTCCTGTCTCACCCAAGTCATTTAGTTGCTTGCTTTCTATTTCGAAAGGTGGCATTTATTCTAATTCTTTGTTCACATTCACCCCATTAAGCTTCCGATTTCAATCATCAGCCACTGAAGCACTTGGCTGCACAGTTAAGCAAACCTCAGTGTCTGGCTCATGCAGGAAGAGCACCGTGCCTTTTATCACTTTACTGACGCTGAACTGATAAAACTTATCTTCTCTGGAGGCTGGTGCAGGGGAGGGGACTTTAAAACAAAATTAAATTTTCAGTGTGGAAAGATAGCGCGGTTCCAAGAAATAAGAATTGAGATGGCTTTTGCCTGGCACGGTGTGTGGCCTCAGCCTGGGGAAGGCACACAGGAGCTTCTGGGGGAACAGCTGAAACGCGTCAGAAACATCGTGTTACGTTGTACCAGAGTCACTTATTTTTCATTCTGAAGTTTTCAGCAAGTGTGCCAAGAAAGCTGCAACAGAAGAGCACCTATCTGTATTTGAAATAGCAAATTTCTGGACTGATCAGGAAGAATGGTGCCTTCTCCAACAGAATTGTAACAAATTAAATACAAAACAGACAAAATCAAGTAAACAGTAGGCTCAACATAGTTTATTTCCTGTCCTGCCCACAAAAAAGTTTAATAAAATTTAAAAGGAACAAACTGCTTAACACAGGCAAGCTAGGTATAGACTCGTTTGTGAATTGACTCCTGGACATCATGTGTGTGGTGTTACAAAGGCATTTGTAACATCTATATGTGTGTCTCCCATGGGCTTCCTAGTTCCCAGCTACCTGAAACCCCGTGAATAAGCATAGAGACCTCAGAGATGTGCTGATTTTTGACACCCACACCAGTCCCTCGGGCCCTGCTGCATTAGCCAGGTGTGGCAGAGGAGTACAAGCATGGCACCATGCCCAGCTCTCTCTGGGATTATCTGGACAGATTGCCTATGACAGGAGGTCTAGGCATAAACTCAGACAAGAGCTACTGTGTGTTGGGATACACCCAGCTGATTAAACACGGTCTTATGCAAATATAGGTAAATTTTGGCACAACTTGTAGGATTAGGTCCTCAGGAGTGTAAACAAGCTCAGCTGCAAGTAATCTAAGCTACCATCAGGTGTGTTTGATCTCTGTTAACTTTTCCTTTGCAGCTCTGACCACCACGGAAGTATCACCAGGTGTCTTATCCAGCTATAGCATCCCCATGGGGTGAGATCCTGCTGGGAGTCTCATCTGAAGAACACCACGGTACTGGAGTGGCCAAGGGGGACTAAAGGGTGTCGGTCCATCGAGAGATTCTATTCTTGGAAATTTCAACAACATGGCTTGACATGACATACGTTTATTCATCTCTGCTTTCACGACAGCATAAGCAAGGTAAGATGATTGTCAAAGTACAAAACTATTCCATTTGAAGACAGGGTGGGGTTTTTTTTCAATATGGTTACAAAAAAAACCCCAACAACTTCCCCAGTCTTCACTGAACACTTTCATATCTCTTTTTCTTATCATTCAGGAGACCTTCCAGGAGACCACATGCATTTTTTTGTCAGTGTGATGGCAGGGTTCCTTTAATATGTTCTTTGAATATGGGGATTTAATTTTTTTTTTTCCTTTGAAGGTGAGGATCACATCATTATTATGTCTTTCTTACTTCCACTGTGTTATGAGCATGTGGAGGTTGCAATTTCCCTGTGGCACCTTTGGCTTCCCTTTTCATTTGTCTTTATTCTGTCAGCACTTCCTTAGAAAACAGGCAAAGCCCAAACAAGGAAATGCACTCACTTCTGGGCAAGCCGCTGCTGCTGGTTTGCAAGGAGAAAGGAATCCAGGTGCAAAACATCAGCATGTGGGCAATGAGGGTCCCACAGCCCAGAGGAAAGCTGACAGGGCAGAGCTGATTCAGGAGAATGTGGAGACTTTGTGCTGGTGTAGGCTGGAATGGCTGTTCTTTATTCTCCCTGACTGAAGGTTTCTACTTTTTTTTTTTTTTCTGTGAGTTTTATATTTGTAGTTTATAGCTTAGTTTAGAAGAGTAACTTTTCTCTGCTTGTTCTCTTCCTGGTTTTGGATGTCATTCTTCCCATGCCCATGAACTTTTCCAATCTACTGAGTTAATGCTGAACGTTCTAAGTTAGTGGGTTAATCATTCTTTCTTTAGAAAATAAATAAAACCCCACAGAACTCTTCTAAGTGCTGTTTATCAAGGGTGCTACTGCTTTCTATCTTTGTTTAAGGTTTTCTGGACTCAAGACTTTAGGTGTCCTCTGAATTCAAAGAGCAAAAGAATCTGTAACATGGGAAGGTGTAAGGGTTTTCTTTTCCTTTATGAGATACCTGAAGTAGATTGAGCTCTTACGGAAGGTCCTAAGGAAGTTGTCAAATTAGAGGTAAATCTCAGCTCTTCTTTCCTTTATGGAAAAATTTCTTAGTGTGGATTTAAGTTCAGAAACCCTTTTGGAAGTGTCCTGGTTTGAGTGAGAACAGAACTAATTCTGTTCAGTGATTTTACTTTTCAGCTCAACTCTTCTAATTAACTGCACTCTCTGAAGTTAGCAGCGTGTTTTCAGAGGCAGTGTCTGCTTCTAGCAGTGATAACACCCCGTGTTTAGAGTTACTACCAAGGATTGGTGTGCAGACCAAGGTCACTGCTGGATCTTGAGTACCACATTGTGGGGTGCACAAAGTGAAAGGCTGCACCTGCAGGGAGGAGCGGACAGGACAGGTGACCCTAAACTGACCAACGAGGTATTCCATCCCATAGACATCATATTTGGTATAAAGCTGAGGGATCAAGAAGGTCTCAGCTCTCTCTTTGTCCTCTTGGCCTGCTTTGCTTGGCTTGACTCAGATCCTCTTTTGGTTCCTTCCTCGGAGCATCCCAGGATGACCTCTGTCTGTTCTGCCTTCGATCCCAGTTGGTGTGTTCCTGAATCTGGTACCGGAATCCAGCTCCTGAACACAGCTCCCATCTGCTACAAGGCCCTGTCTGGGACTCCCCCGGTGCCTGCTCCACAGCATCAGTGGTGATGTTGACATAATTACCATCAGGAGGGTTGGGTTTGATACTGGTTTTATATATATATTCTATTTATAATTACTATTATTTTAATTTTCATCAAAGCTGTTCTAGTTTCCTTTTTTAATTGCTAAGTATCTCTCCCTTATTCCCTTTCTTTTCCCATTTGGGGAAGGAGGGGGGGTTAACAGAGGGCGTCTGTTATAGGTCTAAGGGGCTGCCCTGGAAGCAAAACTCCTGCAAAAGTCCTGAGTTAGAACTGGAGTGCTGAAAGAAACTTTCCTGTCCTCCCTAAGTGTTAATAATTGAATGTGGTGAAATTTGGAAGTTGAAGCTGTTACAGCCAGATCTTTAAGATATGGAAAATGAAACATCTTAGTTTGACTTAGTCAAGGGATTCATGAGTTTTTGTTTAACATGCAGCTGCATGGGCTATTATAAGTGGAAGCATATGGAGCCATAATTGAAGAAAAAAAAACCAACCCTTTTGCATTGATAGGATCAAAGACTTTTGGTCTCTGCTTAATACGTAACAGCCTAAGTGGTTCATCTGTTCAAAAAGCGGAAAAAAATCTGCAGACAGAGGTGGTGTTGTCATTGATTTTCTTATTATTGGTTTTATAAATGCCATATTTAAATCAAAACAAGAGTAGCATCACAGCATTTATTCCTTTCCTGTTTACAGGTTAACTGTACTGGTGATATGAAGATAGGTGGGTACTCAGGAAGCAGGCATATTAAATTTTTATATGGCCTTTAGGAGAGCTAGGAATTTTTTCCTTGCTTGTTAAGGAAGAAGAAATGCTGTAACTTCACAACTGATTTAACTGATGTTATGAAATATTAAACATGACTAAACTGAGTTTTTCAAACCCTTTTTGGTTGGCCAGTGATCATTGCAGGTTCTTTACTGTAGGCAAATTATTAAAGATGTATAAGAAAAATATATGTTGGTCAGGACTTAAAACTAATGGACCACTGCTCTGCTGGCATGCTGTTCTCACACCTCCCGACTGAGTTAGGGCAAACACAGAATTTCTGAAACTTCATTTGCAGCAAGGTTTTAGGGTTTGTTTGTTTGCTTGTTTGTTGTTTTGATTTTATTTGGTTTTTTGTTTGGTTTGGGTTTTTGTAAACAGTTTCTGACTCTGAGGTCAACCTCTGTGATAGCCACAAAAGCACAATGTAGAGTTGTCACAGCACCTCAGTAGTGGAATAAATCTGGGAAGGCTGTGTGTACAAACCCACAAATGGAGAGCAAAGGAGTAGATGGAGAGCACTCGTAAGTTGGAGTTGGCTCAGCAGGAATGTACCATACAAAACCAAATGCCACCATGATCCAAACTGTTGACTGTGATGGGTATGCAAACCTGTACCCGCTGCTTACCCTGTGGTGTCCCTGCAGCACTGTCCAAGGAAAAGCAGGTCTCCAATTCATTGATGCAAATACCTCATAGGCTTAGACATGTGATGTACCAGATCTCTCCCTGCAGAGACACCCCAGGCTCCTGTGCTGGATTCTGTAGTCCACTATCAATTTTCTCTGCTGGACTCTCCTGCCAAGATGCAGCTTCAGCCAGGTGACAGACAGAGGTGGAGCTGGTTGCAAAACCCCAACTTGCTTACTCTGGGAAGTAAACATTTGAAGGGGGAATGCTAGAGATTTCTGAAACAAATTTGAGATTTGCTGATCCTAGTCTTGGTCAGATGTGATCTGGATGTCCTGCCAGTCCCCATCTCCCCAGTTACTTTTTCTGAAGTTTTTTGGGGTTTTTTTTTTCAAGCAAATTCTAACCTTCCTGCCTATTGCACAGTGTGGCTTCCTTGTAGGCACAAAGACTCGAAAATCTTAAGCAGCCCTGAAATGGCTACATATTTTCCCTGCAGATGAACATAAGCACAGATTTCATCCAGCTTTCCCACTTGGTGCGGTTGGGGTCATGTGGTAGTGTTTTCCAAAGGATTGTTTCTACTTGCTCACACAGTCACATTTTATCTATTTGAAAAATATCCCCAGCTTCATTTTGACTAGTGTATGCTCAACTGTACTGACATACAAAGTAAAAGAACCAGGAAAACCTGGGATCTAAGTGCACTTAGCTTTCACTCACTGAAGTTTAAGGAAAGATCTGGAGAGGCTGAATTGTTTACCCGAATTTATGGGTTGTGTCTGTAGCAGAGCCCAGAGCACAATTCAGCAACCCTGGCTTTTGCTCTCCCCACAGTGTTCCTTTCCTCCCACCAACACATATGAGATGAAGACGCAGGCAGCAGAGGATTGCACGTGCTCTTTCATACTATGTTCAGATTGCAAGATTGAAGGAAACGCTCTCTTTAATTGACAGAAATAAGTTGCAGGAGAAAATTTTAGAGTCAAAAAAACCATGTTACTTCTTGACACTACTTTAGCTTGATCCCAGGAAAAAAAACCCCAAAAAACCAAAAGTGAATGTAATAATACCAGTGTGTTCAAGAAACTACATATTTGTACACTTTTCAAGTGTTGTAAAGTGATATCTGTCTCTTGGGAGACACGATTTCTTTTCTCAAAATCAGCATTTTCCCTTATTTATCAACATAACCTTTTACATTTTTATTTGGATTATATCTCATCTGCATTTTGAAATATTTCATATCAAAGTATTTTTTCCCAACTTTTTTTCTGGCTTCTGTTGCAGAAGTATGAAAATAAATCACAAGCCAGAATTTGTTGCACGTAGATGGTAATAAGCCTCACTCCTTTCCTCTCTTTCTGTCTTACATTTCCTGTGAAAGTGTTGCTGGAATGATCAACATTGTAGGACACTTTTTGTAAGATTAGAGGAAGGGAAGAAGTGAAATTGTGAGATAAGAGCTAGATGTATTTTCAAGTAAATTTTCCCTGTGGAACAAGATAAGTTAGCAAATTGGGACCTTGGGGATGGCTGTCCAGAGTTCAGAAAAGCTGTGCTTACAATGTGAATGGGATTCCTGTTAACTCTGCCACCAGGAAAACCCCTTCACTTCTCAGGAGCATTGGGTCCTGAGATGCACAGCCTGAGGAGAGATCCCTAATGGACCATGCTGCATGTCACAGTCCATGTGATAATGACTTGTATATCCCAGCAGCTGATGTTTTTATCTTAGATCAACCTACTGAGTGCTTTTAAAGTATCATACCACTTGGCTTGAAGAAGCAATTGTTGGTGGCAGGAGATCGTTATACTCGCATATGGCTTGCCAGAAGCGTGGTTTTATTTCTTTTGTGACTTGCTTTTTCTTAGTTATTCATGAAGTAACTCAGGATCTGCATATCACTCAGATGAACAAGCTGGTTCAGCAAGCAAAATGTAGAAGCATATGCCTGCATGCAATGGGATGTGTTGTTCTGCACAGGAGGGTGGGAAGACAGACCCTTGTGAGGAGGTATCTTTACAGTCTTCTGTGTCAGGTGTTCAGGGTTTTTTTTGATCCTGATTAATGTCTGGATAGCTAACAAAGGACTAACAGTTTTGCCAACATGAATCGGAGCAGACGTTAAGAAAAAACACATTTATTGTAGAATGTAGAGGTGCTGGGCTATGGCATGAGAGAAAGAGATTTACTAAAGATGTATGAGTCAGGGCTTAGATGCAGGACATCTGTTGGGTGGTAGTAATGGCTTTTGTCCATTGATGATGATTTTTCACAAATGAGTATCGGCAAGTTATTCTACTGAATATGTTTCATTCCTTTCTAAAAAGTAATGTGACATTTGCGAAATATCTTTTGGTACCTCTTAAAAGCTATTGTGGATAGCTTGAGAAATTTGTGTTTAACCATGTTAAATTTCTGAGTCTATACAGGTAGGTTAAGATGAAGCAAATAGGAAGCTATTTAATTTACGATTTCAGTTCATGATGTGGACAAATGAGATGTTTATTTCATCTGATCTGAAAGTGAGGAGCAGCAGTGACTCTAATAGTACAAGAAATATTTTCTTCTCTTTGACGCCTGTTGCCACACACCAAGTTTGAATATCCAACTTGTAATGATATTTCCTGCTTTGAAAGATGACAAAGTCCAGGATGACTAGTGATTTCTGACAGTGAGAAGCAAAAAGATTGACATTTGGTAGGCCGTGGGTATTTGCAAGCCAAAAAAAGTCCGAGCCAAAATCACTGCTCAGCTGAAGTATCCTTGGAAAAGCTAGTAATGTTTTCAGCAACAGCATTTAAAAAGTGGATTTGACAACTCATTTACAGTTGCTAAAAAACTAAGAAGATCACAAAAGTCCCTTGTGACTTTTCAGAACAGTTATGGTAGGGTTGTGTGTAGTTTTGCCATATGGTTTCTTCTGCTTTCCCCAAAAGAAAGAAAAATAAATAAATTAGACTCAGTCCCACATCATCCTTGCAAAGATTTAAGTGATTGATCTGTAAAAATGAAGAACGTGCTATTTACAACTTGACAAACCAACAGTCTCATAGGTACATCTAAACTCCATTATACTAAAATGGAGTTGGGAATGGAAGTGAATCATCTTAGCACCTTTGAGTCAGAAAAATATAAATGACTCTTGCAGGATTAACTTTTTTTTAAAGTAAATTAAGTTAACAATAGTTTATTCTTTTAATGCTGTTAAGCCTCTTAGGAGCTTTCTCTTCTGCACAAACCAAATGTTTAGTTTTATTAAAGGGGCTTCAAATTTTGTATTCGATCATTAGGGATATTATTTTTTGTAATGTTTTGCCAATTGTTTCATTATGTATTTATACAAGTCACATATTTTAATTTCTGAACATCCTTTATCTGTTGCTGCACTGGAGAGTTAACTGAAGCTGGGAGGATACAAAGATTTAGCCTTTTGTAATGAAGACAAATATGTGTAATTCCTCTCCAAGAAAATAAAGAAGTACTAGGAGGTAATTTTCTCAGGAAATCAGTATGTGGAAGTAAAGTTTTTGCATTCCTTCTTTTGTCCTACAAATAATGTACTTGGTGCAAAGTGAGTTCTCTGATGCTGTGATTATGTGCAGCTAAAGTATTTTTGCCTGACACCAGGTTGCTGGTTTTAATCCAGATGGGTCTGAAGGAGTGCAAAAT
Source organism: Actenoides hombroni (assembly GCA_024336885.1). Classification (NCBI taxonomy): domain Eukaryota; kingdom Metazoa; phylum Chordata; class Aves; order Coraciiformes; family Alcedinidae; genus Actenoides; species Actenoides hombroni. The sequence goes on along the minus strand of WUAM01000099.1, from coordinate 775,584 downwards.
TCCCAACTCCCTTCAGTTTGGGTCAGAAGAATTTGTGAAATAATCTTAAATGATCTAGTGGGTTCCAGTGCAAGTGGCGGGGACTGTCACAGTTGCTAGTCTGAAGCATCTGGAGAAGGTGGGTGCTGCTGCGGGGAAGCAGGGGCTCAAGGACACGTAATCATCCAACACCTCATGTGCAAGGATAGCCATAGGTACACAATTCTGAATAATTTTTCTCTGACTTTTTATTCCTTGCCAAACTGAACCTCTCCTACTGTTGCACCGCTTTGAAGGAAAAAGGACTGCAACTGGTATTCCAGTGCTATTGTACGAGAGGTACTGGACAAGGAATTACTGCCACCCTTTTCTGCTATTTGATGGTTCACTATAACTCTATTCAAACTTGAGTTCCTCCAAGCATTCACAGCATCTGGGCAAAGGCTGCTCTGAGCACTGTAAAGCTTGTGTATCTAGTGGATTAGAAAGTAATGCACTGGATGTCCATGATATAGTGGCCTGCATTAAAGAAATCATCAATCTCATGGAAGGAGCTTTCATCTCAAGTGTATAATCAGCATGGCATCAGATCAAGTGCCGAGTAGATGATGCTATGCCATTAAGTCAAAAATGCTTGATGGTGCAGAGATAAGTATCTGTGCTCTCAGTTGCTTGTGGTGCAAAATTGAAACGGTGCATCGGTTTTGTAACGTTGAAGAACAGCTTGATACACACAAGTTCACAGCAAACTACAGATGTACTTTGAATGGCCTTGCACCAGGACTTTCCCACCTTTTATTGCATTTCACAGTACCACTTTGACTCTGTGGGAATATTCATTCCATTTCAAACCTGCCTTAGCAGAGATTTGTGACTGACCTTTCTGGGGGGTGGAAGAAAGGGATGGGAAATATAAGGAGCTTTGCAACTCCCCCCAGCCCTTTCCATGCAATGGCTTTTCCCCAGAAATACAGTCAGTATCAGAAGATCCTCAGCATGATTTGGTTTCCAGTGACATCCCATGCTAGGCTGTGTTTGACTTCAAAGTTTTGTCTTCTGTGCTTGGGGACTTAAAGGAAATTACATTGTGCAGAAACAACAAAGATCATATTTCATAGAGCAGAGACAAAGCTACAAAAAACTCAGGCATTTAAAATCACATTAGAAAGACACCATCAGTCTTCGCTGAGTATCACTTCTGTCAATGTGTCTATCACTAAACTACACACAAAACAGGCATCCTTGGTCTTTATATCTTTTGGTGGTGTCATTAGCATTTTAATGATTTGACATGTTCTCTCTTCAGTTTTAATTTGGTCATTAATGTGCTGTTGTAAATTAAGCTTTGGGATAATCCTTTCTCTATTTTTCTTAAATTTTATTTTATTTGTATTCAGCAGAGAGGGGGAAGCTGAAGGCAGTCGTGTGTTTCTCTCACTTTTAGTAGCTGATGCTCAAGTAGCCAGTGATGTCCTTCACATGAGAAACTCGCTTATGCTCTGACTTAAAGATAGGATATTGGTGTGTTTGGAGGGGCATATGAGGACAAAGGTGTTCGTTCCCCTGACGCGGGTGATGAGCACTTTCCTTGCTGCAGAGTTGTAGCAGGCAGGAGGCAGAAGGGGATAGGTGTACATCTGAGGAGAGTAGAGACCTTGCTGCACACCTGCTGCTGGGATGCTTTGGGATGCAGTGCAGAACCCAGCACTGCTTTCTGCTCTGCCTTTCTCACACAAACTCCCCAAAGGTACAGGGATCATTTAACTTGGAAAAAGAATGAACCATTCTTGTAAAAGCCACGATGCAGATGGCTACCCCCAGTAATTCCTCAGGGCAGCTGTAGGATCAAGACTTCTGCTTGGCCAACTAGGATCAGGTCTGCTAGTTTAGGCTGTTATACAGAAAAAATACCTCTTGCCTCAAAGGGGATAGGGAATCACAAGCTTTATTAACAGTGGTTGCAGAGGGAAAAAATCACAGAGGCTTGGTCTCCACAAACATGCAACTTGGGAGCTTTCTGCAATTACTGCAATAAACATAATCAACTGCTGCCTTGTTTGCACAGCAGATCAATGAAATGAGAAGTGATTTCCAGCTGACTGTGAAAATTTTCAGCAACTATGAAGGGGCTTGGATGCCCTGAAGTGAAACAGAGGTTGGAGGTCTGAGAGGATGAGACCTCCTGTTTTCCAGGATGAACGGAGATACCTAAAGATTCGTAGTACCCTGAAACAATCAATGAAAGCAGGATGGCAGGTGTAAGCCCTAAAACTAATTTGCAAGCAGGCAAAACTGGGTGGCTGTTGTCTACAGCTGACACTCAGAAGTGAAAGAAGGAAGTCAAAGGAATGATTTTGGCTTGTATGATGTACATCAAGGGAGGGGTACAGGTGATTGTTGGAGGGCCTGCAAAGCTCACATACAGAAACTAAAGTGATTGCTATTTCTTTTAAGTAGCAGCCAATGCGTGTGTTGTTTTGTTTGTTTGTTTTGTTTTAATTAGGACAGATGAAAAGATAATTTATAGAAAATTATCTGCATTGAGAAGGTGAACAAGGGAAACAATAACTTCATGAATCTGAAAGAAATGGGGAAGCCCACTAGCCTGTGTCTGTGACATAGTTAAGCCTTTTTCTATTACATTTCTTTGTGTAATAACTGCACTTTTTGAACACAGTGACATTTTTCATCCAATCTGATGATGATTCAAAGCATTTATGCATTCTACTTATTATATGAACCACTGCTTTTTCACCACAGGGTTCACATTTAAGATTAGACTGCTGGGATTTTCACTGCTGCTCTGGTTGAAGGTCATTTAGTTTAGGAAACAGAAGGCAGTTGCCAAAAGGTAATCTCCTCTCATTTTACCTGGCAGTTGGCTGTCAGATTCAAACCATGGTATTAAAATACACAGCTACAGCCTGCCTGTAGTCTAAGTTAAAGAACCAAAATGTGACTGAGACACGCTGCAACTGTTTCTCAGTAAATTTAAATCCCAGCTTTTCCAGAATGTTTGCTTTGCTAATATGGTACTTGCAGAGCAGGTCTGATTGATTGCTCATGTCAAACACAGTGGCCAACTCGTAACTCCATTTCATGATTATGTAACTTATGATGTGTTGGATCATATCATGTCATAATAGTACTCATAAAAATTATGTTGTCTTTTGCTTTTTTCTCCCTCAAAACCACAAATTCTAGATATAATTTTGGAATGAAAATATTTTCTTCACCATTCATTTCACTCTGAGTAGTGTAACTGTGATTAAAAAAACCCAAACCAACAGCCCATCAAGTCTGGCATCATATATGTTCACCAGGGCTTAGTTCCTCTAGTTAGGAGAAGAAATAAAATACTTTCAGGTTGTCTTAGCAGTTTTCATATTATACATTCAAATCCACGTGAACAGCATTGCCTCTACCTGTTTTATTCTGTTTAACAGTATCCAAATCATACACAATGCTGCTAAATTTCAGATTTTATGTCATATATATTTGTTTTCTGAGAACACCACTGTGAAGGGAAGGAAAATGTAATCTTCCTCTCCAACAAACTGTCCTCAAAGAAATCTGTAATTTGGAGTGACATCGATATCTCACACACACGGTGTGAAGCAGAACAGGATTGAACACTCCCACTTTGCCATCAGGCATTTCCAAATGTCCTCTACGCTATCTTTGTTCAGCGTATTTTGAGAAAAGATTGGGGACATTAAACTGAGCATTAAACATATGGTCCTCTCTGCATGGTGTCCTCTCCGAGAGTGACATAAAAGTGGCAGCGAGGAGAGATAGATTTAACTGATTTCCTTGCAGGCAACTTAATTGGAATGGACTAAAGACATCTAGGGGCCTCTCTGTCTTGAGGGCAATAAATAGTGAAGATGATGAACCTCCCTTCGGGAAGCTATTCAGCAAGTTCAAAAGTGGGTAGAAATTGCCATCCACTGACTTGCAATTTAGTTTAAACAAAAGGCAACTGGAAGTTTGGTTCTGTGTTGTTTAATATTATTAGCTGCTAAAGGATCCATCCCAAAGCTTTATGCTGTGCTAACTCTACATTTCCCTAGAATGCAGGACTAAGCAGGACAGCTGACTTTTGGCTTGCAAGCAGAAACTACCCTCCTGCTGCTTAGAAGTGAAAAGTCGGCATTAGACTAGCAGCAAAAATCTATACTGTACAAATTCTTCTGGTTTTCTTGTTCTTTTTTTAAAGAATCTGTCCTGTTGATTTTTAGCTTTCCATTCTATGAAGGTTTAAAAATCATCACTGTGATGTGCCCATGTGAGTATTAAATCCATATATCCTTGGAAAAAAAAAAAAGTATTTAAAGGTGGGTTTTATTGACCGTGAAGATATACTATGTTGTTTTTGTATGTATGAACCTTGGAGAACATAGTACCTTTTGTTCAGAGTGTTTATTTTTGAAGTGAAAAATTTTGCCAAATTGAGGACTTCTATAGGAAAACTGATTTATTGCCAGGAAATGGGACATGAAAGACATTTTTACTTTACCAAATGTGCACTTCCTTTTCCAGGTGATATTGAAAACTCTAGAAAATACAACTCTGTTATCCTTTTATTTTGCATGGCATATAAATGCCCTCTTCTGTTTTTTCTTGGAGGAGTATAGGCTTTTTCTGAATCTGAAAGAGAAGTTTATATGTATCCCCTGGCCTTCTGTCACCTTTCTTCTCTCACGTGTTTCAACTTTCAGAGAGTGCAGGGTGACTGTAGATTGTTTTCCGCAAGAACATTTCCTGAAGACTTTGTGTTCATCTGGTTTAAAGAAAACACATATAGTGAAGAAATGTGGCTTCTAACCCCACATTTTCACTTAGGGAATAAACAAACTAAGGAGAAACCCTCGAGTGCTTAAGATGCTTTATGGGTTTCTTGTCTTCTCCCTCTGCCAGAAAGCCTCTAGTGTTACCTTACAGATATTCTTCCCATGTGACTAGTAACAAATGTTTTATGAACAAATGCAGAATAAAATGACCTTCATATACCTGGGTAGAAAGAAAAGAAGCTATCTGAATGTAAAGTATATATTTTCATCAGGAAACTATCTGGTACTCTTTATACAGCTTGGTTGCTGAACTTGGATTATTAAGAACTGCCTCTGGAGGTTTGAGGCAGAAGAGAGACAATTCCTGACAACCACTTGAAGAAAAATATTGATAAGCATTATTTTAATTTAATTCAAAAAAGAACCATGAAGACTCCTCTGAAATAAGACTCTAAATTTTGATTTCTTCCAGGCCTGATAAAATCAAAGGAATTTCTTAATATATTCAAGTCCAACTGATTTTATTAATCATTTTTCTCAGTGTTTCAAAGCAAAGATCTTCTAATACAAAGAGACCTATAAAGTCACCAAAAAGCAATTACCAGATTTTGTTTAATTGAATTGAGTTGCTCTTTACTGTCCATTTGTTGCAAGGGTTGCACATTTATTTTACCAAGTAGCAGAGCATTCCTCTGTTGGTTTTTTGCCATCACACAAATTAAATAACTTAAAGCTCTAAAGTAATGATAGGGCTTTTTTGTTTTGTTTTGTTTTATTTTACTTGAACAGTTAACTAGAATGAACTGGAAGCTGAATATTGAAAAGGCAGGGGAACCATGTAGTCCTGAGCTGAATGACAGCATAAAGCTGGAATAATTCAAAAGCTGGCAGGGTGGCAGCTGTAATGGCAAAATAATGGGGGACCTTGAACAGATATACTTTAGAAGAGAATTTTCCAGTAAATATTGCATGTCACCCATCAGTAATACTTGCTACATGGTGTTGCCCTCAGAGGAAGCATCCAAGTCCCAGAACTTTCCGTGGCCTTCCCTTCTCCCATTTCTTACTGTGTTCTATGCTATATTTAAAATAGCTCCTCCTATGAAGTCAAATTTGGAAGCAGTCACCCTCAGTCAATGAAATATTTTCTGTTTATCAATATCCATTTCTGAAGCAAAATTTATATCTCAATAAGAAGTAATATATTTTGGGGTTTTTTTGTATTCTGTATTGGAAAGGGAAGCCAATACATTATCTTTATTGCAGTTATGTCAAGTTACAATAACAGAAATCAAGGCCAGGTAAAAACCTCAAACCTACCTCTAGTAAATGCTTTCCAGCAATCAGAGCTTTTAGAGTCTTCCCTTTAATTAAATGTCTGTGTTAGGCCTGAGGAGAAATGCTTCTGGTCTGGTGGTCACACTGAGGACTGTAAGAGGTTATTGCCAACCCACTTAACACATCAGTCCTCAGCCCAAAAAATGGTCCCCAGAAATGTGCAGTGTACTGTGGGTGGCTTGTGGGGCTGTGTGAGAGAGTGAGCATGGGAGAACATGCTGGAGGTGCACGGGAGACACCCCGTACCTTCACGTGTCTGGAAGGAGCAATCAAGGGGACAAAGTGACAGCCACCCTGGAGCTGCTTGGGTCCCCCAGGGCTTTGCTCCCTCCATAAGGAGACAGGGATGAAAACAGAACTGGGTGCTACTGAGATCCATGAAGGTAGCTCTCCTGTCACACCTGGGCACTGCAGTGCTGGGCAGAATTAGCTTTGTACATAGAAGTGCTTTCCTTCATGTTTGATTTTGGATCAAAATGGAGGTGTTGAAGCAAATTTTGGGATTGTTCCCTCTTGCCATGATCTGTCTCGCCTCACCAAGCAGCCAGGGCTGTGGCACCCAGGTTCCTTTTGGAGCAGGCTGACCTGGGAGATGACCTCCAGGAGGGTACGTAATACCCTCCCATCCCAGAAGAGCACTCATCCATACCTGAGGTCCAGATAAACCCAGGCAGAAATGCACAACCTAAATATAAATCCAGTGGACACTGAGTCTGCAGCATGAGCTATTTACCTCCGTAGACCCTTTGCTCTTGTGCTACAAGGTTTGCAAGCGTAGATATGCCTATATCTCTTAAGGACAAAAAAATGGTCTTTGCCAGCATATTGTTTGTTGCCTGGTGATTACCTGTATCGTTCTGTGATGAAAGGCTGAATTTCCAGCACTGATTCCTTTTATGACCTTGCCAGAAAGTATTTATCCCACTTTAAATTCTGGCTATCAGCTATACTTCGTAATAGTCTTGTAGAGCATTGTGTTATTTTCTGTAAACCATTGGTAAACAGACCTGACTTCATTATTTTATGTATCTAAGCAGGTATTTTACCTTGTTTAAATCACTATTGAAATTACCTCTTTACATCTGAATATTTACATACGTGTTGCTGGCAACTGTTGAAAATTCAAAGACATATTTTTTCCTAAAAGGGCAATCAGCAAACAAAATTATAAAAACTTGACACCATAATAAATCAGAGTAACAACAAAATTGTAAAAATAATTTGTAATGACATATTTTGTTGCTGCTCTTGTTTGCTAGATTAGATTTCTGCTGAAGGTAATTGAAGAAAAAATTGTTCTGGTTAGAGGAATAAAATACATTAAAATTAAATGAGCTTCCTGAACTCGGCTTAGGCTTTAAGATATCATATCAAGGAATGAAAACATGTTACACAAGCATAATAGTTACTTTGTTTGGTTGACCATAAAACACTTATGGCCCAACCTTTCTGGCACACAATAGGCAAGGCCTCTCAGGTAAGGGCTTTGACATTTGGGCAAAAGGAAAGCATGGGGCTTGCTGCTCTCCACTTAGATTTCAGAACTCCCCTTTGTGTCTTGCACAAACACAGCATTCGCTACTTGAGAAGCAGGTAGAAGCTGCAGGGTGCAGGTTGGAGCATCTCACAGTTCAAGGACCTCAGGTGGCTGCTGGTGCTGCTGCTTCAGGGAGGAAATATCTTGGTACCTCGCTGTCCTTGGCTGCTGGGACCTGGTGTATGATTGTGCTGGGACTTGCAGTTGAGGCTCCAATTTTATAGATTTTCTTGTAAAGGAACATAAAATTGAACTGCCTTCTCGGCAACATTTTCATGCCTCTTTCAAACACTAAATACATACAAACAGGAAAATAATTCCTCAGAAAACAAATATTGAACAACTAAAAATATCAGTACTTTTCAAAGTACTGTATCCTTGAGAAATGCTGAGCCTACAAAACTCACTTTCTCCACTTGTTTCAAAACACAATACCTTTTAAAATGTTCTTAATAATTCCTCGTGGCTGAGTTTGGAAGTAGCATATGCCTTGTTTTAATATTTACTTATTTTGTTGTGATGCACAGTCTCCTGTTAATTATATGCCGCTGCTCCCAATGTATTTTAACCTTCCTTCCTCATCTGTCCTTCTGTCCTTCCTCTCTTCCCTTTCTATGTGGAAATACTCCATGGAGTGCAGCAATCTAAGAGTTTGGGTTGGAGTTTGTTTTGGTTTGTTTTAAACAAAACAAAACAAAAAAAAAAGGGAAAAAAGGACAACCCAAACTAAACAGGCATGCATGGCAGTTCCCTTTGCAACTAGTGTGGGGGAAGGCACAATAACATCTGGGGTTTTTTTAAAGCATCATTGCACATCTATAGAAAACACTTAGGATTTTTTTCTTTCTTTTTTATTGTTTACTAAATCCAATTGAATGCATCTGAGGCTTATAATGATGATAGCAAAAATTGCAAAGACCTTTCATATGCAAAAAGAGATTTTTATCTGACTGAAGATTTGAAGTGTATTATGCCAATCTTGTACTCAAAGGCCAGCTTTGCAGGATTTTGAGTCCTATTATGTGATTTTCTGGAGGCTTTTTGTTTCTTGAGTGTTTTCTCTTTTCCCTCCATTTTCACAAGGTTTGTATTATTAGTACTTTATAACATTTTTCACAGGGTCTTTTCTTTGAGCCTTACGCATGACATGAATAAAAGAGATGGTTTTGCTTTATGAATCAGCTTCTCTAATGTCTTCTGGTTCTGGAAATACCCCCAGAATTCAGAAAACTATCAGACAAATCTTCATCAGCACTTTAGCACTGGCTGCACGCTGCAGCACACAGCTTTGAAATTCAAAAGATCTTTCTATTCCACTATTATGCATCTTGAAGGGCTGTGTTATCTCAGTGTCAGGGGATTTGGAAGGGGAGGGTGAAGCACTCACCAGAACTAGAACCACAAAATATTTTTGTGACAGAATAACATGTTTTTAATGAAAATTGTCAGATCTTCATAGTTCAAGGTCACTGTGTTTTGCTATTGCTGTTATTGGGACATTATCTGTCTGTAGTAAGCCATCAGCTGTTAAAGACTTTCAGAGAAATAACTGCTGTCAGGCTTCCTGGGCTTGTACCCATTAAATGACTCATTTGAAAAAGTTTGGCTTTTCTTTGACCATACACAAACTGGCTAAGGTTTTGGGAGGTTCATCTCTTGCGAGTCCATGGGTTCTGCTTCTCACTGCGAAACTCAGGCAGGTATGAACTCTGTGATACCAAAGTAGACCCCAAAATGAGTTCCTGCTGCCAGTGGTCAGCTGTACCCTGAGAGGGAGTACCACTCCTGTAGCAGGACTGTCAGAAAAGATATACAGAGTGCTCCCTGTCTGCTCTTGCACAAGGCCCAGTAGCTTCAGCTTGCCTCCTCTGCAGTTATGTTTGCCCCAGGTCAGCCCATGCACCAACTTAGTGACATCTTGGGTGCATGTCCTGTTCTGCCAAGATCTGCTGGGGCCATTGCAAGAAGTTAAAGATTTGGTCTCACAGTCATTTGCAGTCTTTCTTTGGCCTAAGGCAGCCAAGGGCTAGTTAGTTCTTGTCTACCTCAAATTACGTTGAGCAGAACAAGTTGGCTTGCGCAGAAATAGAAATCCATTTGTTATAAGCAGCTAGGTAAAGAAATGTCAGCTGAAGCAACTAACCCATGCATGTGTTAGCAACTATGTGAGCATCAAATAGCCAGCACAGGGTAAAAGTCATTGATTTTGAAATTAAACTGATTCAGAAGGTTAAGGCCACATATTCTCTTGCCACTGCCAAAACCAGCAGCTACAAAATGGAAATCAAGAAAGATGCATCCCATGAGCTCTTGCGTTTACAAGTTAACAGCTATATTTTAAATTGAGGGCAACAGGGATCAGTTGCCTATTTAGAAGTGCTCGTGCCTTTTAACTATCAGCAGTTTCTGTGCTAAATGAGAAAGATACAATTACAAGAGCTCATGAAGCATTTTTTTTTTCCTCCTGATGGCATATTTGGATACATACAAATGAGAGGTAGCCTACAGCGCTCCAGCATCTCAGAGTCCTTTTCATAAACAATCCCCAAATTGTCCTGCAAAGCAATATCTATTTATCTACCTTAGTGACAGATTTTGAACAAATTGTGCTATATGAGGTTCAATTTTTTTCAATAGACAAAAGAAATTTGCACAGCTATGCAGATGCTTCAGCCATTTGGCTTACTGTAATCAAATATGGTGAAGAAGCTGTAAGTGCATTTCAAGTTTATAGCATGTCAGTTCAGCTGGCTTGACTATTTTTTTCTAAAGCAAGTCTGTTGGAAAAAGCATTCAGTAGAGCAAAATGGTGCTGCTGCTAATATTAATAAAAATACTTAGCACTTCAATTGCATTTCATATTTTCAAAGTGCTGTACAAATGCTAATTAATTAGGCTGTGAAGCTGAATGCCAAATAGAGAAAAAGCCTTATGTCACTGCTTGTAGAACAAGTTATCTTGATTATTGCACTTTTAATATTTCCCTTGGGAAAGCACTTGTAATCCAAGGAACAATTCAACTGCATAGAGCACAGCAAGGACTGGATGGGGGGCAGGGGGACAGCCTTCACAAACAACCAAGGATGTGCTGATCCCAAAGCTGTGATGAGTTCTTGTGATTTTAGTGTTTGGAATGAAAGAAACTGTCTTTACTCTGGGATTAGGCTTTTAGTTAAGTGACAGAAGTGGAACAACAGCTTTCACATTCTGTGTGAAATCTGAGTTCATTGTTTTTTTCTGATTCCACCACGAGGTACCACCTTTTCAGGTTTTGCATCCTTCCTCAAATGCAAAAAATTCACACACGACCCCAACCACGTCTTCAACGCCCTGCTTTTACAAAAATCAAACAACTTTACAACCGCTTTCAGAGATTGCTATGCAGCCAACTTGTAGTTTGTTTGGCCGACAAAACAAGCCCTTTTTGCAACAAGAGGGAGTGGCCAAGACCTCTGTCAGGCCACAGGGACCCATAGACAGGGTGTCGGCTCATAGCCAGGGCAGGACAGGAGGAGAGGCAACGGGATCTGCCAAATCCCCTTCACAGATTACGTGTAAGCTGACAGAGGAAGGCTGTACCCAGAAAGCATATATACCAGAGACAGAAATGTAAAGATAAACTTTATGTCCAGCCCTTTTGCAGGGGTTAGCAGTGCCATTTGCCAGTTCATATAAAATTATCTTCTGAGGCTCCACACATCCGATATTTGCTAAATGTAATGACAGTTCTGTGTTTCGTGTTTCATCACCGGTGCATCACTGCAAAAAAGCTAAAAGCAACTCCCTTGTCCTTCTTCAGAAGGTATCCCACATCATCATTTGGAAGGCTGAAAGATGTCTTTATAATGAAGCTGCTTCTCTGAGAGCTGAGTTGATGAGGACAGTGTGAGGGAGTTTGCTTTTTCCTGGAAATGATCATTGGTTTCAGGGAAAATCAAATGTGAATTATAGGTAAGGCCCTGCGTTGTGCACTAGTAGCATTAATTTTGTACCAAGTGGCAGAGACATGAGTCAGCCCCAAGTGGATGTTGCACTGCCCCAGCTCAGGGTCCTTTTCCTCTGAGAGCACTGTCACCCCATGGTGCGGCTGCAGCTCCTCAGACTGTGCTCACCCATGATCTGCTGGGGTCCTTCCTCTGAGATAGCCCCATGCTGCCAGTCACTGTTGGAATTCAGCTTTAAGGTGGAGATAGAATTGTGGTACTACTCAAGAGCAAGGACATGGCAGAGTCAGTCTTTCTTGGTGTCTCTCATTTCTTCAGTCTTGCATACTGACCAACTTTGTCAATAGCTGTTTTGGTCATATTTTTCAGTTTTCCCAGAAATTGTTTTCTTCTGAAGAACATGAGAGAATTTGTACAAGTGAGCTATGAGTTAGCAGGCAGAAATGAAAATCGGGTCCAACACCTCTTGGGCATCAGCAAGGGCTGAAGCATTCCCTGGAGTCCAGCCTACAGTTGTGTGCATTTCACAATAGAGAGCTGCCCTCTGATGCAAACAGGATTCTAGATCATCAATAAATGACATCAGAGGCAGAATTAACCTGACTTAAAATAAATTAAGAAGCTGCTTTCAAAGATGCCCTATGGATAATCTGTCTGAATAAGAGCATCCTGAGATGGTTTCACAGGCAATGCTTTCCCCATCTCACATGCTTTATTATCCTTACACACATCCACACCATAGGGAGACTGGGGGAAGGAGTTGGAATATTTAGAAAAAACATATTCACATTTGAAAGGGACTTTACAAACTCTTGTAGCCAATACAGAAATAAGGGTAAAAGAGTAGTGGTTCTTTTTCCTTCTTTCCCAGGGTTAATGGAAGATAGGTTAGTGCTTTTTGAAAGAAATGGTCTGAAAATGCTGCTACACCGTGTTACTGTTTCAAAAAGACAGAAATAGGCTACTTTTTGGAATCAGCAGTTCAGCAATTTTCTTTGCCTACACAGGTTTTTGTGGTTGGTTATTTTTGTTTGTTTGTTTGGGGTATTTTGTGGTGCCTTTTTTTTGGGGGGGGGGGACAACGACGACGTGTTTTGTGGTTTTTTTTTTTCAATTGCTCACTATAGTTATTATGATGAAATAGCAGCTAATTGTTGGTCTGACCACCAGGCCTTTGTTAAACAATTGATCTTTGGTTTGATGAAAGCAGTGTGTCTCGCATCCTCTTTTCAAATTGCCTCTTGAAATTGTCTTAGTTTTCTCTACAATACTAAGAAATCACTGTTATTATATTTTTGTGTAATTTGCCTACGAGCAGCTCCTTTCCTCCATTGAAATACAAATGCAAGGTGTTTCTCTAACTTTGTTGGTGATGTGTTATGACGATCATTTCTCATATAATACCTCCTAAAAATATATATATACACAATAATACACTGATTTTTCCAGGCTTCCATTTTGAGAGGGGAGAGATTAATTAGTAAAATTGGTGGAATTACTTTTTGTGAATAAATTATCCAGCTAGTTTATATAGTTTTGTGGTTGGCAGATCATTTTGAAACTGACTGTGGTTTCTGTATTGGTATGATTTGCTCACATGTAATACTCTAAAATAACTGGCTTCACAGCTCAGACTGCCAGGAATTTGGTCACCTTCTGAGTGATACTGAGTGGCAGACTAATGCACAGAGTGGGAGTGTCCACTGCGGTCTCAGGAATTGCTCTTATTTAGCAGATCACTCAACTGCAGGCACACAAAAAGGAGAATAGCGATGCTTGCAACCCATGAATGATCTCTGCAAGTGTGAGGATGCTCTCTCCAACCATAAGAATATTGAGGAACCTGAGTACCAAATGTTTAAAACTAAAAACTAAGGGACACGTGCAATGGCATGTATTTTGCTGCACTGTTTAATTTCTATTTTTGTTTTGAAAATAACATGTTAGTAGGTTTTAAACCTGTGATGATGGGCACTACAGCCTGTCACTGACCCCCAGACAGCAGTGACTTTGGAGGGTTCACAATACCTTTATGCTGCTCACTTCACTCTGCCAGCCAATTCCCTCCATTGCAAGAGGTGAAAACACACCCAAATCAAAAGCTAATTGAAAAGTTATGAAAGATATTACAGAACTCCCAAACTCTATGGATGGATGGGTGGTTGAGTGCTAATCAATTCAGAATATATTTCTTCTGGGATCAGCACTTACTGGCAAGTAATTATTCTTTAAAAGATATACATCATAATGGATTCTGCTTCCCAAGAACAAAGGCTCAAATGATATCTCCAAGAAAATACAGACTGAAATGGGCATCAGGTTTCCCCAGTGAAGATGAGTATACTTTGATTATATTAATACCGCCGAACCAATTAGGTGGAGCTGCTCATTTGCAATTAGGATTGCTAGGCACTAACTCTATTAAACGCTCCCAGGCACTGGCTCTACATCAGCACTTGTACACCAGTACCGTTTATTTGCACAATGGTAATGGACAGCCATAAGATACCCCTTTTTTCCCAGGAACCTCATTCATGTTCATTCTGGGATCTAATAGCACATTTATCAAGCATTAAAATTATGCTGAAGTTTTTACTGCTCTGTGTAGAGTGCAGGAGTCTAGATGAGTCAGAGTTAACTGGTCTGGCTTTCATGAATGATATGGCATCTATATCCTCATGCTGTATCTGCTACAGGATTTGCTTTTCTGTAGTATTTAGGAAAAAGAAAATCTGTGCATTCTGTGTCATTACATATCTTGTTGCTAAAAATATATATCTTGGTTTATATATTTCTTCTATGTATGTATACATAAATGTAGTTCTTATCTATCCTGCAGATAGATGCGCACACACACACGCAGACTTTGCATTTTATATTCTCTGTTGTAGTTCGATAGATGAAGGATTACCTATGGGTCCTCTCTGGTCATCTGCTCTCCTTCTGTGCCTCTCTGCTTCTCTCAGTTACAATTTAGGTTAACTTTTCTTTCAGCTGAATTATATATGTGCTCCATATTCAGCATTCTAAACTTTTAGATACCTAAAAATATTTGCAAACCTTTTCTGCGCTGTAACTACACACAAAAATATTTTTTTCTAGAGTCAATTCTACTCATTTCAGAATATTGCTAACACATCTGCACTGAGGATGTACAATGGAATAAGCAAAACCAAAATCTCACTTGTACAATGCAAATGACTTTTATGTCTGAAGAACTAATTATCTAGTGTCATAAGAAAAGCAATAATAATTTCCTAATGCTTCTTCCAAGTGACATGGGAAGCATCAGACAGTTTGAATCTGTTCTGTAAAGTACAGGAGATGTTTATGAAGATTAAAACTGAATTAGTGGACATACCGATGCAATCATGTCAAACAAAAGCAACAGATATGGCAGCTTATAATTGCAAGCCTTGTTTGGTTGCGCATTCTCTCATTCGGAAGCAAAAATAACCATATTCTCCAGTCCCTTTTCAGTCATTTTTATGAATGTTGCATTTTGTTCTTTTTCCCCATGTACAAGCCAGGTGTTCCTTTTTGCTGCAAAACAACAATACATCATTTAAGCGAAGTTCATTTTTTTGAAGCTCAGTGAGTTGAGGTTTTCTCCATTTCCCTGGCTGTATCCAATCAGCTAGCCGAGGCACTGGCATGTGTCATAAATTTTGCTGTGAATATGGGCCAGCTGAAACATATACCAATTCAGAGATCACATCTCCTCAGCATCCCACTAGACAGGAAAGGAGATGAAATGTGTTTGCTGTGTTCTGCTGAAGCACGAGGATGGAGTAGGAGCTGAAAGAAGTCTGAATTCTTATCAGGAAGGAAAGCCTCTCTCAAAAGAAAACTTTGAGAAAAATTAACCCCCAGAACACTGCCTTTGCTTTTCTCCAAGAGTCTTTTCTCGAGCAGTCTCTGAGACCAGCACGCCTCCTGCTTGCAGTGATTCCCCTTTTACTTCCCTAGCAGTGAATGCC
Organism: Actenoides hombroni; assembly: GCA_024336885.1. NCBI lineage: Eukaryota > Metazoa > Chordata > Aves > Coraciiformes > Alcedinidae > Actenoides > Actenoides hombroni. Next base: position 760,013 of record WUAM01000099.1, on the reverse strand, counting down.
TTTGTGCCTTTACACAAGGCTGCTGTGAACTTGTTTTACAAGCAGTGTCTGGAAAATAGGTTGAAAATGAAAGCCATTTATAATTAAGGAGTGTTGTGGTGAGTAAGAAAGGTTACTCTTCTGCCCCTGTAGAAGTGACTTTTGTGTCTATTCCATTTCCAGTCCAGGCTTCCAAACACTGCAAGGCAGCACGATGCATCTCCAATGCTTTCTGGCATTCCCATCCCAGTGCCATGTCCAAGAGGGATGGCATGGTCAGAGACAGTTATTTCTGCAAGTAACATGCTTTATCACATAAATGCAGTCACAGTGATCTAGCGGCATGGGAACAAATATCCTACAGCTGTTGTCCGATCCCCAAAACAACCATACCTGGTTCTTGAATAAGATGCTGTCAGAAAAACTTGTACTTACCAATCTGCTGACCCCACTGCCTTACATGTGTCCCAGACACACTCCTCTTCTCTACAGTCGTTTTGTAGGGTTTCTAGAGTTACTTGTCATGTTCATGGAATGATCATCTCCCTTTTTAAGTCTGAAACATTAATCATTTTCCCAGCAGAGCCATGCAGTCTGTCAAGGACACAAGGCTTTATCCATTCACTTGCTGCTACGTTAGGCTGAAGGTCACATTTCTGAATTAAAAATAATCCACAGAGGATAAAGAAGTGCTTTGTCTCACAGGAGTTCTGGGTTTGTCAGTTCAGACCTTCCCCAATCTAGGATGGCTCTGTGGCATTCCCACCCTTCGAGATGGAATTTGACACATGAAGAGTAGGATATGTATGAAATTCAGAGCTTGTGGTCACCCTGAGGAAGTCAGTCCAGACTTGTTTGACCTCAGACTATGGGCTGTGGTGTTACTCTGCAGTGATTTGTGGTTTCTGTATTACCCCATTTTTTTTTTCCTGACCATTTTCTCTCCATTTTGGGAAGCAGAGGTCAGGGGAAAGACGCACGTCTAAATGACAGCTTCTTCTTACTGCCGGGGAATAAATATTCTCCCAAGACTACTCTCTGGTCTCAGCCATGGGGGAATGAGCAGTTTGAACCCCGAATGGTTTGAACAAATATAGGCACTACAAATCCCTTTAAATCACTATGGGATGCAGGAGGGTCAGTCCCCTATGCATTTATTTCAAGAAGTTTCCATGAAAATGGCAAACAACTGTGTGCTCTTCTGTAGTACGTAGCAAAAGGAAGGGGGGAACAGAGCAAAAAAGGATTTAACTATGCTTGGTCATTTTCTGGAGTACTTTTGTCTGTTTGCTTCAGGCTTTTTCTCTTAACTTTGCATCAAGGATATGTATTGACTTTGCTGAATTATTGAAGGTAGTTGCAAATGATGCATGAAATGAAAAATCCTTCTTCACCCTTTGCACCAACTGCCAACAGACTATTCTGTGCAATCACTACTGAGCTGCATCGTGGTATCAGGTATACCTAGATACCTACAAAAATCATTGGATTTAATGTTAATGGGAGTTTCTGTTCCTGCTATTTCTCTTACTCCTTTCACCTGTCACTTTCAGAAGAAATGCAACCTACTGCCAGGGCAGTTGCCATCGCTGAAAGTAGTTGCACCCATTATAATCTTACATTGGTATAAGTGGGGGTAGTATTTGGGACCAAGCCAAAGAAAACCAAGGCTTCTTGAAATCAGCCCCTTCAGCTTCTTTCTTACAGATTTATGAGCATATATGTGTGTGTCTTCTAATATTTATTAAGGGCAAGCTTGTCACAGAATACATAAAAATTACTTAGAAGCTGCAACAGAGTAACATACATCTGCCCAATGAGAAAAAGACTATTAAAGTAGAAGAATGCCAAAGATTAAATACAATTAGAGAGAAACCATTATGAAACTGTAACAGAAGGAAGAGGTATGCATGGGAAGAAAGCCTATACTATGCAAGTGGGGGAATGGGGTGATGAAGGAAGAGAGGAGAATGCAGAGCAGAGGGTGGAAGATTGGACTTTTGAGTCTCTCACTATAAGCCATGAAGAAAATATAGAGTGTGTAAAGTTGTGCTGCTTAAAAAATAGGCCTAGGAGGAACATGTGTCAGGGTTGAGGCCTCTGGATTGTCAAAATTTGTCCCTGGTCTGCAACAGGAACAAGAATTCCCATTCTCAGTCTCCCCACACTAACCCAGCTGGTGTGACATTGCCAGGACTGGGGGAAGCCATGGAGCCAGATACTCCTGACCTTTCACATACCACTACCCCATGGGCTCTGAGAAGCAGGGAAGTCCACACTGTGTAACATATGGATTCCCTTATTTTTCTCTTTTTACATATACTCTACCTGTTAAAGGAATCTCTGTTTTGAAAAGCTGCATTTCCATAGAGCTACAAAAAGAAAGTCACAGCAGATTTTGAATTGAGCAGTACACATGGATGACAACCAACTGGGAATTACAAGAGTCTTTCAGCAACTTGCATCCTTTTCTGAGTGTTTATTTTAGCAAAGCATCCCTAGCTCAGAGGCCCCCCCCCCAACATTATATTTACTTGATATAATTTGAAATTCTTCTGAAAAGTTGTATTTTAGAAGAGTAAGTGATAACATTAGGGTTTGGAGTTTAATTGTGACTGTGCTGCACAGCTGCTAACACTTGCCTCTTCAGAATTTACGTCCTCATCTAGTTTTGTTTTTTTTGAAAATTTAATTTGAGGAAGTTGTATTTATCAACTTCCTGGCTTACTGTCAACAGAGTGCCGCTTTCTTTTTAATATGAGGTGCTAATTATGTTTTTCTCAGACTTCAATATAAATGAAATGTATTTGGCAGTTGCCAACAGCTTTGCAGAGTATAATAATGCCATCATGCAAACTTTCAGGTTCTCTAAGCGTGTGTTTATGCTTCTGAGTTGTGTAGCTTACAAGTAGCTTACATTTCACACTGTGGACAAGAAGACCTGACCTGCAGAGGTCACTGCCAGAGGAGCCTGTTTTGCAAATGTTTTGGAGAACATGGAAACTGCCAGGAAGTGTAACAGCACCAAATATCAGAAATGCCAGTTCTCTGTGAAAATGTAGCATGACAAAAGCGGTCGTTAGTGTAAATCTCGTGGCATTAACAAAGAATTTGAATCAGGCTAAGCAAGAGCGCATCTGTGCAATTCCTTCTAGACCCCGAAACTGAGAAGAACTAGGTAAGGGTAGGGCATCAGAAGGGCTGGCTTCCTCTCATTTCCAACAACACACAATCATCTGCCTGCTACCGATCCCCACACCGTGAAAATTAATGTTTAGTCTTCGGGGAAGGGAAGTCACAGAAAACTTTCTAAAAGGATTCTGTGCTCCAAACCCTCCTCTCCCATGTGCCTTCTCTGGGCACAGTGGGGAGGCACATGACCCCAAAACCTTTCTTCTTTGTGTCACAGCTCTGGCAGTGATGCTCTGAGGGGATCCCACTAGGAGATCCTCTCAGACATGACCTGCCCAAGTAACTCTTGGAGACCTGAAATTAGGGATAATTACAAGAGTATTGAGACTCTTCAGTTCCCACAACTAAATAAAACTATTGCAGGACAGAAAGGAAGGAACTGGTAAAAGCTTGAATGCAGTTTGAATATCGCGTGAGAGACAGAAGCAAACTATTTCCACAGGCCATCACAGGAGGGATAGAATCACATTAGTGCAGGACCATCCTGCCATTTCCTTTGACAGTGACAGTCTCAATAGCGGTGTTTTGAAGCTAAATAACTTGTGCACTGCTGCACAGAAGAAACGATGATGAGGTATCGATCTCATTTGAGTTAGGGAGAGGGAGAGTGAAAGGGCGCAGTCTGTTTATAAAGTCTGGTTACCATCATGGAGAGAGCAAGACACAGAAAGCCTGGGAAACCTTTGTTTTGATGAAAGGAGGCAATTTCTCTGAAGCCTCAATAACCTTTGCAAATATGTCACCAATACCAAAACTGGAGGACGGGGCAGACAGGTGGTGTAGGAAGCCATATTTTGAAATTATTAGGTCCATGTGGGATTAAGAGATAGATGGGTTTGGGGGTTGATTTTTTTTATTATCCTTTATATTCTTAGAAATCAAACATTATTTATGTTGCACTTAAACAAATCTTGCTTCCAGTTTATTATAGAAAATTTTGAAATGGGAGAGGCTTTTAATTGTTTGTGTACTTGAGGTCATATTTTTGATGATGCCTTTTGCAAAACAGGTTTTACATTTTCCATGCAGATATAGCTATAATATTTCTCCCTAATATAATTAAAAGACACTTCCTTGACATTGCTGCCTCCTCTTTTTCCTTTAGATTAAATATTTCTTTACAAGAAATATGGAAACTGCACTTTTCCTTCTGCTTCTGCTGTGCTGCCACCCCTGTAGCAGGACTGGTGTTGTGTTTGTAGTCAGTGTGACTGCTTTGTGGCTCTGTTTCCTTCCAAAAGCCATAATGTTTGCATCTGCCTGGCAAAAGCCACTCCAGGATCTCTGTGTGTTGATGACAGGATCATTTACAATGTTCACCTCGTTTTGAACAGTGTCTTTGACTGATTTGCTCATGCTGCCGCACAGCAGTTGCTCTCTGAGGATGCACAGAAGCAGAACACCTCTGGGTGCTAGCCTGGCAACAAGGATAATGTCTTTTTCTTTCCCCCATGAGCCAGTAACCATGCACAGGCACAGAAGATGAACACATATTTCTTACGACTGCAAAGAAAGAAAGATAATTCAGATCCCCAAAGAGATTTGTGATATAAAAATGTGTCCCTTTTCCCTACCCAAACTAAAGTAAATTGACTTCTCTAGTTAATTTGACTTACCTCAGCATGCCAAATACTACAAGTGTTGCCAAGCCCTTAAGAGGGACAGATTCCTCAGAAATTAAGACATGTCCAATGTAAATATGCCCCCTGGCACAGCACTGTCTGGTCCCTCATGATTTTAGGCCATTACATCACCTACTGCCATTTCCGTTGCATCTCTTCTTCCTACCACAGTAGCATATACTTTTTCTCACACTTTTTCTAAGAGGATATTTATAATTTATCAGGAGGAATATTATTTTTTACAGCTGAAATGTGAGTCTCACGATCTCTCCTTCACCACAGTAGCTGCACGGTTGCTCTTGGTGCTCCTCAGCATGCCCTGAAGCCAGCCTGGAGTCCAGGGAGAGACCAGGCACTCATTGTTTGGCTGGTGCCACCTCTCCATTTGTGCAGGTGGATGAAATGAGGTCTTCAGCTGGTGCAGCTGCTCTGGGGACAACTGTAGTTACTTTCCTGCTGGCACTGTAAGTGTCCTCACATGGCAGAAATGCTTTGGGACAGCTACTCTCAAGGGCATAGTATAAGAGAGAATCAAAAGATGTGAGGGACCATGGAAAGCCACTTGCTCGGTGTATATTTGAATTCACAGAATAACTGAAACACCTCTTTTCTGCAGGAGAAAGATATTTTGATAATACAACACACACCTTCTTTATATGAAGCCTTGAAAACAGCATGTTGGAGGCAATTTGCTGCTCCAGTCCTGTGAGGTAGGAAGGTTGTCTCCACAGTAGCATGGAGAAGGAAATTTGTGTTTGTCTTGAGAAAGCCAGGTTTCAGACAGTGGAAGTTTGGGGTGATGCTCCACAGAGACATCAGAAGGCACTGAAGAGTCTATTCCAAGTGATTTCTGCATGCTTAACTGTAAACACATAAATAATAGAGCAAAGAAAGGAAAGATAGCCCGACTGTCAAACCAAAACTGAAGGAGAAAACGAATTAGTGATGAACTTTGCAGACCTTAGAGGGGGTGTGGTAGAAGTGCCAGCAGCATCAAGTCTTGTGTTTTCAGTATCTTGTGCTATGCAGGACTGAGCGGCCCTTGCACCGTGCACCCAAGGAGCCCCCTCTGACATTTTTCCTCAGTTTAAAATTTGCTTATAGGAGCTCTATGTGCAGAAAATTTGGCACAACTACATTCCACCCCTGCCAAGATGTGTGCATGTTCATCCTTTTGTTCTTCTCAAAGTAATAATTGTAATTTAATTTTGCATGATTAAAAAAAACAGCCAACCCCCTCAGGCTTTAAATACCCTAATTTTTTTTTTTTTCTTTTGAATGAACATCCTAGAATAGAACACATTCCACTTTTGCCATTGTATTTATACACTGAAATCACTTGCCTTTTCATTCCATAAAAAATAAACTAATGTCAGGAAAAATCATTAATTCATTTTATTTAATTCAGTCCTCTTCTGGGTTTAATTTTCTACATGAGATTTTTCCCCCTTATTCATCAGTTTCTTACAGCCACTGCATCAAAGTTCTAATTCACCACTTCTTCAAAGTTATAACTCACAGTGACATCATAAAAAAAAGAAAATGGAGAGAAACTTGTGAGCTTCACTTATTTTGACTCAATATATCTGATTCCAAATGTCAAAAGCGCAAGCAGAACCCCTGTCATTTCTGTTCATGGCATGAGAAATATTAATAAACCAAATAAAGGAGACCATACTGGAAAATGTGAATGCTAAAGAAAATCAAAATGAAAAGCCGAAACTCGCTCCATGAATATAAAAGGAAAGAATCCTGAATTTTTTATCAGAACTGTATTTGGTCTGTATTTTTGAATGCATTTGTCATGCCTTAGGTACACAAAGAACAATATAAATCAGATTATTTTTATTATTTTTTTCAGATTAAGGCAAGAAACAAACAAAAAAGGAGACATAAACAGCTCATTTTTTTCTTTATTACTATGTAGCTGTTGACTTTGATGGAGTGACTTCAAAGACTTTACGTTTCTTCCAGCATGAGAGTAAAATCACGCTCAAATTCTTCATATACAAAAAAGCTCTTTTTGAGTCAGACTTCCAACTTGAACCTTCTTTACTATGTAAAAGGAAACCTCAAGTCTTTTCCTCTAAAACTTGTAATGAAAATTAATATTGTTAAATTTCGGTGAAAAAGTAATCCATGTGCAAAGTCTAATAGAGGTCAAAGGATGGAAACTCCGTAGGAAGTTTAAAGTGACAAAACCAAACAGAATATCATAGAAAATCCTCTTAACAAATGAAAAATGAAGATTTTTTAGACTCAATTTCCAGGGCTTTTTTTTTAAGAAACTGTAAGTTAAAAAACTACCTATGTCCCAGTATTTGGGCTCTGGATTCAGAGCATGACCTGACTGTTCCCAGATGTCCTCACTGCGTAAAATTTTGCTTCAGAGCTGTAGCCATTCAGTCATGCAATTTGTTATTTTGCAGATTAAAATGGTTCTGCTGAGATGCTCATCTTCTTTTCTGAGAAATCATTTTGTTTTCTTTCAAAAGCAGAACACTGGGGCTTTGCAGTGGTGACTGTTGTAGGATTTTCTTTTTTTTTTTTTTCTGATTAGGAAAGATAAACCCCATCGGTCTTGACTTCTAGTTAAGCCTGATCACCACTTAAAATAACCTAGTATTTAAACCTTAATTTATTTTAGAAATACAGAGAAAAGAGCTCTGACACCATAATTTTAACCACGGTTTCTATTACCTGCATGTTTGAAGAGTGACAAATGTTCTTAAATGCAATTCCTTATTTTACAGAGAACAATTTCTGCAAATCTGTCTATTCAGTCAGTAATTTAGGCAAAAGAGATTGTTTCAGCATTAACATAGTTTAATTACCCATCTAATTCTGTTTCGAAGACTAGCATGGTACCTATATAAACTGTGGTTCTACATATGGGCATTGAGGGTGGGGGGTAGGTGTGAAGAAAGTACTCTTCGGGTAATTCTAAGCTTGAAATGTTTTCACCCGGGATGGGGCATCTTAGTGCTCAGATTTTGCATTGATATTTCATGCTCTTTGAAGTCAATAACTCAAATTTCTTGTTGGGCTAAGTATGTCACTGGTTCAGGTTTTTATTTTTCTTGGGGGGGAGGAGGCAGGCTCTGAACACAGTGAATAAGGAGGAAAGCATAAGCACCTGAGGGACTTCTCTTAGTTGCATGAGCTTCTAGAAAGCGTCAGACGTGCAGGTGGGGAGATGGTAATTATTTACAGCACTCTGTTTCTGCAATTGCAAAAAAGAGACAGATTCTGGTATAAAGAGTGAATGCGGACTATGGGACAGCAGATAGAAAAATCAGTCCATTGGACACATAGACAGTGCCAGGAAGATGCTGCCTGCTTCCAATCCATCCAATTCAAAATGTTCATATACCAACCTGGGTCTGTCAGATCTAGTGCAGAATCTGAGGTTTCAGAAAGACTCACAGCACCAATGAATAATACTTGTTCATTGAGGAAGATTGGCACTTGAATGTGGTGACAGGTCTTTATAAATCGCAGTGGTTGGTGGCAGAGCAATCCATAGGAAAATTGAGACTTTTTATTTTTAGGAAGGTGGAAGAGCAACATGCGAAGAGACAAATCATGAAGCAAGCAGAAGTGGGCTGAAAGAATTTAGGAGATAAACAAACCATGCATGACAAGGAGATAAAATAAAAAGCCACACGGGTAAAATTAGAAAACTGTAGCAAAATTTCAGACTCAGGTGCAAATCCTGAAATCTGTGATTCAAACTGTTGTTTATCTATCCAGAACAAACAAGAAAGAGGAAAAGGACTAAATAGGCTTGCTAAAGACAAATCAAACTGCTGTCATGTTTGGGTTTCTGAAGCTTTCTGACAGGCAGAATGTTACTGAGACTTGTAGCTGCTGACTTCACAGCTGAACTTTATCATCATTCCCTTATCAGAGACTCAACTGGGAATGGCCAGACATCAGGAAGTGATGGGAGAGAGGCTGGGTTACGGGGTACTGAGGCATCTTTCTATGGGAAATGTCAGCCCGCAGCAGTGCTTTTTTGCCTAGATGTAGCTATCCAGGTCCCAGAGTGGTTATTTTTCTGTCTCCTTTTCATTTTGTAATGGGGGATAGCAAAGTACAGAGATGACAAAGTAATGTACAGGGAAGTCAGAAAATAAAGAATTGAAAAAGACTGAAATACCTTATGTAAATGAGAAGACGTGTCAGTGTAAGTTAAACATGGCACCAAATAGACCTCCCTTTCACCCCAGAACAGCGGTTGTCCTGCATTTTTCTCTCATACATCCTGGCTGTGGCATCTTGGCTTGTCAGGAGCACTCAGTCCTGTGAGAGGTTTCCTACCTGTGTGCTTGGGGTATGAAATACTGTTCTCAGTCTTCTGTAAAGATTACTGTAATTGTGGTGCCTTTAGAATGTAAAAGGATCATTAGCTCCCCACTGCTCTTAAATGTTCATCAGTCTCTTTTTCACTTCAATTGATTTTCTAAACAGAAGTTCCCCTAGAACTGGAGCATTTGTGTCTCTGAGGAGCTTGACACACGGTTTTCCTTTCTGTCGGACAAGAGCAAGAGGAAATGCTTGCTCAATGAGAACTGCTGGAGGAGAGGTGGCTATGATGATTTTTTTGTTTCAGGGATCTGCTGGCCAAAGTGCCATGGGACAAAGCCCTAGAGTGTAGGGGAGCCCAGGACAGCTGTTTGGTATTCAAGGATCACCTTCTCAGTGCCCAGGAGCAAACTATACTGGCAAAGAGAAAGGCAGGAAAGAATGCTAAGAGACCTGCCTGGATGAACAAGGAACTCCTGGACATGCTGTCATGCAAAAAGAAACCCTACAAGGAGTGGAAAGAAGGACAGCTAGAATGGGGGGGTGTACAAGGAAGCTGCCTGAGCAGCAAGAGACCTGGTTAGAAAAGCTAAAGCTCAGTTAGAATTAAATCTAGACAGGGAGATTAAGGGGAATGCCAAAAATTTCTATAGGTATATCAATGGCAAGAAGAAGACTAGGGAAGGTGTGGGCCCCCTCAGAAGGGAAACAGGAGAACTGGTGGCAAGTGATGCTGAGAAGGCTGAGGTCCTCAATGACTTCCTTTCCTCAGCCTTCATTGGCAAGGGCTCCAGCCACACCCCCAGAGTCACAGAAGATGATGGCAGGCGTTGGATGAAAGAATTGCCCATTGCAAGTGAAGATCAGGTTCATGACCATCTGAAGAACCTTCAAGTACACAAGTCCGTGGGACCCGACGGGATACACCCACGGGTGCTGAGGGAACTGGCAGATGAGGTTGCTAAACCACTATCTATTATATTCCAAAAGTTAAGGCAGTCCAGTGAAGTCCCCACTGACTGGAAAAGGGGAAATATAACCCCTGTATTCAAAAAGGGAAAGGTGGATGAACCTGGGAACTATAGGCCAGTCAGTCTCACTTCTGTGCCTGGTAAGATCGTGGAGTGGATCCTCCTGGAGGCACTACTGAGGCAGATGACTAACGATGAAGTGATTGGCTACAACCAACCTGGCTTCACCAAGGGCAAGTCATGCCTGACTAACCTGGTGGCCTTCTATGAGAAGGTCACAACATCAATAGACAGGGGAAGAGCAACCGATGTCATTTACCTGGACTTGAGCAAAGCCTTCGACACTGTCCCACATGACATTCTGGTCTCCAAGATGGTGAAATATGGATTTGATGGATGGACAATTCAGTGGATAAAGA
>WUAM01000099.1:735185-745469 GCA_024336885.1 Actenoides hombroni | reverse complement strand
ATATTAAATTATTAATTTCCCTTACTACATCATCTTTTCTAGAGTTGTAGATGCCCATTCTCTGCAAATAAACTGTCATCATTGTTGGAGTAGACTAGGAGATCTGGGGCCTCAGACATAATTACAATATTGGCCACTTCCATTCCTGAACTGTAATTGGTTATAATCATCTACAGCCACTTTGGGGATATCAAATCATAACTTTTTAATTAAGTGCATAACGATTTGGGTGCAGCTCCAAGATGTGAATGTCCTCCAAGTCTACTTTAGCATTATACACCATGATATTCAAGAATAGTAGAGGAAAAAGTGGCATCCTTCAAACAAGATGTACTTTCAGGCTCTTCTAGCTAGCCCCACAGTAAGACTTCACCTACGTTAAAACAGCATCCCATAAGCGAGGCCGTATCACCCAAGAATCCTGTTATCTCACAAAAAATGATGGATTGAATGGTACTAGTTCAGCTAGCATACAAATTGGGTATTTTCGATCTGCTGAATGGTAAGCTATAACCATCAGAAGATACAGTCTTCCTCTAAATCTGGTAAGATCACAATAATGCCAATGGTTCTTGGTCTTCTAAGAGGGGAAAAAGATGGCTGGATTCTGTAGATGACTCTAGTTTCTACATGCATTATCCAGAGACCCTCTATCTGTAGGAATATGTCTTTGCAAAGGCAAAACGAAGTTGGAATTTTCCAGGGCAGGTCTAAAAGCGCTTGAAGGTGCTACTGCCATTAGCATACAAAAGCTGAAAAATAAAAGCAGATGTCATAGGAAAATTTTTCATTAATAATATTACATGTTTGCATAGCATAACTGCACTTGGTGTTGATTTCCAAATGCAAGTGTCTGCACGTGTACTGAATGTTACAAATCTGTTTGTGTGATGTTTCCTCTCCATATGCAAGGAAAGTGAGGTACAAATCTCAGTTTTATGTATCTTAGGTGTTACAACGTTGAATGCCAACATCTCTAAAATCCCACTGAGGCAGATCTCAATTCCTTACTTCCCCAAGTAAAAGACCCACTGCACCTAGAGTATTGTGGGAGACTTACTTAATCAGTGGACATGCTGGATGACTATGAAAGGACCTCAGACCTAGTTCGTGTTGTTGATTGCTGCCACATAACAGGGACAAATCTGCTCAAAAGGGAAAATGAGGAACCCTCAGGATGGAATCCTACTGGACTTTTTGCCTCGGGGTAGGGTTTTGTACACTCACTGTTAGGTGAAGGCAGCTGCAAAAGGTAAATCTCCTCTGAGATGTAGAACCAGCTTGATGAAGGGAATTACTGATGAAATGCTAATGCCAGGCTAAATGTAATTTATTCAAGAGGTAGAAATGCCGTTAATGAACAGAAATCTTACTATACCTGAAATTTACAGAAGAATGTAAAAAATAAAGCTCATGCTTCAGATAATTTTACAATGTATTTGAAGATTATTTTTAGTCAGAATAGTAGATGAAAATGCTGGGATTCCATTTCTAATATTTTGTTGTTATAAAGCCTGTATTTGGTTGGAATAAAGGAAAGAATTAGCATGACAAACAAATTGTTTACTTGGTCTACCTGATTCAGGTGTGGGGCCATGCAGGGCAGGGCCATCCACAAAGCCCAGGGCAGGGGTTTCAGTGTTCTCCCTGGGTTGGCACCAGACAGCCCTGGGGTGAGACTGGGAACCCCAGAGTAGCCCTGGATGTGGGGTGTGTGGGGTAAGTCAGCCTTGAGAGAAAGCAAAAAGCAGAAGAGTCACCGACTTGCTGACAGTGTGGGGTTTTTTAGCAGAAATTGGCAGGTTTTGTGAGAACCACAAAACAGTCAAAGGAAGCTCAGAGGTAGAGGGAATTGAGGGAGGAAAGACGACGCTTCTCTGGGGGACTAAAACTTAGCATGGAAATTTTTGCAGCTGACTTTTACCTCTGAAAATGAAGGCTGGTAATGAAACTGGACATGAGCTTAATGATCCCAGTGTGAAAGGTCACCTATAAAATGGTTGCTCTTTTTGTTGTCTGCTTCTAACCAACACTTTAGAAACACATAAACAATTTACAGCAACAAAGGGCTATTTTTTTCCCCTGACCTGAGTGTAATAATTGCTGCATTTAGTTTTTAGTTCTCCTTTTGGAGAAAAAGGAATAAATCGATGATGATCAGAGCAGAGGACAGGTGGAGCCAAAAGAGGTAAGTGACAGATGGTCACTGAATGACCACATAAAGTGACAGCATCAGAGATTCTGGAAAAGACTCTGGTCCAGGGAATGAGTAGCATGGTGTAGTTTCCAAAACTTAAGTAGTTACTTTTGAAACATAACTCTAACAACACTCTGAAGTATTTTAAAAATTCCTCAATATTGTGCCTGTGGGGGAAGATATTTTTTTTTGTGTTGGCATCAATTTCAGGAATGAGTTTTGGCAAGCTCAGCTGAGTTCCCTCACTGCACAGTACATCATAATGTTCATTATGATTATATCAAAGAGTATTCATTATGTGCAGAATTAAATGTGATCTAATTTTGAAATTAATTCAAACTCCTTAATACCCAGGTGCCTTCTGGAACCAGATTTTTTTCGTAATTAGTCCACCACTCCGTAATGGATATATTTTAAATTTTGTACAAAACTCTTGTTGCGTTTTCCACTACTGCTTTTTGAATGGAAAATGTTTATCAGCACAACAAATGGGTCTTCTGTTGTTGTTTTTTTTTTTGTTAGAGGCCAAGAAACCACAACAGTGGACCACAAAGATCCCTGTGCTTGCTCAGTGCTTTGCTCATGAAGAAACAGAATACCTTTCCAATCTCCAGGGTTGAAGCTCTGGAGAGTTTTGAGTGTTAAAAGTTTCTAATCTTTTATTCTGCTTTACTTATCTGGCAATACATATTCATGAGGAAGGTCATTATAGCAGCACCCGGTAGTGTGGCTCCAGTTTTGAGCAGTGGCACTAAACACATAACAGCCAAACTCACAAAAGAGCGTTGCAGAACTGAACACCAAGGTAGTTAGAAAGCAATTTTCTAAAACCTAATGAAACCAAAAAAGTTTTCACTTACATTATTGGGCTACCAGGGGGAAAGACATTTCTAACTTATTTGAGTCTCTCTTCCTACAGATCTTAAAATGCCATTTTGCCTTGAGATAGCTCTAGTGGGGTGCTGCATAATGAATTTTTCAGATGCGAGAGGAGTGCTGCACAGGGCAAGCAAGGATGGTGAGATGAACATCATAGATTCAAATAATCTGGTCACCAAATTTCAGTGAAGAGCAGGCTGAGAAACAGTGCAAGCAAAAGGTTTGTTCTGCTACAGCTGGTGTATGTAACTATTTGGGATCTTGGCAGACTGGATGACACCAAAAACTTTTTGGTGTAAAACGAATAGCCAAGTGAGCTTTGGGTAACAATTAGATGCAGAACTTAGAATGTAGGGGAAGCTCCTGGAGTGTCCGTCAGATCACATGAGCTCAAAGGAGCTCTGGATGTCCCAAAGTTACCCCAAATCTGTTCACTGGTCCCAAATGCAAGCACATACAATTGCAACACTAGGGCATCCCTCCTCTACACTACATTTCTTAAATAGCTGAAAACTCAGCCTCACATCAGTCTATTTGTAGTGTCATTACAGTACAAAACTATTTTACAAGTGATTTATAGGTGCATGATAATAAAACTGTATGCAGATTACTTTATTATATGCTAGCTAATATGTCACTAGCAATATTTCCCAACTCCAACATTTAATTCAAATTACTGCCTGTATCAGTGTCCAAACACACGCACGCTTATATATATTGAAATGTATTGATGAGTAGGTGGCAGTAAATATATGACCAATGTATTTCTACACCCCAAACTGGATATTGCTTTCTTATGAAGTGTGTTCTGCCTGAGCATTACTTTGACTCATTATATTCAAGCACTTACGCATGTGTGAGCAGCAAATAACGCAGCAAGACAAAGTGAAGCATCCCTATCCCCTAGCTGAGTCTACTCCTCTTTCTTTTCTAGTCTTTGCTCACTGACTTTAATCTCCTTTTCTCTTTCGTGTTCTGCAGGTGTGACTTTGGTTGCAACCTGTGGCATGGAGAAGGAAGGCCATTTCCACCTGTTCTTACATATTTATGCCTCGACAGGAGGAAAACACAATGTTAATGCAAGAGGCTGGTGCCATGATGCATGTTCATGAAGGAAGTGAAAAGTAAAAAATCTCAAAGTGACAGTGAGCCTCTTGTAGGCAGTCTGGGACTGCTAGGGTCTAAACACAGATCTCATGCCCATGGCCTTTATAGCACCTGGCAGCTTCTGGAGGAATCTTTCCTCAGGCCAGTATCCATTTTTCATTTTGGGATGGAGGGGATCAAGTCTGGGTCCTGAACATTTTTCCTTTTATTTATCATGAGCTTTTACCTTCACTGTGGGATTGGCTGTCTCTGCACTTCAGTCATGGTTCTCCACCTTTTTTACTTCAGTGATTAAACGGTAAGATATTGTTGCATTCCTATCACTGCTGTGATCCTTGAGATGGCTTCCGTACCTTCCCTGCGCTGATCTCTATTCTGCCCATGATATTGATCTGAAAAATTGTTTCATCTCCTCTGAACATCACCTTCCCTGCTCTTTAGTCTGTGCCAAGTGCCTGTATCTGACACATCCCCTCTTGGCCTCCCTGTCCGTCCCTGGCATTGGCCGGCTCACTGCAGGCACAGCTGAAGTTCCCCTGGAGGTCTCACACCAGCACTGTGAAGCCATGTCCGTGCTGCAAACCCCACAGTCACCCCTGGCAGACTTTGGGCTGCCAAACTCAGAGCCACCCTGGCACACACCCCCAGATGTGCTCCTTCAGGTCCCCCTGGCCCCATGCTGGCATGAGGCAGAGTGTGGATTCAGATAACTGCTCATTCCTACTATTTGCAGCACTTTTGTAGACAGAAAATGGCCTTCTCTTTCCAGTGATTTAAAAATGGAAACTTAGTTTTGTGGGGTTTTTTTTTGAAGGAAGAAGTGTTTTTTGACAGCTGAGATAGCTTTTATCCGAATATTCTTAATATCAAACAATGATGCCATTCAATAAGTTAAAACTACCACCCTCTAGAGACTATTAAAAATTCAGTATCCTTGGCAACAAAATAAAAACTGATACTGGTTTAGCTGGTTAAAATGAGGAACATACTCCCTTATGTGTGTGAACATATTGTTAACAGATTGGTTTATGCTGTTTTTATTTTCCTAATTGTATGGCTCAATCCCACATTTCCTCCTCCTGTTTCCTTAAGCATTCCAGTATTACAAACCAGAATTTTTTCTGTATTTAAAACCTGTCTTACATCACATAACATCATCTGATCAGGGAAGGGGTAAAAAAATATCTTTCTGAAACAGAACCAGAAAGTGTCCAGAAAGTGGTGCAGGAGCCTATAGACCCTATTGTCAACTGACTATAAACAGAAAATAAAATAATGCCCTCAGGTAATTTTTCAAGGCAAACTGAGTAGTCACGCATGATTCTTTTCATATCAAATCTTTTAGAGAGTATAAACTTGCTCTTCTCCAATTGTTGCTTTTCAGAAGTCAGATTTGCATTTAAAAAGGCTAAAACTTGCATGAAGAGGTAGATAGTATGTATTCCAGATTAGGAATCAAGAACAGAAATATTCCCTTCAAGGAAGGGTGAATTCTGGTATAGCTCCAGAAGCTGAGCTGTGTAGTAAGAGGCAGGTTGGTGATTTTGGACAGTGCTCCTGAATATGGAAATATCTGGGAATAGAAGGAAAATACTGGATAGCTGCACACTCCAGCACTCAGCATCACCAAGGTTGCTGGTGCTCTGCACCTCTGCAAGGCTTTGCAATGGAAAATTGCTCTTATATTTGGCTGCATAATTTTTTCTGTGTGTATTTGCTTTTACAAATTATGCCAAAGTATTCCCCTCATTCATTTGAGGGGCTTGACACAGTTCAGGCTAACAGCAAACTACAAAAAGTGCTGTATGTTTTCTTTTTTTTTCAGTTCCTGAAATAATTTTTTTCCCCAAGCTAGTGATAATATGGATTTGGAGCACAGCTTTCCCAGATTTATTTAATAAAAGGTTACCATTTTTCTTCTAGCAGAAATAAACAAAGCAAGCTATTCTTCTCTGCACAATGGAAGGTAGGATTATAGAATAAACACAAGGGAGATAAGAAAGGTGAATCAATTTAAATGACCTTTATTCAAGCTTCATTGAAACAAATGAGTAAGAGGATTTGTCCCTCAGAAAATAAAGCGGAAATAAGAAAATAATGACTAAATAGCAAACTAAAGGGAAAATTCTAATTATATTGAAAGAGATTTGCCAAGGTTTCTTAGTTTAAAATTAAAAATAACTAAGTGTATGTTAAAACATGTATAAATTAAAGCTGAGCAAACATAATAAAACCACTTGGATAGCTTAGCCTGGGATGGGATGTAGTGCAGTGCTTGCAGCTGAGAATGGCTTTCACTGTTTGCACCAGAGTTTAGTCCTCTTACCTTATGGATCAACTGTTTTAGAGATTAACTGGCTCCCTGATCCTGTTAAATCATACTTTTATGTTTCTCACGTAGGACAGGACCCTACATGCTCTGTTGTAGAGCTACGCAAAAAAAAGAAAGCAATGGGGTTTTAATGGAGTCACAAAAAATAAGGATGGGGCTCAAGGGTCTGAGGGCCAGATAAATCCTGTCATGGTGCACAGGATCCTCAGCCTGATGTTTGATTGCCTGATTGGGCAAAGAGGAGGCACTCCTGAGGCAAATTTCAACTGTACAAATACCTGCTCCCCAGTCCAGGTGTAGAGTCTGTGGTGTGTGCCTGGGCATGTGCTTAGAGCCTTTGCTGTTTGTGACAAGCTGAACTCTGCTTCTAAGCACACTAAACATCATCTGTCTTACAACAATGGCCAGAATTTTATGTGTTTTTTTCCTATGTTAAAAAAAACCAAACCACCCTTTATTTAATAAACTGCACATGCAGTTCTTCTGGTGTCTTTTTTTGTCTGTTTAGCTTAAAACTTTTATCTTCACCTCTTTTTGATACGGCAATCAACCAAGTAAAACCATTAATTACATGGTGATAAATTTCTGCCAGCACAGAGATCCTAGAGTAATAGATTTAAGCGAAGTGATGGAATTTGGCAGCTTTCCTTTCCTAGCAAGAGTATGTTGGTTGCTCCTAAATCCATCGATCCAGTGAGACAGTAATTAGTTAATTTAATGAGGAACAAAGGATTTTAGCCTGCAGAATTTACAAGACAGGTTATTATTGGAAGCTATTTCCAATAAAAACACTTCAATCAGCCAGCAAAGATATTATCCCTTGATTAAAAAAATGGCTCATCGTTTATTGTTATCACCATGGGGTTAGGCTCATGCTAGCAAATATCCTAGGTGATAACTGGTGATGGCTACAGTTGCAGAGTGTCTGATTTATTTTAAGATCATTAACATGAACCGGCTTTATAAACAACTTTGTATGGTGTAAAGATAGGCATAGATGGTTTTGGTTCTTCTCGTTAATTATTTCCTCACCAGTGAGGAAATTACTGCTGCTGCCTGACTGCTGTGGCTGCCAGGTAGCTGCCAGGGGCAGTGTGCTGGGCAAGGGAAACAAGACCTTGAATTGGAAAAGGTAGATTTGCTTCTCAGCAAAGTGTGCGCCAGAACTATTGGTTTCAGCTGAGGGGCTCAGTAGAAGCTGAATGTATGGGAAAACTGTGTTGAAGACCACACTTTAACCACAAGCTATGAGCAAAGATGCTATGGCAAGTGGTAATATTGCTCATCTCTGGAATTGTCTCTAATTCTGGCTTTCAACCCAAACTTCACGGCTTCTTCTGTTGGTGATATTGCTTGTTCCCCAGCACTCATTTTACAAGTAGTCTGAACACTTCAGTTGGCTTTAAGGAAGAAATGTGAAGATAAGAAATATTTTGTGGCAAAAATTTTCTTAGAATATAAATATTTAAAGGGGCATGAACTTCCTGAGATGTTTATTTAAAAGCATCTTCAATTTACAGCAGACTCCAGAATCACTGAATAATATCCCTGTCATACAAGTAGCAAGTCAGTTTACACAAAAATATAACAAATTTGTCTTTTGTATTTCTCTTTGCTTACATAAAATAGACATTTAAGTATTAAAATATTGTGATTAATCTAGGGAATTAGTTGGCTGAGTACTTAAACAATTCCCCTACCAGAAAAATAAGAACTCTAACTAAAAGGAGAGTCAATGTCTTCTCTGAGGATGCTTTAAAAGATTATTTAAATCTTATAAATATTTAAAGGCCTGCATAGAAGCTAATGGATTTTTAAAGGAAAACAAAACGTGTTTTTTATGAGAAACAGCATCTTATCTTCTACTAAACCAATTAAATAAAAAAGTAAATCCTGTGTTGTGACTTGTGTTTTCAAAATAACCTTCGTTGAATTAGATTGTATCTATGTTGAGATACAGTTGGGATTTTGTTGAGAATCACATGGACATATTTCATCTTAAACAAGTAAAGCATCGCATGTCATTAAGGAACCAAGCCCAAGATGCATGTTTCTCATCCTTCCTTTTCATTGCTGCAAATAAGAGGCCCCAGACAGCATCTGATTCTCATGCTTATTTCAAATTCTGACTTACCTTCATAGTCTAAAAGAGTAGGCCTGATGTTTCTGAGGGGTTAAAGGAGGAATTTTGATCTGATTAACTCTGCTAATAAATAAGACTACTCAGTGCAATCCTGTCTTTCTCCCTTACACTGGTGACTGACTGCATGCTTAAATTTCTATTTACACAAATTCTGGTGATTTTGAAGGTGACTACACACAAGAGTGTGGAATGGTGTTTGGTTATATAAATCCTCAGAGTATCTTGGCCGCTTGTGAGGAAAAATCCCTGATTTCTACAAAATCTCAGCTTTCACAGGAACAAAATAAGCCGAACACCTTTGACTTTTATTCTTTTTGGGTAAATAAGCACCTATTTCATTATGGCTCTGTGTGCTAAATGCACATTTTCCACCTGGTAATTAAGCTTGATCATGAAGACAAAAACATCATTTGCACATGTTCTGAAGACAGCCTAGTTGTCTGATTTCATTTGCTTCAATACAAAGCTGGTGTGCACCATTCCTGAGAGGAGAAAAAAGTCCTTGTTAGTGTAACCCTTGAATCTGCTGTAAGTTTAAAGTGATGTGAGTGGTGTGGGGGTTTTGTGTTTTGTTTTGTTGGGTTTTTTTATGTTCTGCTTTATTCTCACTGAACAAGTTGACAAATGTTAAGATGAAACCTCAGCTGAAGGAGATTCTGCAGAAATACTGTCCCCCTAGCAACACCGTTACTATGCACAAGGAGTACATAAAACCTTATTCCCCTAAAACACTGTGGTTGAGAAAGAAATAAAATTTTATTTTATTTTTAAAGATAACGTGCTTGCGAATGTTTCCGTTACCTCTAAATACACTAAGCACAATTTGAATAGAAGCAGGATTCATAATATAAACTCAGAATAAAGACTGTGGTACCGAAGCAGATAACTATTGGAACCACAGATATAGATCTTTTCTGTGAAAAGCGTGTTTCCACCATTATGCACTGGGAGAAACAGAGCATTTGATTTTGATTCCAGAGAAATAGAAGTAAAGAGGACAATAGCATCCACAAAAGGTAGCTGCTGTAATAATAGGAGAGGGCATGTGAATGGGGAGGGATTCTGGCAGCCTAGTTATCACCTAGAAGAGGCCTAAACCCTGCAAAGAGAGATGGTTCACAAAAGACAGTCCTGCAAGAAAGCAAGTGAATAGGAGAGGAAAATGAATCTTTTCAGTGGCCAGATGAAGGATGCACTCAGAATAATGTGCCTGTAGAAATAAATCCTCTTTCTCCTCTCTTAGAAGCTTACTGAGGGACCACAGCTTACAGAGTATTAATGATTGCAGTGAGTTAATGAATATGTGTTGTGTTGGTGCAGTTTACAATTGATGCAAGAAGCATCCAGCGGTTTATAAAAACTCAGCTGTATCCTCCAAACTGTTGCTAAGGAAGACTCGTCTCACTAGGGATCTCTAAGCAAATTCTTTAAATTCATTTCTGTTAGGGATTGTTTATTTTTCTCTTTATTGACCAAAATGTTTATGAATTGCTATGCACTGCAGGGCAAGTCTGTCACCTTGCTTATATAAACAGCTTCAATAACAAACATAGGGTTATATTCTTTTATATTTAGTCACCAGAAACAAGGCGGGGGGGGGGGGGGGGGGCGGGTTGCGAGGGTGCA
>WUAM01000099.1:711181-735085 GCA_024336885.1 Actenoides hombroni | reverse complement strand
ATTCCGGTTTCTTGTAGTGGGAGTGCGAGGAGGGCAGGGCGGGGGGGGGGGGGGCGGGGAGGGGGCCTGTTCAGATGGCACAAATGCACAGAAAAATCAGATTGGACTGCTGAGAACATAACTATGGGTCATCCATGCTGCAAAAACTTGGCTCTTATCCCGGGAAGAGGGACCCACGCTCTGCTGCACTCACAGGCTCTCGAATGCCCCATCACCATGAAGCTGGCAGGGCTCTGGCACTGACTGACAGTGCACAGCAAGTCATTTTGATACTCAGAAATGGCCGTTTCGCAACCTTGCTCCCCAGGGAAGCAGGGGTCCACTTCCCAAAATAGCTGTACAGTACAACCCTGGCACTGTAGTGCCTGCTGCTGCCACCCCCCTCACTGGGGACATGTGCTCAACAGGTCCACCAGCTTCTGCCATGTCCCAGCAACTCAGCCCCACTGCAGAGCGACAGAAAGAAGATGAACGAGCCTTAGGAGAAATTTTTTTTTCTTGTTTCCTTCTAAGAAAGCATTTCCATCAGCAACCTCTCTGTAGCATGTTTGGCTTTCCCAGCTGAGCAGTCCCAGTGCAGGTGCAACCCAGTGGAATTCTTTTGATTTTTGTACACCCACGTTCACAACGAGTGTCTCTAAACCTGCATTGTTCATTCTTGCGACAGAGGCTACCAATTACACCACATGTCTTACATGGCAACTGTTTACAGGAAAATTACATTGTTTATATATTTTTGCTGCAGTTAACAAATTACCTTAAACGTCAAGTTGCTTGATACAGAAATAAGGGAGTTTACTGTATGCTTTGAAGCACTACAATTGTTGGTAAATTGCATTCAGCACAGAATTATAGACTTTTAAACACCATTCAGAAGGAAAATACTTTCCCAAGGGATTCATCTGACATCATAAACTATGAAAGTGAAGGCTTAGCAATTTGTAAATGGCAGCAGAACAAAACCACCCCAACTTCTGAGCACTGTTAGTCACGTGCAATTAACAGTTTAACTAACAGTTGCACTGTACTGCTACTGAATTTTTTTATGTCTTTCCTGAAATTAATTTGATAGCTGTTCATTTATCATTAATTGTGCTATAAGCCTTGGAGGGGCTTGGGCACACAGAAAAGGTCAGCTCACAGACTGGACCCAGCAGTTTGTGCATAATGATGAAAAGTGAGCCACATCTGTCATTCTGCATGTAAGAGCCATTCATAACCATCACCCTTGTCCTCACCGCTGTATTTTGTGTCACCCTGGCAGCATGTTTTATCATCTAGGGCCATTAGGCACTTTAAATAAAAAAAAAAATAAAAGCAGTGTTTTCTGTTTTCATACAGAGATGCTGCCAGTCAGGGGCTGTGGCTGTCTTGCAGGCACAGATCAGGGCAGCAATGAGCCAGCACTCGCCCCTCTGCTCAGCCAGCGCTGAGTGGCAGGTGCATTAGTGCATCAAGACCATATCTCTCAGCTCCACTGGCAGGCTGGTGAACCCCAACATCTTCTGATAACACCCACCACTTCAGGAGTTTGTTGGTGGTACACTTGTCTCACGCTGACCGGCACGTTTTCTCCTTAAGGCTGACCCACTGCCTGGGAAGAATTTCTGCCCCATCTGTAAACCTGCCATATCACACGACTCTGTGTACTGCTGCCACTTCCATTCACTCTTCAAATAGTCTTCGCTAAACAACTCATCTCTGGTGGGCAACAGTGACACCCCTCTTGGTTTCCTTCTGGAGCTCCCTTTGCTCATGTAATGTGCATGAGAAGATACATCTCCCGGTCTGCTTACAAGCTCCACGCAGTACCCAAACCTGAGTCCATTGTGGTGAACTGTCCATTGTGTTCAGCCATTGCTTACTGGGGAAAGTGCCACCAGGACTTCACTTTGGATCAAAGGAATCCATGTTTTGGGGGGATTAGGACAGAGTATCCCTCCAATGAGATCTGCAGCTTGCCTTTGTTGGTATGTCCAAGTTCCAGAGGAGCAGTGGCCCACCAGAACCACTGCTCACAATGGCAACAACTGATCCTCAGCCTCTCAGCAGTCCTCCATCACAGGTCAAAGACAAAAGGCCAGAGCACCATGCTTGTTACTTTGCTTCCTAACACTATGGTGCTGTATTTCTGCAGACTGAGGGTATGGTCTGTTCCACAAGCTAACATTGTCCTCTGTACTTGGTCCTTCTAATATAAACTCTTGTTTTGTTTGGTTTGGTTTTCCAAAATTACAATGGTGAATTATAAATATTTGTTCTGATCTTAGCAATGGGAATCCAAAATTTCAGAAGTGTCTCATTAGTGCTCTTGCCTGTATTCATCCTATTTTAATGGAGTCATGAACAGGGGGTGGCCAATTCACATGAAGTTGCACTAGCAAACCACAACCCATCACCGTATCATTCTCCATACCTTCTGAGCCAATAGTGGCTTTCTCTACCTATCCGGCAGCAGATCTACCATGAGTGCAGAGGGAGCTTTACTATTGCTGATGAAGATAATGTACTATGATTCGCTTTTGCTTCACACATACTATGTTTCACATGGATAATAAAGGGAATGGTGTAAATATCCTGCCCCCCAAATGGTATAATGGGTTATAATACCTAGACAAGGATTTCAGAAAGAAAAATGTAATTGTTGAGAGGTATTTCAATGAAATATGAAGCAGAGTTTTAACCTGGCTGTGTAAATAGGAATTAGAACAGTCCCAAGAAGAGTGTTATTTCCATGTATTTTCTCCCAGCTGAATTACAATTTAGGAGATGAACATCCTATGGAGGCTGCCATTAAAAATGAGATTAAATAGGAAGAAGAGAAAAGAGAAAGGAGGAAGAATGTTCAAAATGAGGAAAAGGTGATGAATGCATTACAAATTGGCACTCAAGTAACAGTGACAGGAATATGATTAATAAATGGAAGGATATTTTTTCCCCAACAACAGAATCATTTCAAGCATGTTTCACTGTATCTTCTTATTTACATTAAAACGTATTTGATCATTACAGGCTATGAAAAAATGACAGCAACAATTTTTCTTCAGCTAGTCAGTGCTTATGAAGGGAGATTGGCTGACAGCAACCCTAAGTCCACAAGCAGTTGATGCCAGTTTGCTGGTCACAGACAAATCCCTGCATTCCATGTGAATTTTCTACAAAGTGAAGGTTTTCTTGTAGTTGTGATGAGTAATTAGCTCATAAATTCCTAGAGCTTAAATAACAGAAGTGCTGTGTCAGGGATACGTACTGTTATTATGGAGAAAGGAGAAGTCTTGTGACTTTTTAAGACTTTAAATCAGGAACCCCATCATTTTAAAACATTAGGTTAAGGAAAGCTGCTGTTTTCTAGCTTCTTTTATCTGGGCTTTTCATATGGGATACCATCTCATATACCAGATAGCGTTTCATTATCTTTCATTGTAATGCTCGAGTCGTATATCATATTTTCTAATAAATCTTAGATTTGCCAGCCTAGCAGAGTATCAATAACATTACCTTTCCAAATACTGCTCTCAGCATTGGATACACAGGGCTACATCTTTCACACAGGGTTTTTTGCAGTTTATCAAAATGAAACATGACATCTACTGTAAATGATATTACCATTTAGCGCTTAATGATACATCTGCTTCCCATCATCCACAAATTCTGATGGTTTGCTAAACGGATAGTTTGTTTAGTGACAACTTGTGTGCCAAACTGAAGGTTCGTTAGCTTCACCCTATCAGCAACAGAAGCTGGTGTAATTATGAGTTGGGTCTACAGGCTAAAATGGCCTAGCTATTACAATAGAAAAGAAAAGAGTCTACAATACTGGATTTAAAATCATAATGACTTCTGGAAATAAAAATCAGTTTTAAAATTTGAAGTGGCACCAAGTACCATGAAAAGGGTAAAAATGGTGTGCTCGCTCTCTCTCTCTCAGCAGTAACTTGACCTAGAAGCTACCAATATTGGGGTGGAAAACGTTAGGCAGAAATTAGTATTATCTTTTTGTTAGCTTCTGGTGTACTTGATAAGCCATGTGGACACATTCAGAATTTCACAGGATTCAGGGGCAAACCAGCATAGAAAAAACTATTGCTGCAGTCCCCACCATCTGTGTCCTATTTAGCAGTCTCTAGGCTGTGTAGCAGCCTCTACTGTTCAATGTGTAACTCAGCAGACTTAAATACGGGAGATGTAGGCAGTTTCCAAGTGTATTCCGATGGCAGAACATGCAAATTACAGACCTACGGCAGGGTAACTTTTGAAAGTTAAGCAGTGAAAAAAAGAGGTTAAATGCAGGTTATACATTTCTGCCTAAATTAACTTTTTGATGTCTTTTTTTTTTTTTTTTTACCCCTCTTAGACTCTAGGCTTTTAAAAGAAATTTTGTGAACTTTGACAGAATCAGTGGGAGTCTCAGTGGTGTAAATGAGCTCTTAACTCCACCAAGGCAATAATCTGAGGGAGTTAAATGCACATGCTTTTTTTGTCATGCATAATTAGTGGGAAAACACAGTTAATTTGTGATTGGTATCCTGATTGTACATCCAAGACACTTTATCTTGTTATATCTCATATGAGTGGCTGTTGCATTGCTATCAAAATAGTACATGGAGATTTTGATTCTGCGGATAATTACACAAAGCTGACTGAAAGGAAGAGACCTAGACTTGTGAGATTGAGGAAAAAAATAATTATTTTTCCCAATTTCAGTTAAATTCTAAGGCAATCAAAACCTTGTTTGATCAAATCAGAAAGAATAATAAATAGTTCCATATTTAAAATATGCTTCTCATACACCGTGTGTATAATATAGCTTTGCATCATAATAAATGGAGTGATTTTTATGAACTGACAATAGGAGCTTTCAATGTAATTAGTATAAATTATTAGCATAGATAAATGATGATTCCAAAAAGAATTTCAATGGTAGATAGAAGTACATGTCATGACCTGAAAGGGAATAAGTCTCATGGCCACATTTAATTTGACCAACCTTAAATTAAAAAGCCAAGCTGCATCTGAACTGGTTTCAACAGCAAGACACTAAATCTGTTCAGTCTGAATGTTTAAAAAATCAGCAATTAAAAGCCTCTTTCTAATGTTAAGTTTCAGAACCATCTATCCCCATCCTGAGCTTGTCCTTGGAGATAGCATGCCCATAATTTCAGGACAGAACTCAAGGAAAGTTCCCCCTTCCCTAAAATACATTTCTCCCCTGACAAAAATCTGCAAAGCTCAGAAAACTCTAAGTTCACTTCCATTTCTTAGTTTAGCATCAAACCTCCCTCAGTCAGACCTTGCTTGGTATCACCAATTTTAGAGCTGCTTCACATCTTGCTATCAGTCATGGGAACATAAGAAAAATAAATGCTCTCTAAAGCAGTGCTTTTTACAATATTTATGGTTTCCCAAGTTAGCAGTTTCTGTATTGCTGACTGATTTCCTTGGAAGATCTTGTCATCACAGAGGACCACACAGTATTTGAGGACAAAACGGGGCCTGAACTTTCTTTTTCAGAAGTCAGAACATCTACCTTAATGAAAGGTCTTTCCTCTGTCTATCTGCCAGCCTGTTCTTCAGCCTTGTTTTCTCATGTTTTCAGATACTGTCTTCTCTCCTTTGATTAGCAAGAGGTGTGTTTATTTTGCTGGGTTTTCTACCCTTCACTAACGGCTTAAAAACAGAGAGATAGTTAATGTTGTCCCATCAGCTGTGACAATGGATAACAGAACCTGCCTCTGTGACTTTTTTTTTTCCAAGGCAGGATCTTGCTCAGGCCATCTGCAATTACCTTTGTATGAAGTGAGTCAGCGGTTGCAGGATTTCCTTAATTCTTTACCTAAACTCTTAAACTCACAGACAGCTGCTGTTAGGACTACTTGGGTGGTGATGACTCAGAGGAGTTTTGTTTGGGTTTTTTTTAACAAAAAATATTTGTACAGATTTACAGTTGTGAAGAGGTGTGGTAAAGGAACTGTTTTTTGGCTTTTTATTGGTAGGACTTCAAAATGTTTTGCTTGAAATATGCTTTCAAAGTGTTTTCTTTGCATTTGTCCCTGGCAGTCTTAAAATGTTCTCTCAAAGACTTCTGGGAATTATAGCTTGCGGGAGGCAGGAGGGTCCCAAGTAAAGATCAGCACTAAGAATGCTATCTGCTTTCCAAAATAAAATGTGTTCAACTCCTAATTACAGCAATTGGTCTAGCACCTCGTCACAAGAGTACAATGAAAAAACAACCTTGTATCTATGTAGTCAAAATGCCATTTTGAGAGAAAAGTTGTTCAGTCAAATCATCTTGCCCAAGCAGTTCTGGACAGGAAAAGTGGTGGAGAATATTTTTATGTGTCAAACTAATCTGTGATGCAGTTTTTCACATGAAAAAAACACCTTAATTTCTAATCTATGTGGATTTCAGAGCACATGTGTATTTACTTGATCATTTTCTATTAAGATTAATTTCTTGGGGAGCACAAACACAAAGTCTGAGCAAGAATCCTTAATTTGGAAACAGTTTCTATTTAAAAAAACAGCAAAATGTGTTGAGGATGGCAGTTACCACAAAAAACCCACATCAATTGCATGACCAGAAAGACCAGAGTTCATTCAAGGATTGTTAGAGTCTGTGGGACTAAGAAGATACTTTTATATGTAACTTTATATGTATCAACTATGTACATATGATAAATACAAAATTATGTTCAGTTAAGAAAGCAATAATTAAAAATGTTCATACAGACACACTGAGATAGAGACCAAATGTAAGAATATAAACTTCTGTATGACTATGTTTTTTACATGGAAATGATTTTAAGATTGTTGTCTTTGAACCTCATTCAACAAGAGAATGATTTGGTTTTCACCTTCAAGGGTTATGGAGCATTATTGCATAATGCAGATTGTTTTAAGCACAACAATTGGCAAGGATTTTCAGAGTATGTTCCTATTGCACATTATTTCCTTAATGTAAGGTCTTCTAGCTCTGCATATTTGCTATTGTTTTCTTTAAAATGCTAGAATCATTTTTCCTTTATTTAAATACCTTTGTTAATGCCAATCCTAGCAGGGGAAGCAAGTTCTAATTTATGGCTTACATAAATGAAGTGTAGTCAGGTTTGTAATTTGATATTTATACTTAAAATACATTCAGTGTACTTTACGTCAATAAGAGTAGTTTGGGGAAATATAAAATTAATTTAATGATAGTTAATACACTTCTCTATCTCTTCTTAAATATATTGCATAGTTTCAGGGCCTGATTCTGATCTCATTTGCACTAATTTAATGCTGGTTAAGCTCAACTGACAGGAGTTAAATTATTTTTCACTTACTGAAGAGTACGTGACACCAGAGATTAATTTTTATATATCATGTCTTTACATTTCCTAATACAAGGTAATGATGCTAAGCACATGCTCAAAAGAAAAAAAAAAAAAAAAAAAAAAAGATTGCTCCTTCTGATGCTTCCCATTATATTGAAATATCATCTGGGAAAAAAAGCCATTGTTTCCTTTTAACACATAGGTTTAGAAACCACATGTCTGTTAAAAAGTGTCTTTAATCTATGTTACATAAATAGCCACACGACATTATGAAAATCAAGCTTCTATTTACTAGGATGCGCAGAGCTTACCAGGAATACTTGCAAATGGTTGCAATGACCAGCCCTTTACTCTCTCCAGTAACACTTTCTTGTTCATTCATTCTCATGAAATGAGACAGACCAAAAATGGAGAATGTCAATCTCTGCATGTTCTTAGATTAACTAATAAATTCCATATTCAATTTTTTTATAACTTACACAAGGAAAGAGGAAGCAGGAGTTAAAAATGTAAGCAATAGATTCTATTCTGTTTGTCCCACCAGTTCACTAATGTGTGCTCTGAGAACCATCTATGGATCTTTAAAACTTGATCCTGCTGTTATTCTGGAAGACCATACATATAATTCAGTTTACGTGCAGTATATACTTATAGTAATACTTTTGTGGATCTTAATGGTTTTATTTTTATTTTTTTAATGGAAAAGAACATATTTTTTAAATGACAAACAATAGAATTATGTAGGAAATAAGGGAATCAAGAATAATGAAGTAATAATAGCAGATTTGGCATGTTATTCAATGGTTCTGTATGGGCATGACTTGTCTTATTGTGTAGTTTATATATAGCTTCATTATGAGCAAAAGTACAATTTACTGTAGAATTATTTTCCAGAAGACTTGTTTTATGCACCATCTACTTTCCTGGCACCTTACAACCATGTTTAACCTGTATAAAATTAACTATATTTATAGATGGTATCTAAATGAACTGAACATGACTTTTTTTTTTTTTTTCCCCTCAGACTATTTCCTAAATTAGATACAGTAGCTTAACTCAGAATAGAAGAAGCCTGATGAATTTCAGCTTTGTTGAGACCTCTGCAGCCAGCTCAGTTTCTGTCTTGTAATAACATAAGGCAGATCACCCACAGAAATTTCTTTTGGCCTTCTCCTTGAAAACTGAGCCCCATGGATAAGCTGGGATGGGGCTCATCTCTCAGACAGAAAGGATTTTGTATGAAAGTATACTATAAGGACAAAGAGATTTCACTTACTTATAAAAAAGAAAGGGTAGGTAATTTCTAAGGTATTTTACCTCCACTAGAACTACTTTTTCCATATAATACTAAAGATGAATGATAATAATCAAACAAGTAACATTACTGTAAAGTGGTAAGGGGGGAGGGAGTTTTCTGCTGTGTAGATTGCCATCTTATCAGTCGTCAAACTCCTCGTGCATTTGTCTTACAGAATTATGCCTTCAGGTGGGAGCTAACTATCTCACGGCTCAGTAATTGCTCTTCAGCTTATTTATCAGAATTACTGTGTTACTGCCGGCATTTGAAGAGGTTTGTGTAAGAGAAATTCATATACAATTCACCTTTACTTATCTATGTATTAGTTGGCATTTCTTAATACCACAGGCTGTCTTCTTTAGAACATATACTGAATAAAAGCTATTTTGCCTGCACTGAATAATGACAAACCTCAACCAATACACAAGGCAAGAACACAGGTCCTCAAGACTCACATTTAGTTTCAGTTTAGTTCAAGCAAAACATCTTATTCACTGAGTATTTTCTTATACTTAGAAAGTCAAACATAAGCTAAGCAAAGTTCTTACTTACAGTCATTATAATTCTATATGGTTGTTACATGATATAATCTTCCAGAAAAATAAAAAAGAAACAAATAAAACCATGGTTTTCTCTCAAAGCTGCTTTGCCCCAGAGAATATTCATATAGAGAGCCTATTAAAAACCAGATAAAAAAAATAAGGGGAGGAGAATAGGAGAAAAATATCTCAAACAAAATTATAGAAAATGATACGAAGCTTTAAATGTCACCTCTGCCAAAGAAGTTAGCAGTAGAAAGTCACAGGGAAAAAAGATATGTTTTAAAGTGTGATAAAGACATGGCAACCTCCCAGAAGATAGCTGCCTTGCTGATAAAAGGAAAGGTCCACTGGCTGCTCGTGCCTCACAGATTACAGACCCTCGCCTGAGGCGCTTCCCCTGCTGACCTCTCACTGCAGAAACCTATTGATAACACTGCAGAAACCTATTGATAACACTGCAGACTGAGAAAGCTGTGCTTGAATATCAGGGATAAGAAAAGATGCTAATTCATTACCATATAATGACCTTCCAGAGTGGGAGCTCATCTCAATAGTATATTAAAGCAATCCATTCAGGTATAACAGAATAAATAGGCCAAACTATATCAAAAATCCCTGAGCCATACACTATTTATTGCCAATTGAAAGATAAGCTTCACAGAAGAAGCTACTGTATATTTGCCTTCTGGTATAAAACTATTTTTAAATCTTTGAAGATGTATTTTAAAACTCTTGCAAAGCCACCTGTCAGTCTAAGGTCCATGGGAAGAATGGGCTTCTTGCTCAAATATTTGAACACTGTGACTGGCATTAATTTTCAGCTTAACATTAAACTTTATATGTATATATAAAGTATACTGTCAGGGTGAGAGGACTTGGTGAAATTAGACTTAAAACTGGGCAGCATATACCCAAGCGATAGTTAACCAATCATCTGCCTTATTTACAAACATGGTTCAAGAGACATTTTTTTGGCCATATACTCACTTGCTGTTATCACCTTGGGAAAGCAGTAGTTAAATTTAGGACCCGAAGCTATAATTACAGATTAGCAATTAATCAATGACACATAGGCATGTACTAACAGCATCCAAATATATGGGTTATATAGGCTCATCTTAGTTCAGAAAAACAGTGTATGTGCAAAACAGTACATACGACTATCCAGTGTTGCTTTAGAGAACTGCTTCAGCTTCGCCTGCCACTGAAGATGAACAAGAAAAATAATTTTTAAAGACATTTTGCATATCAAATCATCGTAGAGACTGGAGACCAAAGCTTTCTCTCTCACTAGTTAGTTTTTAAAAAAATATCCAACAAATTTTCTAAAATGCCTTTAGACTAAACAATAAATGACTGGGTTGTACAGAGAAGGATAGGTTGATAAAACGCAGAAATGTGAAGGAATTAATGTCAAATTCCATACTTGTTACAGCTTACATTTTGTGAGACATCCTGCAATTTGCCCACATTGTGTTTGAATGAATAATCTTAAGATATAGTGTGAATTTTAGGAATATATAGTAGAAATCTTTTTTCATACAAATTTGCAACAGTTTTAGGCAACACTGCTATCTACTGGGACGCTTGTTCAAACCACATTGAGCCCATAGAAATGACAGAGAATAATACCTCCATGGCAGCAAACTTGGCAAGAAGTCCAAGACAATGGTAGATAACTTAGCTCATGAAGGAATACCATTAAGTTGTGCAATAAAACAAAAAGCAAAATGACCTTGCACTGGTAACTTAGCAACAATTAAAAACACTGCTTGAAGGCATTGAGGACAAAGATTTTGAAGGAAAGAAGTTCCTCTGTGTTCTCCACGGAATGCTGCCAGCACTAGTACAAGAGCATAATCAATAATAAAATTTCCAAAACTTGTCTGAACAGAGACACCAATATGTTCATAGTGTTCCAAGTGAAATGAAACCATTTTAACAAGAGAGACAGATAATGTACTCGTCTTTCTAGGAGATAATTTGTTCTGCAAGACAAACCTTGCTCAAGATACCTGTGGTGACTGCTATTTGAAAATGATAGTTACCTGCAAAAGAAAATCAACTTATGTTGAAAAGCTGTTAAGAAAAGCTGAACATCTTTTCAACACACCACCTAACAAGTTTTTTGCTAAGTGCTTTCAGAGTAATTACATTCACTTTACAGACACCACCATAAAAGCTCTAACTGTTAAAAGTAGGACCATTTAAAGAGAAGGATGTTTAAAAGTGTGCATATGCATTCAAAGAAGCTGTAGATAAGATTATCACTAAAACTAGTATGCTTTTGGTATCATGAAGATTTCTTTTGGACCTGTCAGTCTATGATGTGAACAGTTTGGTGGTGACCACTAGCCATGGAGTCTTTTAATGCCTAGCTATTAAGTGTATTAAGGCATAGTCATTCTCCCCATCAGTGCTACTCCCTGCATAGAACAGACTGTGAAAGTGATCTTTCTTTTTAAATACCAACAGAATAGACAAATAATAGGTAAAAATAACTGCAGAGTTACTGAATGTTCAAATATGAGATGTGTTTAATGGAGTCAAACTGCTGTGTTCACATGTTGACAAAGACACATTCTATTTCATCTCTCATCAATTAACTACACTTAATTCTCATTTGGGAGGTCACAGGGAGTGGAAGAAGCTCAGAGGGGTGGAATCAGTGGACTATGTAACTTCAGTCCATGCTGCTCTCTCCAAGTGTCCAGGATCAACATCTCTCCTTTACATATTCCAGGGCTACAGAAATACTAGCCTTGGCAGAGCAGGGAGTGGGTAAGCCTGACTCTAACACTGCTTTCATTAGCTTCAGTGTTCTCTGCCACCTTTAGTTACTACCCTTAACTGGTACCAGATATAACTAGGCATTTATCCTTTAAATTACAAACTTAATCTAACTTCCAGACAGTGTATATCAAATCAGCTCTAAAACAGTTAATACAAAAGCAACATTCTTTTGCCTAGATGATTATAACTATTAAGGCATAAATTAATTTGATGTATATGTGAAGCATATACATCAGTTGGTTTTTTGATGTCAGGTATGAAAGAGCATATGCTTCATTAAATGTCACATCAAAAGGATGAAAATGCAATCATTAATCTATGTTTTATGACATTCTCCTTACAATGTATTACAGAAGTCCATATTGCATCAAATAGCAAAAAAGTCCTGAAAAATTCCTTGAGTGGTTGAAGGTCTCTTCATACTTTTCATTTTTTTTGACCTTTTAAATTTCCTAAGTCCTCTCTATTTTATACCTGGAGATAGCCACACTTGTCCTCTTTTCACTGATGTAAATTTTAAATCTGCATAACAGAGGCAAGGCTAGGGATGTATGATGTAAACATGTATCCACTGTACTTAAATTTTTTGTCTTGGCAACAAATTACTGCACCTGATCTATTTGACTCTCTGAGCATGCTGAGCTCTTGGTACGGCGCGCATAGGATCATAGAATGGTAGGGGTTGGAAGGCACCTCAGTAGCTTTGGATCAAGATATCCCTCACTGATTTAAACAAGAAGTATTGTAGTTGTGAACACTTTGTCTGCTAGGACTAAGCCTGTAGCACTCAGCTGATCAACTCTGCTGCTCCTCCCAACCCCCCAAGGTACCACTCTGGAAACTCTGAGTTAATACAGTGCTGGATCACTCACCTGCTTTGTTAGCTGCATTTTTATTCCAGCTCCTGGGATGATATGAGCCAGATGAGAAACTGGACAACCTAATTTCCCAGTGCAAACCTGCTGCATCTAGCCACTGATAGCCACTTAGCTCATTTGCAGTATCTGAGCATTGTAGTGCCTGAAGAACCTCAGCTTACATGGGTTTTTGTTTCTAGAAAAAGCCTCTATTGGTTGTGGGATTGCTCTTAAAAGTTCCAAAAATATGACTAAAATTTTCGTATGTTTCAAAACCACCAGAGCAAAAAAGTCACTCGACTGTGACTTGAAAAATGTCACACTTGATTAAAATGATGATTGAAATTCCAATAAATATAATGATTTTGATTTTTGAGATTGACAAAGCTGATTTGACTGTGACTATGTCCTGAAAGCAGCTACATGGACTATTTCTGACTTCATTTCACACAGAGCTTGATGAATTTTTGCCTAATGAAGAAATGAAATTCAATTCGCTGTTGTAGCTTTCCTCTTGTATTTGCATTCCCCAAATACGCTATTGAACAAGTTGTCTGGCAAGAATGCTTACTTAAACAGAAGCTGAAAGTAAATATTGGAGGAGGTTCACAGAAGATTCCTTATCCAGCCTGTAAATGAGAATATTAACACTTGAAATATGCTTCCACAGTATAATATTTATCCAATAACAATAACATGACCTCTTTATGCTATTAAAACCAATCAATATAGTTGGAAATAAACATGTAGAAGATGTTCATTATACCAGAGAAGCTACTCTACTGAAAATATATTCTAACTACTGAAAAAAAGTAAATACAAAACAAGGAAAAAAACAGTTTTAAATATGCACTGCCAGAGGGGAAGAAGGAGAATTTAAGTTTTCAGGCTGCAGAGTTTGTTAATGCAAATTTTGTCATTTAAAAATACTCCCGTATTACCTACTTACAGTGGCATACATCACTCAATCATGAAACAGAAGTGATATCATATGACTTAACAGGATAATTTGCTTTCCATACTTCCATTATCAAATGCTAAGAATAATCATGTCAATATTTCTGAGCTACCTGTCATAGGGAAAAATTTACGAAGAAAAATGTTAGTAATTCTGAGTGAAGGATAAATTCAACATTTCCCTAGTCTTTTCATAAGCTTTCATAAGAACAACAAAATTTTCTATGTAACATACCCTTTTGATAGCAGTCATTTACATATACTTACTAAAAATCTAGTATTTGGCATAGAGGGTTTGTGATGTTTGAAAAATCTGCTTTGTGTCTGTAGATGGAAAACAAACCCTACAGGTGAAAGACCTGGTTAGAGGACACCAAGGCCTTTCCAAATCCACATGGGCTCCTACTGGGGTTGCTTGACATTACAGAGAAGTGTGCCTAAGACACAGAGGTTCTGTTCCCTCATGCCTTTTAAGGTTTTGCTACACAGCAGATAACAGTATAATCTTGCCTCCTGCATTAATTTGACTCAAACTATGGCACTATACAGCATTTAAATTGGCTGCATACACCTATAGAGCAAGTGACCTCCCTGGAATGACAGGGGGATGTCTGGAGATGAGAAGAAAACCTTGCACTAACAAGGACCCAGGGGCTTTTGTGGTCAAGGAAGGCAAAATAAAGATAAGGGAGATCCTACCGATGATGAATTTTGTGTGAAATGAAAACCCATGGCAACAACTCAAGAATACACAATGGGATCTGTAGAGGGTTGGTCTTCTGGCCACATGTTTGACTGTTCTTAGCACTTAGAGGTATTAATTGATTGGGTGGTGGGGGTGGGGAGGTGGGGGGGATAATACAAATGGATTTTGCTTCCTTGCCAGGCTAGCAATGACTGGTGACTTGTTGCCTGGCATGTGAATCTGATGGGGCATATGCAGATGTTTCTGTCCTAGCACTGCCATCAGGTGTGCACAGTGCAGAAGAGCTGCACCAAGACTACAACTGAAACACAAACTCATATCTGTCTCAGAAGCATTGTGAAGCTTCTGCTTGGTGTGTTTGACCCATTGCCATCATATGAGGCAGGGAGCATCCCCATGCCTTGCCCTGGGTGCTGTGCCCAGAGCAAGGGACTTTGAGGTGTCCCCCAGTGCTGAAGGCAAAGAGTGAACAGGCATCCATGGGGATCTTATGCATGCTGGGAGCAGCCAAACTTCTTGGGACATGTGTCCAGGGAAACACCTTTCTCTAGCAGTCCACAAGTCAGAAAGTCATCAGCACATTAGTTTTTCCAAGGTCAACAGTTCTTAAGACTCAGCTCCCTCTTGGAGGCTGACTTTTGCCTGAGTTCTGGTCTTACCAGTTTCCCCATGAGCCACAGTGCTCTGGGAAACACACTCTTATTCCTCTTGCAGAAAAATGAGTTAAATTAAACCCTGACATATATACCTTTAATGATAATTTTGCCCTGTAAAACTCAAGTTGAATTCAACCCACACTGTTTTAGTGGAGCTGCTGATGTTAAACCACATGTATGCAGGGGTGCAATAGCACCTGTATGAACCCAGTGCCACGTATCTGAACCACTGCTTACCTCAGTATCAAAGGAAACATAAATTGGCAATTCCCAGGTGTCTTGGACTGTACCCAAACCTAGCAGCTTGCTTGGCTGTGCTCCTGCTGCAACTTCTCCCACTGCTGTTTATTTGCATTCAAAAACCATGATCATCAGATTATGCATTAAAGCAGATTTTGAATCAACTAAGGCCTGTTTGAAAGCCTAAGAGAAGTGAGAAGCAGGTTATTTCCAATAGCAGTTCACAGGCAGGGTAGGGTAAGTTTCAATATCCTCTGCCTAGTCTTCACATAGGTAAGATTTTTTACTTCTGTCACCATAAAATGCTCACAATCTTTTTATCTCCCCCGTGCAGTAAATAGCACAAACAGTAACAAAGCTGTCACTAAAACAGCTGAATCAAACTGGCGTTTTTTGAGTCAGTCATTATAGTGGTAGCTAAAGAGGAAACAGTACTTCACAGTTTCTGCTCAGCCTTTTCAGTATTCAGGAAGGAAACCATCTCTGAACATCCCCCTTTCCTATCAGGTTTTTCTCCCTTTACTCTGAAGGTCAAAGGTTTAATTTGTATGCTCATCTCTCTCTTTCACTTTCCAACATATCCCTAATTGAAATTTGACACATATACCCATTAGCTGAATTTATTCTTTGTCCACGCTTCATTAACAATGCTCTTTGCTATATTACAACGCTAATGCTTATCATAAAACGCTCTCCTATGCAATGTGGCTTACAATGGATGGCGATTGATGGTATCAAAGGTAACATGGAATCTAAAAGGTATAACTTTACATGCTGAAATTTCAGGCTGTGGCAGGAATCTCAACAGTTAGGGACAGATCCTGACTTTGCAAGGTCTATTAGAGGGTGTAAAATGCCAGCCAACTTCTCTGACACAGCAGCATTAACACAGCTGAAGCAGAATCCATCCACTCCTGCATCCTCCAAACCCAAGTCTGTCACAATGAACTACTTCTGGCTGAACTTGACCTTAATCTACATTATTCACCTGAAATATTGAACATAATTTTCTGCACTAAATTGTGCACAATTGGGTCTTGTAACTAGAAAATGAAACGCAAAACCGTAAATGCAAATGAGCTTTTCATTTTAAAACTGCAATTTCTTTTTCTGATGTACTGTACCGCTTGTCCATGAAGTTTTGTCTTTTTCAGAAAATGACATTTTCCTATGGCGTAGAAGTTTCATAGGGTTGCCATGGAAACTGGGCCTCTCTTTCTCCCTGTCTCCAAGTCTTTCACCTTGAGAGGAAAATGGTTGTCATTTACAGTGCATAATTTTGCAAGTTAAACTTTCTATGATCACTCAGATAACAATGAAATACAATCCCAGAGTTCAGGGACAGGGGTAGAGGGGAGAGTGCTCATGTATTTCTAAAGGTGACAATCAAATCCTTCACTGTCTTTTACCCTCACTTTAGCTGCAGGGGCAAAGAGTGAAAGTCTGACATACTGAGTAAATGACCCGTGCTCTCTGCTTTATGGCTTGTTTACACAGCATAGCAAACAGGCTCCAGCTCTCCTGCTCTTGCTCCAATGGAGGATGTGCGGAACCAGACCTAGTTCAGGGACACATCGGTGCTTGGTGGTCCCCAGCAAGACCACACATCCCCCCAGGAGCCAGTCAGCCCAGTTGCAGCCCCAGCTGCGACACACTGGAGGCTGCCCTGTGGGAAGGGGGGGAGGTGGCTGCTCATCCATAGTGGCCCCGACAGCCAAGCACAACAGAAGCACAGGGAGCACACAGAAAGCCTCAGAGAGCAGAGAAACACCTTTGTACCTATGGAACAGGGCTCAGTTTGACCATAATACCAGCCAAGGTTAAAGAAAGGCCTCACAAGGCAAGAAAAGAGGATTGCCTCAGAAAACAAAGCATTATTTTGAACATCTTACTGGTTATTCAGCCCAGCTAAAGGAACGTACCAGAGGAAACGGGGGCTGGAGATGGTCGGGTTTGTACTTTTGCCCAGATCTATAGACCTTTCCCTTTGCCTAAGACTGGTTTTAGTCTTCATGCTGGAGTCATGTGCGACAACCCGTATTCTGCAAGTAAAAAGCTGTAAGCCCCGGCACCAGTACAAAGTGGGTGCTCTTGGAGTGGCTACACTGAAGGGATCAGAAACTAGTGACAATGTGCTCAGCTATGGGGGCCTTGCCATAGCCATGTAACATAGCTTCATAAGCAAGTCCAAAATACAACGTCCTAAATTCGGGGACAAAATCCCTTTTCAATCTGTCATCCACTTTGATAGATTGTTTGCCCATAAAATCTGAAGTATATATAAGAAACAATTTCACACAGATATATATATATATAAAAAGTATCTAAGGAAAACTGTAAGTCAGCAGCACAAAAAAAAAAGGCTTGCTGCTTTTATGGCCAACCTGAAACAAGAAAGAAATGGCAATTCTGATTGCAAATGCAGTCTTTGAGGTTTTAGCCAGAGGAGGCTAAGATGACTTTGGATAAATTTTGGATAATAATCTGAACCTCTGAATATTTGTCATCATTGTCTGAGGTTTACCAACCACTCACTTTAACCCCTGAAAGCCAATTAGCTAATGTGTGTAAATGCCTGAGGAATGTTTAGTCAGGAGCAGTCATTTTATTAGCACATATTTAGCGCAGAGAAAAATTGATGTTAAAAAGGAGGCTATTTAGCAAATGAGTGCTTGAAAGCTAAAAGCAGTAGTAAAAATTTCATTAGTCTTTATTTATATATATTTTTTCCACTCCCAGTTTCACCTATGGGAAGCTGTGTGGCTTTGTATTCTTTGCATTAGCATATTCAGCTCAATAGAGGATTTTATTTTTCAGCTTCTAATGAATAGCACTGCTGTGTGCTGCATGACAGGAAGAGAAGAGGTTTGAAAAAGTCTTTGCAGGAACACTACATTGTACTTTTACTTGAAGAAACACCTGGTATATTTTCCAGATGTTTCCAACAGATGTTGTACCCATGCTTAAAGGTCAGTGTTCTTTTGAGAGCATCGATAGTCCCGCTATTGTTTAGATAACAAACAAACCTTTCATGACAGGATAAAGTGTTATAAATGCAAAATGTTACCAAAATAAAAAAGTCTGATCTGCAGATAAGGATGGAAAACAGACAACTCTGAAGGAAAAAATCTGCCGAATATTCTCACTGCTGTCCTAGCTTCAGAGCGATGAGACTAGTCCCACGGAAAAAGATCTTGCAGATGGAACATTAGGAGGTGGAGAAGATATACTGGTTCATGGATCTCGCTCCTCTGGCCACCATGTCATATCACCCTGCTGAGGCCAAGTGCCTGGCCCCACACTGTTTGCTCAAAAAAAATCTATCTGCCTTGCAAGCTACCATGAAGTAGGAACTCTTAGGCACCCCTCCAGAAGAACAGTAAGACTTTGAGACATCAAAAAAAAAAAAAAAAAAAAGAAGAATCAGACTGGGATTATTCTTGAATTTATGAAAAAAAATAAAATACAGAGGGTGCTTCATTAAGTGCTGGTTCCTTTGGGAGAAAAAGAGGAAAAATACAGTCTAGCCTGGCTGTAGTATGCTATTTGCCCTGAGAATTAGTACAGACCATTACAAATAAAAAGCACAGGTTTAGTCCTGGATACTTTTTTTTTCAGTTATGAAACTTACCCTGTAATTGATAGCAATGTATTTTAAAACACTTAATCATGTAAAACTGAGTCGTAAGACCTTCAGATGTTGATGTTTGAGTTAGCAGCAGGTATACTTGAGACTGGACTCCAAATAACTTCCAAGAAAACTGATGAGGAAGATAATAGTTTCAGTAGTCCCAGATTAATTACTGACAACTGAATTACAACTCATAGGTATTTTCCTTGGGATATTTGGTCATCATATTCTGGTGCTGCCTAGGTGAACTCTTATCATGAAAGGAAATGTCCCTTTCCTTGAAACACCATGTCTACCTCTATTCTCTGCATCTAGTCACCTATAGATCTGGTCAGGAAGAGCTTGTACAAAGACAAAGCAGAGCAAGCTATGGTACTTTCCTAACATCCCCTTATCCACCTGGCAGTTTAAGAGAGGTTTCATAAACCTATTTACTTCAGGTAAACCTATTTACTTCAGGTATTTATTCAAATACAGTGGTACATTAGCAAGCTGTCACAGTACTTAGAGGTATCTCTCAGATGCATATAAAGGAAGTGCACATAATTACTATTTGTTTCTTTATGGCATTTTATTACAAGAAAGTAGCACAAACTGTCCTGGGTTCTATTGCAGAATACAAATTCTTCTCAAAATAGTGTTCGGTTAGAAACATTTTATAATTCCTCTCTCTTTGTGTGCCCATTAAGCATTTTGGGGTATGTTTTTCTTTCCTATTGAAGACATCTTGTTCTCCTTAACAGATGAAAGTGCATGCTTTTTAGATTAAGTACATTAATTTTTATCCCTCAAACCTGTCAGCAGATACACAGACTGCTCTGACCATGATTATAGCCAGCTTTCCACAGGCTCAGGTTGAGTTTGGGGTTGTCACTCCACTTTCCCATCCATACACTCAGGTTATTTGGGCTGCTTCTTGCTCATGTTGTCTATTGTATTTGCAGTATAACTTGCTTTCTTCATAGGATCATTAAGGCTGGAAAATACCTCTAAGGTCATCAAGCCCAACCATCTATGTGTTTGTACAGAAAAGTGAGGCCATCATCTCAGTTAATATTCCTTAAATCTATCATGATACCAATAAACAAGAAAAAATGCTGTGTATTGGTCCAAGGAAAGCTAATTGACAAACATCCTGCATTTCACTTCTGATGCTCCATCAAACAAGGTTGCGTTGCCTCATTTTGCTTTTTATAACAAGGCTCTCCCTGCCAGTCATAAAAAAACAAACAAACCAACCAACAAACAAAACAAAAACATGAAAAAAACAAACCAAAACCAAACAAACAAACAAACACACACAAAACCCAAAAAACAAACCCCCACACACAAAAAAAACCCCAACCCAACAGAAAACAACCAAACAAAAAAACACTAAATACCCCCAGTAAGCTGTAGTTGTGTATATATAGTGGAGTTGTCTATAGTCTCCCTTTCACTGAGTTGAAGGATGAGGACATGAGGAGTGCT
Source organism: Actenoides hombroni (assembly GCA_024336885.1). Classification (NCBI taxonomy): domain Eukaryota; kingdom Metazoa; phylum Chordata; class Aves; order Coraciiformes; family Alcedinidae; genus Actenoides; species Actenoides hombroni. Next base: position 714,623 of record WUAM01000099.1, on the reverse strand, counting down.
AGGTGCAACCTAGCAGCCAGAAGAGACCACTCATGTTGCTGATCTGCTGCTGCCCCAGCCCCAGAGACATGGGACTGAGTCTTTTGATAAAAGTGGATGAAAAGCTGTTTTCACACAATTACTCTGAGCTAAAAAAACCCAACCATTCTTAGGCTGGGAGTGAAGTGATAAAAGGTCTAAACCTTCTAGTAGTCATAAAGAAAACCTGCTAAAAGCAGCCAGCCAAGAGGAGATGGTAAAAAGGACACAATGTCATGCAAATATCTGCATTTTTGCACCATATCTCACATGGAGAAAAAATCTTACCGGCTTTAAGACATGATAATATAGGGAAAATACTGTAAAGTTTCCTATTAACTCCTGAGTTTAAAATACATATTCAAAAGAACAGGGAGTATTCAATATACAAAGGAAATCTTCATCACTATTTCTGAGCTTGTGAGTCATAATTTCTTAGTGAAATCCAGTAAAAGAGGAAACAGCTGACTGAATTTATGGAAGACTGATGTTCTAGTGCAGTATCTGCCACCAGTTCTTTGCTACCTTGAAGCTAATTGGATCTCGAAGCTGCCTAAAGAATGAATGCAGGATACTGGGGTAGTAGAGCTCCTTTTCTCTGCTACATTGATCCTGAATTTGCATTAGGGGAAAGGAAATTTAGTAGGCTATTCCTTTGGGCTATTTGCAACTCATATTAATCAGTCTTGTTCACATGAAGCACGATAAATATTGTGATAATTGCCAAAGTTACTGCACTGATTTCTGCTGTTCTTGCATATTAAGCTACAACATCCCAAGATGAAAGCTTAAATGAATGGAGATGTTAGTTCTGATCAAGCTATCACCCCCATGACCAGGGTGATTAAATTTTCAATAAGAAAACACTGTCCATTTGCAAAATCACATTGACTTGCATAACAAAATGCACTCTAGCTGCACAGTTGTAATTCTTGGTGGCTTTCCCTTCAAATGTGCTTCTCTGTGGGCACAGCAAGTTGTATGATACTAAACTCATGATAGAGTTTAGTATCATACAAGGAAGAAGCAAGGCAATAAGTAAGATTGCAACCCTAGACTTCAGGAGGGATGACTTTGTCCTCTTCAAAGACCTACTTGGGGGAATCTCTTGGGCTAACACTCTAGAAGGTAAGGGGACCCAAGTGAGCTGGTTGATATTCAAACACTACTTTCTCCAAGTTCAAGACAGGTGCATTCCTTTGAGTAAAAAATCAAGTAGAGGAGGCAGGAGACCAGCATGGATGAGCAAGGAGCTGCTGAAAAAACTCAAATGGAAGAAAGAAGTTCATAGCATGTGGAAAAAGGGACCGGTTTCTTGGGAGAATTATAGGAACACTGTCAGGGTATATATGGATGCAACAAAGAAGGCCAAGGCCCTCTTGGAATTAACTCTGGCAAAGGAAGTAAAAGAGAACAGGAAGGGCTTCTTCAAATACATCAGTGGTAAAAGGAAGACCAGGGAAAATGTGGGCCCACTGCTGAATGAGGTGGGAGCCCTGGTGACAGAGGATGCAGATAAGGTGGAGTTACTGAATGCCTTCTTTGCTTCAGTCTTCACTGATAATACCAGCCCTCAGGAATCCCAGTGTCACAGGGATGTGAAAACGTACAAAGACACTTCCCCTTGTTACTTGTCACAGAGCCCTGACCAAGGCTCTACTTGCTGCAAAGATGAGTGGAATGCTCTTCACTTCAGATAAAAGCAGCACTATAATTTATTAAGCAGGAGTAATGGTTTAGCTAGTTAGTAAAATATAGAGAAGAATCAACTAAGTTAAACAAGATTCAATTCATGGCAAGGTCATTACATTACTTACTATAAGGCAATTAATCAAAGATAAGCTAATGTAACTAAAACCAGTGTTATTACATTATGAGTAAACTTGTATACAACTAATGGAAGCAGTATGATTATAATATTTGTACTAATGAACCTGGAAACAGTAGGATGATTTTGGGATAAGAGTATTGATCTTTTTATGGGAGTTACAAATGGAGCAGAAGGAAGGGGATAAGGGCAACCCTCCTGTCCAGTCAGAAGGTTCAGAATAGACCCCCTTTTCACTCAATTCTTTCAGAGAACAAGGTAAGATCTACCCCTAGTCCCAGAACTAGTCAACCATTTATGTCTAGAGGTACAGGGGGGAACAGGGGAAGAAAGGGGTAGGGATGCCCTCCCGTCCAGTCAGAAGGTTCAGGATAGACCCCCCTTTCCCTCCGAACTCCTTAGAGAATAAGGTAAAATCTATCCCTAGTCCCAGACCTGGTCGACAGTTACGCCTAAGGACACAGGGAAAGGATAGGATACGAGGTGTTGAAGTTTTCTGTAGTGCTTAGTGTAACACAGTACCTTAAAGTAAATGAGAGCAGCAATTCATTAACACTGATATATCAATACTAAATCAGAATAAACACTTGATTATGATAAATGCAATAATTTCTATAAGATCTAAGAAGCGAATCACACACACACAGAGTTATATATGTTTATATGTATAGGTTAACCTGTGAATAAGATGGAATTGTTCCATGGATTGCAAAAATAAATTTGGCAGCCTGTAATCTCCAGGGCTCTTTTAGTAAAAAGTCCTGTAAATCAGAAATACTCACATATCCCTTTGTCAGTCTTAGCAGATGGATGGTGTATCTCCCTTCATTGGTCTTGACAGACAGTCAGTGTAGCCTGAGAGACGTCCCAGCTCAGGGGGAGATGTGAGACTCAGGGCTGCTGAGATCTCAGAGAGCTCCAATGGGTGAGATGATTGACTTTTGGCAAAACTAGGCTATTGACTTTGGGCAAAACTAGGCGGGTAATTTTCTACTGCAACCAACAATCTCCTGGGGAGAGGGAGAGGGGTGCGGTCCCTCCTTGGCCCCATCTATTCGGAGTATTCAGGAGTGATGGATATGGTCAGGGAGAGGCCCAGCCATCTCATTGACTCATACTCCAAGCCTCACCAGAAGCTTGGTTTTGGTTTCAGGAGGCCATACACAAGGATGAAGTGTACTGGAAACCACGGCCTACCAAGTTTCCCACACTCCTGCTCTCATCAGGCCTCAGCAGGATCTACCAAAGAAATCACAGCAGAATCTGTTGTAATGCAGCCCAGGAGCCTTTTGTAGTTCAGTCTGGGAGTGAGCCTCTCTGCAGAGTGACCCAGGGCAGGGGGGTCTGTACCACCACACCCAGACATTGGAGGTAAGAGAGAAAGCCTGTAAGGAGAAAGTCTCTCCACTGGTTGATGAACTTACATAAACTGAACACATACAAATACATGGGATCCACTCAAAAGTGCTGAGGGAGCTGGCTGATGTTGTTGCCCTACAAATCTCCATCATTTTTGAAGATCATGGATAATGGGAGAGGTGCCTGAGGACTGGAGGAAAGCCAATGTCATTCCAGTCTTCAAAAAGGCCAAGAAGG